>JAVJIF010001415.1:0-397560 GCA_038442645.1 Agave tequilana
CGTATATACGCTAAGCATCAGTACAGACAAGAATCAGAGTACGGAAGCAAATGGTGCATTATACATTCCAACACATATATATACACAATCACAGAGTTATCACCAGAGGTGATGAATATTACAATAATAATACATCACAGATATGCGCAAATGCGAGAGTACAAGGAATATACATAAAGGGACAGTACAAAGGAGTACAACAGATACATAGATATGAACAGTACAAAGGTACTCACATACAAGTAGACAAGGAAATGTACAAGTATGAATAGAAAAGAGCACTCACGAGTTTGCTAAGAGGAAACTCGAGAGGCATACAGGGGGCCTGGAAGGATGTGGCCCTGAAAGTCGGCTGGGGATCCGCGCCACCGCTGCGCTACTCTGAGCAGCAAAGGGGGAGATCCTCACGCTCCGGGCTCCAGGACCTAGACATGAGAATCCAGGGGAGTCAGTGAAACTCCCCAGGCGAGTATGATATGATGCCAGGTGGCGAGCCAGGATGAGTACAAGTGTCAAGTACCGAAAACAGGAGGGTTAGAACACAAGTGAAATGTATATGAACAAGTATAACATAATATCCATAAAACAGGAAATCCAAGGTAAAACTGATCATAAGCAAAAGTGATTGTATACGCTTAAGTCACGGTCCCATGAGACTAATACATCGAAGGAATAATCCAAACAAGGAAACCCTCATCTATATACCTTTATCTCATGCCACGAAAATCCAAGCGTATAGAATCAGAGTTGCAAAGTAGTCATAACAAGAATACATAACAGATGTGACAAGAGTGCATAACAGGTATCAAAACAGGAATCATAACAGTAATCATAACTGGGTCACAGGAAACACCTATTATTATTATTACTCGTCTGACCCATATATCTCGGTATGTGACCTGGTGTACGGCCAACCCACATACATCCATATATAAGCAAGTCGAGGGTTGTTAACGGAAGTAGATGGAGAACTGATAGAACTTCTTATAGTGGTTTCCATACACCTGGAACCGGCTTTGGAGGCCCAAAGTCCCCTATTCAGTAATTCAGATTCACTACCGCCAGTACATATATATATATATGCATATACATACTTTTATACCCCACCACTATAAGCAAGATATCATTCCGGCATCCATCACTTCCTCCCATACCCATACAAGTTGTCCTTTTTATAGCTTATGAACATAATTATCAGATTTCGGGAATGAGCAATATCATAACAGGGATACATAACAGTGATCAGTACATAACAGTAATCAGGTACTACATTCCCTTTATCGTGATAATTATAAGAATCGGTGTATCATGCTTGGTGTCAAGAGATAGCATGATAAATGGTGATGTATATCAAGTAACATGCATAACAATGGATTGATAATAAGTCTGGGTAAGTCATGACATAACAAGATGGTCTTGCCAGATAGTGGCATGTCAGGTGGTCAGGTGATAACATACTAAATGGTCAGGTGATATACATGTGTTAAATGGAAGCATGCAACCGACAGGTCTGAAATAATAGCAAGTAGTAACAAGGAAGTGACTCCAAGTCCAACGACCACGAAGGGTCGGCCACGCATGGATATGATGAAGAAACAAGCATATCATAAGCAAGGCACAAGCACAAGATGAAGCTACCATAATATAAGCAATGTAGTGCAATACATGAATATGGAAATAAGAAGTGAAATACTCATCGACCGATGAAACGGGAAACTCAAATAGAGGCGAGACTACTCGCATACAAGAAAGTAGCGAGTGAGAATACTCGCCTAAACTCCAAAATACCGAATGAGCCGAAATCCACGAAATCCGGGGCACGCCATAAACTATGATATATATATGTAGAGTGAAGAGGAGAGAGAAAGAGAGAAGTGAAGATGATGTTAGTCAAGATACAAGTCAAGAAGTATAATATACAACATATAAACCAAGTATAAGATCCAAGTTTGAGAAGGTAAATAACTGTAACAAACAGACAGAATTAGTCGACTAGGGTAGGATGAGTAGTCGACTAATAAAGGGGTTAGTCGACTAACAGTCTGGTATAGTCGACTAATACTGGGTTCCAGAGAGTTGGGTTTGGTTCCAGAGAAAAGTTAGTCGACTAGGGTCATATGGGTAGTCGACTAACAGACATGACAAGTCGACTAACAGTTATGTTAAGTCGACTAAATCTGAGATACAGAGAGTTAAGGTTTCTGGTCCAGGAAGGGTTAGTCGACTAGGGTCAAGGGTGTAGTCGACTAAGGGCCTCTAGTCGACTAGGAACTAAGGTAAGTCGACTAATACTGTGTTTCCAGAAAAGGTTAAGTTTCAGTTAAGGGTTTCTAGTCGACTAACTCCTAGGTCAAGTCGACTAATCGTCTGGAAACAGTAAACAGAACAGATTTTCTAGGGTTTTGTTTGATGATCTAAAAACATGATTTTGATGGCACAAGTGTACATAATATGAAGAGATAGGTATACTAGAAATAGACTAAGTCTTTGGTGATGAAAATTACCCACCAAAAGGAGTGGTTGATGGTGGTAGTTGAAGGAGGTTGATGAAGAAGAAGATGAGCTTTTGTTGGAGTTGATGACCTTGTGGTGGCTTCCATGGAGATGAAGGAGGAAGAAGATGACCTTGTTGTTCCTTAGGGAGTTGGTGGTTGTTGTTGTAGTGATGGAGATGAAGAGGAGTTGGAGATTAGGGCTTTGGTGAAGAGAAGAGAAGAGAAGAGAAGAAAGAGAAAGTTGAAGTGAGAATGAATAAAGAAAGGAGAGGAAAAGTATTTATAGGTTTTGACTTTTGTGAAGGAGGTGCAAATATGATAGAAGAGAGGGGGGTTTTTGTAAAGTGGGGAGGTGAGGTGTCCCTCACTTGGCCACTTGGCCGGCCATGGGGGAGAGAGAGAATGAGTGGGATTTAAAAAGGATTAGGTGAAAGTGAGTGGGATTATGTGGAAAATTGGAATTATTGGAAAATTGGAAAAGGCTTTGGTTAGTGGAGGAAGGAAAGAAATAAAGGAAAAGGAAAAAGGAAAATAAATTATAATGAGAAGATATTTTCTTGGGAAGGAGATGAAAATAATGGAAGTGGCGGATTCCCGGGATTCAGTTGTGGATGCGGAAGTCTTTCGGGAAAACACCGGAATCGTCCGAAATTCAAGTATCTCGGAACGGCCCGAAATAATTACCAAAATCAATAATAATATATAAAGACCAATAGTGAAATCCGCTTGAAGAAATACTTTATAGTTTTAAAACTAAAAATCCCGGAATCAGTTATCTACCGACTCCGGTGGAATTTTCATAAAATCCAAAAATCCTCAGAAAAAGAATGTAGGTAGAAAATATGATTCTAAGGAATAATGTCTAAAGAATCATTTAGAAATTCCAAACCGTTTAAGAATTAAAAATCCAGGAATCGGTCAGCGGCACTGGCCGACACCGGTTTTGAAGACTTTCATTTTAATTCCAGAAAAATCTAGAAAATCATAGAAAATATATAATATTGGAAAATGATATTTAAAACTAAAATCGGTCAATTCTAACTATCAGAATGTCTAAATCGAGTAATACTCTAGGATCGGGCCTTCGGTTTAGACTAGGGCTGACTCCGAATCCACGAATCCAAATCCAAGATAAGACAGTCATATAAGGAATTCATAATACAGAATAAATACAGGAAACAAATCGAAAAAACGACCGAAAATCTGAATACGCAACTAAGTACGTATTCCGGGAACGGGGTATTACAATCCACCCACCTTACAAAAAATTGCGTCCTCGCAATTTCGTTAAGGGGTAAATTGAATACAAGGGGACAGCGGTGGAATCTATACCAATTAAGATATGAAGCACTAGGGGTAGGGCTCTCAAGCTGGCTGAATAATAATCATACTCTGCACTGCCGGCTGATGATGTCGTGGCTGTGTAATAAATCTTTAGAATAATGCTGAATAATACTGATGATGTCGTGGCTGTGTAATAAATGAGCCAGAATACCGAAGATAAAGAACCCTGATAGTCCTGAGCATCATAATAAAGAAGACCGATAATTAAGAATCCCGATTGCTGTCTTCTGAAAGATAGCCAGATCAAGACCGATCTGGAGAATACCAAGCTTCATAGAATTGGCCGAAGAGATCATATAATAGCTTCATTCTGAACCAGCCACTACCTCTCTAGTCTAGCCATATCTTAAAATAGTATAAGGCTTCATAAAACCAAAACAGGGAAAGGATAGGAGGAATTAAGAATCAAAGGAAAGATAGTCAAGAAATAGATAACTCTGCACTTGTAGTTGGAATGTATAACCAAGACTCATGTGTTCCAGTTGCAAATCACTTTACCATTGATTTGCCTTCTGGACGTACTGAGGAAGTTAGAGCCTAGGCTCTGATACCAACCTGTAACGCCCCGATCCCGGCGATACGGGGACGTCACTGCAACGTATATACGTAGGTCAGAACTACCCTCCCGTATATACGCTAAGCATCAGTACAGACAAGAATCAGAGTACGGAAGCAAATGGTGCATTATACATTCCAACACATATATATACACAATCACAGAGTTATCACCAGAGGTGATGAATATTACAATAATAATACATCACAGATATGCGCAAATGCGAGAGTACAAGGAATATACATAAAGGGACAGTACAAAGGAGTACAACAGATACATAGATATGAACAGTACAAAGGTACTCACATACAAGTAGACAAGGAAATGTACAAGTATGAATAGAAAAGAGCACTCACGAGTTTGCTAAGAGGAAACTCGAGAGGCATACAGGGGGCCTGGAAGGATGTGGCCCTGAAAGGTCGGCTGGGGATCCGCGCCACCGCTGCGCTACTCTGAGCAGCAAAGGGGGAGATCCTCACGCTCCGGGCTCCAGGACCTAGACATGAGAATCCAGGGGAGTCAGTGAAACTCCCCAGGCGAGTATGATATGATGCCAGGTGGCGAGCCAGGATGAGTACAAGTGTCAAGTACCGAAAACAGGAGGGTTAGAACACAAGTGAAATGTATATGAACAAGTATAACATAATATCCATAAAACAGGAAATCCAAGGTAAAACTGATCATAAGCAAAAGTGATTGTATACGCTTAAGTCACGGTCCCATGAGACTAATACATCGAAGGAATAATCCAAACAAGGAAACCCTCATCTATATACCTTTATCTCATGCCACCGAAAATCCAAGCGTATAGAATCAGAGTTGCAAAGTAGTCATAACAAGAATACATAACAGATGTGACAAGAGTGCATAACAGGTATCAAAACAGGAATCATAACAGTAATCATAACTGGGGTCACAGGAAACACCTATTATTATTATTACTCGTCTGACCCATATATCTCGGTATGTGACCTGGTGTACGGCCAACCCACATACATCCATATATAAGCAAGTCGAGGGTTGTTAACGGAAGTAGATGGAGAACTGATAGAACTTCTTATAGTGGTTTCCATACACCTGGAACCGCTTTGGAGGCCCAAAGTCCCCCTATTCAGTAATTCAGATTCACTACCGCCAGTACATATATATATATATGCATATACATACTTTTATACCCCACCACTATAAGCAAGATATCATTCCGGCATCCATCACTTCCTCCCATACCCATACAAGTTGTCCTTTTTATAGCTTATGAACATAATTATCAGATTCGGGAATGAGCAATATCATAACAGGGATACATAACAGTGATCAGTACATAACAGTAATCAGGTACTACATTCCCTTTATCGTGATAATTATAAGAATCGGTGTATCATGCTTGGTGTCAAGAGATAGCATGATAAATGGTGATGTATATCAAGTAACATGCATAACAATGGATTGATAATAAGTCTGGGTAAGTCATGACATAACAAGATGGTCTTGCCAGATAGTGGCATGTCAGGTGGTCAGGTGATAACATACTAAATGGTCAGGTGATATACATGTGTTAAATGGAAGCATGCAACCGACAGGTCTGAAATAATAGCAAGTAGTAACAAGGAAGTGACTCCAAGTCCAACGACCACGAAGGGTCGGCCACGCATGGTATATGATGAAGAAACAAGCATATCATAAGCAAGGCACAAGCACAAGATGAAGCTACCATAATATAAGCAATGTAGTGCAATACATGAATATGGAAATAAGAAGTGAAATACTCATCGACCGATGAAACGGGAAACTCAAATAGAGGCGAGACTACTCGCATACAAGAAAGTAGCGAGTGAGAATACTCGCCTAAACTCCAAAATACCGAATGAGCCGAAATCCACGAAATCCGGGGCACGCCATAAACTATGATATATATATGTAGAGTGAAGAGGAGAGAGAAAGAGAGAAGTGAAGATGATGTTAGTCAAGATACAAGTCAAGAAGTATAATATACAACATATAAACCAAGTATAAGATCCAAGTTTGAGAAGGTAAATAACTGTAACAAACAGACAGAATTAGTCGACTAGGGTAGGATGAGTAGTCGACTAATAAAGGGGTTAGTCGACTAACAGTCTGGTATAGTCGACTAATACTGGGTTCCAGAGAGTTGGGTTTGGTTCCAGAGAAAAGTTAGTCGACTAGGGTCATATGGGTAGTCGACTAACAGACATGACAAGTCGACTAACAGTTATGTTAAGTCGACTAAATCTGAGATACAGAGAGTTAAGGTTTCTGGTCCAGGAAGGGTTAGTCGACTAGGGTCAAGGGTGTAGTCGACTAAGGGCCTCTAGTCGACTAGGAACTAAGGTAAGTCGACTAATACTGTGTTTCCAGAAAAGGTTAAGTTTCAGTTAAGGGTTTCTAGTCGACTAACTCCTAGGTCAAGTCGACTAATCGTCTGGAAACAGTAAACAGAACAGATTTTCTAGGGTTTTGTTTGATGATCTAAAAACATGATTTTGATGGCACAAGTGTACATAATATGAAGAGATAGGTATACTAGAAATAGACTAAGTCTTTGGTGATGAAAATTACCCACCAAAAGGAGTGGTTGATGGTGGTAGTTGAAGGAGGTTGATGAAGAAGAAGATGAGCTTTTGTTGGAGTTGATGACCTTGTGGTGGCTTCCATGGAGATGAAGGAGGAAGAAGATGACCTTGTTGTTCCTTAGGGAGTTGGTGGTTGTTGTTGTAGTGATGGAGATGAAGAGGAGTTGGAGATTAGGGCTTTGTGAAGAGAAGAGAAGAGAAGAGAAGAAGAGAAAGTTGAAGTGAGAATGAATAAAGAAAGGAGAGGAAAAGTATTTATAGGTTTGACTTTTGTGAAGGAGGTGCAAATATGATAGAAGAGAGGGGGGTTTTTGTAAAGTGGGGAGGTGAGGTGTCCCTCACTTGGCCACTTGGCCGGCCATGGGGGAGAGAGAGAATGAGTGGGATTTAAAAAGGATTAGGTGAAAGTGAGTGGGATTATGTGGAAAATTGGAATTATTGGAAAATTGGAAAAGGCTTTGGTTAGTGGAGGAAGGAAAGAAATAAAGGAAAAGGAAAAAGGAAAATAAATTATAATGAGAAGATATTTTCTTGGGAAGGAGATGAAATAATGGAAGTGGCGGATTCCCGGGATTCAGTTGTGGATGCGGAAGTCTTTCGGGAAAACACCGGAATCGTCCGAAATTCAAGTATCTCGGAACGGCCCGAAATAATTACCAAAAATCAATAATAATATATAAAGACCAATAGTGAAATCCGCTTGAAGAAATACTTTATAGTTTTAAAACTAAAAATCCCGGAATCAGTTATCTACCGACTCCGGTGGAATTTTCATAAAATCCAAAAATCCTCAGAAAAAGAATGTAGGTAGAAAATATGATTCTAAGGAATAATGTCTAAAGAATCATTTAGAAATTCCAAACCGTTTAAGAATTAAAAATCTAGGAATCGGTCAGCGGCACTGGCCGACACCGGTTTTGAAGACTTTCATTTTAATTCCAGAAAAATCTAGAAAATCATAGAAAATATATAATATTGGAAAATGATATTTAAAACTAAAATCGGTCAATTCTAACTATCAGAATGTCTAAATCGAGTAATACTCTAGGATCGGGCCTTCGGTTTAGACTAGGGCTGACTCCGAATCCACGAATCCAAATCCAAGATAAGACAGTCATATAAGAAATTCATAATACAGAATAAATACAGGAAACAAATCGAAAAAATACGACCGAAAATCTGAATACGCAACTAAGTACGTATTCCGGGAACGGGGTATTACATGAGTACTTGATATGGTCTTGATGCACAAGCTCTTGAATCAAACCGTGCTAGCTCCAAAACTTGACTTTAAATCCTTTTTTGAAGCTACACGCCTACTAAGATCTTGATCATGAATCTGTCACTAATTAAACACAAGATTATTAGTACTATAACTACATGAGTTGATCATCATCAAAACTAGAGTGATGGGCCTTTGGGCCAACAATCTCCCCCTTTTTGATGATGACAAAACTCATGAAGTTATATATGCATGGATTAAAGTAAAGCTTCAAAGAAGCTCCCCCTTAACTCATGCATCTCAATAAACAAATAAATATGACAATGAAGCACATAAACATGTATGCAAATATATGGAGATAAACATGCTAATTAAACATAAAACAAATCAAATTCTTTTTCTCCTATTTGCAAAACAAAACATATATGCATAAACATAAATACTTCTCCCCCTTTATGAATAAAGCAAGGAAAACATGCATATATACTAAATACTTCTCCCCCTTTTTGTCAATCATCAACAAAGGGGTTAAAGTAAAAACAAAATCATCAAATTTTTCTCTCCCTTTTTGTCTGAAATATAGAATCAATAAAGGGGTGACATCAAACAAATCAATAAAAGGTTATATGCGATATACATTCATGAAGAGGAAGACGCTAAGTTAGCTTCCCTATATATATGCATTATATGAAGAAGGGATGACAAGCCCTAATTCACATAACACATAATCTGTAATGCATAAGAGGAGATGTGAAGCTCCCCCTACACACGTGTACCACATAAAGAAGAGTTCTCAAGCTCCGCAATACAAGATACACTCAACATGAATCTATATGTAGAAGAGATGTTAAGCTCTCCTTGCATATAGGCAATACAAATCAAAACATTTTAATTTTCTCATTAAAACAAGATTTTGAATTTTTCTTAATAAAACAAATTTTGAGATATCTTAGTAAATCAAATTTTAAGATACCAAATGTAAGTAATCATTACAAATTTTGAATTTTAAAATAGAATCATATTGATATCAATTGAAAATTATTGCATATTTTTGATATCAATAAAACTACCAATTTTAAAAATAATGCATAAGCTTATTAAAATAATCAATTGAGATACTAATTGAACATAAGGATTTGAATCAAGCTTAGCATAAACATTGTGTTTTAAATATGTAAACCAATTGTAAAGCAAGCACACGAAAATCATATATATGTATGAAAATGAAATATCAATAAAAATTGATATTATTTAAAAATGAAGCATACATATATAGGAAACAAAGTATGAGTATATACAAAGTGAAAATACCAATTGAGATCAAGTATATAACTCATAACCTACCACCCATTATATGCTCAAGATAAAGAATTTTCCAATAAAGCTTACAAGGCATACTCGCCCATCCATCCGCCCATAAAGGGGTAGGGTTTTCAAAAATAGATTTGAAAATATTTTAGCATTGAAAATCACTACCAAATGAAGAACAATAACTAGTTAAAATAATTTTTGAAAAACTAGTTAAAGATCCTTCAAAACATGAAATCAAAACATATGTTTTTCATGAGTCATACCAAATACACAAGAGATGACACTCAAAGACTATAAAGCTCAAAAATATGTTCATGAACCAAGGTCATGACAAAACAAATAAAGTGTGAGTGTTCAAGAATCATGTAATTAGCATTTTCATGAAATTAATCAATGAAGCTCAAAATGATCATAAGTCTTATTTTATCAAACAAAACATGAAAATTCATTTTTCATTAAACAATAAACTTCATGGTATATGTATGATTTATCCAATCCTAACAATATGCATACATATCCCAAACATAAAAAGAGTCCATTAAACGTGTTTGCATGAAGGCAAGAGACTCATAGGGTATACATGTGTATTTATTAGATTTGAATACAAAATACATATACATGAAGTAAAAAACATGAAAATAGGCAAAACAAGTGTAAATGAGGAAATCATCAAAACTAGGCTATACATGTGCATATAGTGAGTACAAGTGAACAATGAAGTGCAAACGTATATGAATCAAATGTTGCTCACTACTTGTACAAGTATAAATCCAAGTTTTAATAGAATCTACATCTAAACAAGTTATATACCTCATGAAGCACAAAAACAAATAAAACATGAATATGCTAAAAATATCATGTATGAACAAGCATATACATAAATAAAATAGGAGTTTAGAGATAGTTACCAAACAAAAGAACTATGCTCTAATTCTCCAAACATGGTGGTCATCCCACCAAAACTCCTTGATAGTGGTGCATCAAATATGTGTCCATCATGTCCATGTGCATCCACCATCAAGGCACCTTCCCTTTCACGTTTTGTGAGAGCCCGCACCTACATCAAAAACACAAGGTGGGGATTTTGGTACCCATTTTTTCTTGGGTCCTTGGGGGTTAGTTTTGTAAGGGACCCAAAAATTTTTATTATTAGCAAAATCAATATGATGTATCCTATCAAAACAAAATTTTGCTAAATGGCCTTTGCGGCCACAATGTGTACATTTGTACACCTTAGTATGCATATGAGTGTGAGTGTGAGCATGACGTGCAACATAAGCATATGCATGATGAGGATGATGTGCATGGACATGTGGAGCTTGTTTCTTTGAAAACAAAGACTCCAATCTCTTATGGTTAAATGCACATGAGCTCAAGGTTGAGCTCAAACAATTAATCCTATTTTTCAAAACATTTATCTCATTTTCATTTATGGTAGCATGTAAAGCATGATGAGAATGAGAATCATTTTTCTTATTCTTTTTAGAAAAATTTTCTTTTTCTTTTTCAATAATTTTTCGTTTTAAAGAGTTGTTTTCATTAAAAGCAACTTCCTTTTGTTTTTCCACCAAAGTAATTTTATTTTTCAAAGAGGAGTTTCCTTCACAAAGATCATTTAATTTAGAAAGCAAGGAAACATTTTCATTTTTCAAAGACTCATTTTCTTTTGAAATAATTTCAATTTTTTCTTGTAAAGAATCCTTTTCTTTTAACATGCAATCAAATTTGTTTTTCATTTTCTTATTATCTTTTCTAAGCATGTCATATTTTTCAAGAAGTTGTTGATAAAAAGATGTAAGCTCATCATATGACATATCAACATCTTCATCTACCTCGGATTCGGTAGTTACCTCAAGGGGGTTATCCCCTTGGACCATGTAGCACACGTTGGAGGTGTCGCTTCCAACATCCGAGTTGCTCCCCGCATAATATAGATCTTTTTCGCCAAGGGAGAGAATTGCGTTCCATACTACAAAAGCCGAATCAATATTAGATACCCTAGATAAATATTCATCATTTAGGGTTGATTTTAAAGCATGTAGGGCTTTTGCATTAGCCTCAAAATTTTTGCCATTTAAACAATAAGAATCTATAGTAGTGACAAAATAAACATGAATGTCTAAGCCTTTGAGGTACAAAGACATCTTAACCTTCCAAGTTTGGATGTTAAGGATGTCAAAGGTGGGAGGTGACATGAAATCCATGGTGTGTGTACAAATATTGTGATTAGCCTAAAATAAGGATCTTTAACTCTAGGTTGTAAGACCCAAATCAAGAGCACTTGGATCTGATACCAATTATAAAATCACCTAGAGGGGGGGGGGTGAATAGGTGATGGCTAATCTTATGGTCACTAAATGCGGAATTAAAAACTTATTACACTAAACACCAAGTTTAACACAAGAGTGTAGCCGAATTCCCCGAGAAGGGCTCTGGACTAACTCCTCAAGATTCCTCTAGATAAGAGTTGAGGTGCCGCGTTGGCTCTCTTGGTTGAATACAAGTGTTAGCAAACAATCCCCAAGCATATAACAATTAAGCACACAATATATTAAGCATATAAAGATAAACACAATGTAAGTATGCAAGATATAAAGACAAAGAGATAGAGAGTGAGCAATCGCAAACACGGGAGATTTGTTTCGAGGTTCGAGCACACTTGCTCTACATCCCCGCCTTCAACACCTTGAAGGATTTCCACTATAATCGATCCCACCGGATCACTCGGTGCCGCAACACCTACAAGGAGTTCCCACTAGAACTCTTGGACTCTCTAGTCCCGTATACACCGCAAGCCCACTAGCTCGCCGAGGCCGCACCTCAAACACCGAGTCCACACAAGAACCCGAAACACCGCGAACACACTTGTCCGCCTCCTCAAAGAACAAGAAAGAACTCTTGGTGATCTAAACACTTTGATCACCAATAAACACTCTCACAATAACACTCCTATAGGATGAATATGTCAATGGATAGCTCAAGTGTTTGTGAGAAAAACAAGAATTGAAATGGTGGAAGAAAAACTCAAGAAATTTACTTTTAAACACTCTTGATAAACTCCCCTTTTGATTGGAAATATTGGCTCTAAAACAAGTGGAGAAAACCTCTTAATAGAGTAGGAAAAACTGGTGTAAAACCACTTGTAAAATCATGTAGAAAACAGCCCCCAAATGCCCCAATTTATACAGCTAGAAAAAACTAGCCGTTGGAGCCAGAATGAGCTGTCGGTCGACCGCCCGGTCGACCGCCAACGGTCATTTTTCTTACCGTTGGGGCAGCGGTCGACCGGCCGGTCGACGAGCCTCTGGAACAGAGAGCAGGGCTCTCTGCCGGTCGACCGGCTCGGTCTACCGGGGCATTTCCAGAGAGCAAAGCTCTCTGGACGGTCGACCGGGTCGGTCGACCGGCCCTCCAGCCAGATACTGGCGTGCACGCTGTGCACGTCGGTCGACCGCCCGGTCGACCGACTTCAGACTTCGGTCGACCGGTCGGTCGACCGTCTGAAGCCAGGAAACAGTTTTCTGGGATTAAAAAGTTTGACATTTTGATTGAAATAAAATCCCATAAATTCACAGAAAATCTACAAAATTAGTTTTACCAATATACTTTGATAAACAAACATGCTTGCACAAAATCAAGGCATGTTACAAGTAATTTGGACTATTTTTGTAACTTGAAAATTTTGACTCAAAACAAAAACTGTATTTTCCAAAATTGATTTTTCCAAAACTTCTCCAAATACAAAAACAAGATATTTGAAACACTTTTAAAGCATAGTGTGTATGGATATGATCCACTACACATACATGGTGAAATATCTATGTTTTTGACATTAAGCTCTAAATACGGTTTTGGTTAAAACATATAAACTTTGAATACCAAAAACCAAACCGGTATTTTGTCAAAATGAATACTCTTTTATAAAACTCATCTAAAACAAGAGTGTGTGTGCATATGGTATACTTGAGCAATCCACCAACTATTCTATCCTTTACATGTTATCTAAAACAAAAATCTTATAAAAACAAACCTAGACACAAGTCTTGATCTTGAAGGTCTTCACTTGAAGTCTTCACATCTTCTTGACTTGGTCCAAACACGATCCATAGAGCTAGACTCCTCTTGAGTACTTGATATGGTCTTGATGCACAAGCTCTTGAATCAAATCGTGCTAGCTCCAAAACTTGACTTTAAATCCTTTGTTGAAGCTACACACCTACTAAGATCTTGATCATGAATCTGTCACTAATTAAACACAAGATCATTAGTACTATAACTACATGAGTTGATCATCATCAAAACTAGAGTGATGGGCCTTTGGGCCAACAGGTACATACTTCTCGGGGACATACTATACAAGAAATCCTACTCCATTTTTCACCCCGACCCGTATTTGAGATGCCTTGGTCCGGAGGAGGCTCGAAAGGTGATGCAGAAAATTCACGATGACGACTGTCAAACCACGCGGGAGGATGCTCTTTCGCCCACAAGGTCATCAATCAAGGGACTACTGGCTCAAGATGTTCAACGGTGCCAAAGATTATGTGAGAAAATGCCCACAATGCCAGATGTTTGCTCCAACATCAAACATGCCGAGCTCTGACCTTTACATCTTGCACAACCTGTAGCCATTCATGCAATGAGGATTAGACGTAGCCGGACCGCTCCCCGAGCACAACCCCAGCTGCATTTCCTACTGGTAGCCACTGACTACTTCACAAAATGGATCGAGGTAGTGCCACTCTCTGAGGTTAGCGGGCAACAGATTGTCAAATTCCTCTGGCAGAACATAATATGTCGCTTCGGGATCCACACACTATCATCTTCGGCAATATAACTAATTTCACCAGCAAGCAAGTGGCCAGCTTTTGCGCTAAGTACAACATCGCCCATCAATTTTTCTCACCTTATTACCCCCAAGGCAATGGCCAGGTTAAAATCAGCAACTGCACAATCCTCGACAACCTATGCAAGAGCCTGAAAAAACAAAAGACAAATGTGCGAAGAAACTCCCCAGAGTAATATGGGTTTACAGGACTACTATGTTGGCCCAAAGGCCTTCCACCCTAGTTTTGATGATGATTAATTCATGTAGATATGTTTACTAATAATTTTGTGTTGTTTAAGTTTCAGATCATTAACCAAGATATTAGTTGGTGATTAGCTTCAACAAGGAGTTTAGAAGCTTTTCATGGTGATTCCGGTGCCAAAGCTTAAAGATCATTCCTTTGCACTTGGTGGATCACGGTTTGGGAGCAAGTCTACTTGAAGATGGAAGATCATCAAGAAGACTTAGGTATCCTAATTTAGATAGTGTGTTTAGATCCATTTGTAAAGTTTAGTATAGTTGATATGCTCAAGTGCACAACACACACAAGATTTATGTTTTGGATTTGGTTTTCATGAATAGTAGATCAAAACAAGTTTACTTTATTTTTATGTATATTAGATATGTTCTAGATATACATACATGCTTTAAACTTACTAGACAAACTTATTTTGACTATCCTATTCATGTTTTGGAAAAATCTAAGTTTGATAAAAATACCGGTTTTGGTTTTTGATAAAATTTGTAAGACTCAAAAATGAATTGATATGATTGATATATGTCTTGAAATTTTTATCACTAGTTTATGTTTCAATATAAAATGTTAAAACAAGTTTTATAGTATTTTCAGAAAAGATAAAAGATTTATTAAAATATTTTTTCCCAGTTTTTCTGACCCAGGTTTGTGCTGACAGGCCGGTCGGTCGACCCAGACGGTCGACCGCACCATGGGCCGGTCGACCCAAGGGTCGACCGACGTGCACAGACTTGTGCACGTCTGGCAGACACAAACTCGGTCGACCGTACGGGTCGACCGGGTCTGAGAGCTCTGCTCTCTGTTTGTTTGGGTCGACCGTGCGGTCGACCGGGTTTGCCCAACGGTCATAAATATGACCATTGGCGGTCGACCGGGCGGTCGACCGCCAAGCCTGTCAGGCTGCCACATCAGCCTAACGGCTAGTTTTCTGTTTGAGCTATAAATACCCCAACTCTTGGGGGTTTTAACCAAGATTTTCTGAGCAAATTTTTCCCTACTCTCTGGTTTTAAAAAGAAGTTTTGAAAAGAGTTTAAAGAGCAAAAAGATTCATCTTGTTTGTTTTCAAGTGTTTTGTTATTTTCAAAGAAAACAAGTTTTTGCGAATTGGTTTATTGTTCTTCATTTCAATATCTATTTGGTATTTTCCCAAGAGTTTTTCTTTGATCAAAACACTTAGTTTTTCCACTTGAGCTATATCTTCTATCCTAATCTATTAGGATCTTTGTTTTGTGGAAAAGTGAAAAAGAGAAGTGTTTGAGGTTAAGCCTCCAAAGTTGTAAACCCTCCTTATTTGTGTATCCCTCTTTGGTAGAGGTTGATCGGAGTGGTATTGGTTTGTAAGCCTCTTCGGTAGAGGTGTTGGTTGTTGTATTGCCTCATTGTGAGGTGGTTGTTTGAGAGAGGAGTTCGGTACTCCCTTGTTGTAAAAATCCTTCTCGGTGAAGGTTCCCTCGGTGGGAGTCCTCGGTGGACGTGATAGTGGATTGGAAATCCTACACGATGGTGTAGGCGGGGATGTAGAGCTGGGGGCTCGAACCTCGAAACATATCTTGGTGTTTGCGTTTTGATCCATTGTCTCTCTAACTCTCTCTCATTTAATTGTGCAAAGCATCTTTCATATCATCATATCATATTTGCTTGTGTTGAGCATAATTCATATTGTCATATCATATCTATTTGCTTGTGTTGTGCCTTGCATCTTTCATATTTTTGTATATCCATTATATGCTTGGCTTGCTTGTGTGTGTGCCTCACTTGTACTTAATCAACAAGAGCTTCACATAGCACCTCAACCCATTCAAGGGGAATCAAGAGGAGTTAGTCCAGAGCCCTTCACGGGGAATTCGGCTACACTTGTTGATTGTATTAAGTGTTGATTGCAATATTGTTTTAAGCTTCCGCATTTAGCGCACTTAGCATTGCATTTAGTTCTAGATTAGCACTTACACCTATTCACCCCCCCTCTAGGTGTTTTTCAATTGGTATCAGAGCTAGTGCTCCTGATATTTAGGCTTAACATCCTAGGAGTGAGATCCATTTGATTGCTAATCTATTGTTTGCATTTGCTTGTTTGCACACTCATATAGTTTACCATGGACTTCATGACCCACCTAGCTTTGACCCTTCCAACATTGTTGTTTGGAAGTATAGGATGTCCATGTACCTAAAGACCCTAGGTTTGCATGTCTTTCTTGCGGCCACCAAGAAATGCTATCTTGGAGATCGCAATCATGTAGGGACCAATGCACAAGCCCTAGAGGCCATTAGAAGCACATTATCTAAAGATTATCTTTTACGTGTTTCTAACATTGATTCCGCCTTTGCAGTGTGGAATTTATTGACAACAACCACCACCTCCAAGCTTCAATTGCCAATCCAACCGGAGGAGTCTAGTGGAGAATCCGACTCACAATGCTTCATGATCCAAGGGAATGACTCCCTTGAGGTACAATCGGAACTTCAACTAGATAGTGATAATGCTAGTTCTTCATGTAATGATTTTGTTGATCCCCATGCTTTAAATGAAGAACTTTCTATTGTGTGTGAAAAACTTATTGAAAAATATAATGTTTTGAAAAAGAAGAGTCTAGACATTAACAATGAAAATAAAAATTTGATTGCTAGACTTGATATTGTTTTGCAAGAGAAAGAGGAGATTGCTAATGAGAGGGATTCATTAAAATCTCAACTTAATCTTGCTTTAAATGAAAATAAAATTTTGAAAAATAAAAATGATTGTGAAGATGTTTTGAAGAAAAATGAATCTTTAACTTCAAAACTTGATTTTGTTTTAAAAAGTAACCATTCTTTGAAAAATGAAATTGAATTTATTTCAAAAGAATTAGAAATTTGTTTAAAGAAAAATAGATCTTTGAAAAATGATTTGGATTCTCATGTTTGCCATGCTAGGGTAATATCACACACTTCACCTATTGCATGCCACACTTCTTCTTTAATTGACAATGATATATCCATGCTTAAGAAGAGTGTAGATTTTTTGGGCTTCACTTTGAGCCAATGTGTTGTGGGCCATACACGTTTGGAATCTTTGTTTCGAAAGAAATAAGTTCCATCTTTTCATGCACACCCTCCACGGCATACACATGCTTCTCACGGACACACCCATCACCATATGTATGTTCATGTGTACACATGTACACATTGTGGACGTAAGGGCCACCTTGCTAAATTTTATTATGATAGATTACATGTTTCAAATTTAGTAAAGAAGTTTGTTTGGGTTAGAGAAGGTACTAACCCTCATGGACCCAAAAGAGTGTGGGTACCAAAGACCACCCCTCCTTTGTTTAATGTAGGTGTGGGCTCTCACATAACGTGAGAGTTGCCGTACCTTGGAGTGGATGCGTTCCGTACTTAAAGGAAAATCAATTGGATGCATCACTTTCAAGGGATGTTTGGTGGAGAGGACCATCATGTTTTGGAGACAAGGAGAGTTGCCTTCTAGGTTTTGGTAACAATTCCTAAACTCCCATTTATTACATGCTTTTCATTCTTATCATTATTAGCATGTTTTGATGTTTTATAGCATGTTTCATTGTCTATGGATTAGTATGAAAATACCATGTTTATTAGATCCTTGACATACATGTATAGTATTTGAGACACACATGCTTATTTGAACCATATTTAGTGTTCTCACTTTTGTTTAAGCTATAATGTACATCATGAATCTAATACATGTGAATTTACATAGTAATCATGTTTTAGTTTTATCATGATGATTTTTATATTTGTTTTTGATGCTTCATGTCTTGAATATATGTTTAGATGTTAGTTTTCATTAAGACTAGATTATATACTTGTGCATATAGTGGGCCACAAATAAATCTATATATGTATGAGCTTGAACGCTTATTTGAACCCATTAGATGTGCTAGTATAGTCTAGTTTTGATGATTCATACATTTTAGACTTGTATTCATATTTTTGGATTTGTTTTATGATTGTGTGTTTCACTTCATGTATATGTTTATTTTGCCAAACCTTAAGATATGCATGTATACCCCTTGAGTCATTTGCCTTTCATGCAAATCTATATATATGGACTCAACTGTGTTTAGGGATATGTATGTATACTTCATGTTTGACAATTCATACATATACCTTGAAATGAAATTTGTTTTAATAAAAATTTAGTTATTCATGTTTTTCATGTGTTTATATTTAACTTCATGTATATGTCTATCTTGTCCAAACTATTAGATATACATGTTTATCCTTTTGAGTCACGTGCTTTAATGCATATATCTTTGTGGACTCGTTGTGTTTTGGATATGTATGTATGCTTTAGTTTGTATAAGACATACATATACCTTGAAGATTAAATAATTTTGATGATTTTCATTGTTTCAAGGAATTTTGAGCTAATTGGAAATTTCATAATGCCATGTCACACATTACTTGTACACTCATCATTTTTTGAAAATATTTCTCATGAGTATGTTTTTTTTTTCATGAGCATGTATGGACTTTATTGAATATTGAGTGTTTTTAAGTGCTATGTGATTTACATGTGTTTTATGACAATTATTTTAGTATATTCCTTACTTGAAGGATTTCGTACTAGTTAACAAAAATTTCCATTTTAACTAGTTCATATTCTTCATTTTGATATGAGTTATACCATGCTTTTATTGTTATGTCAATTGGTATCATTGAACTCTTTCAATTGGTATCAAGATGCTTCATTGACATATTTTTAATTGATATCATGTTTGTAGTCACCCCTTATTGACCTTGTTTTTGGTTTTAAACAAAAAGGGGGAGAACATTGTTTTTATTGTTTTGATTGATCAAAAAGGGGGAGAAAGATTTTTACCCCTCATTTTATTTATTGTTTTGGTTGTTTACCCCTTTATTGATGATTGACAAAAAGGGGGAGAATTATTTGTTTGAGTTTATATATGCATATTTGTGTTTTTGCATATATTGAGTTCATGCATAAGCAAATAAACAATAAGATATGAAAAATATGTTTAATGCATGTTTAATGCATGTCTCTTGTTTAGAATCATAAGCTTTCATTGCATATTTATTTATTCAATTGGTATGCATGGGTTAAGGGGGAGCTTCTTTGAAGCTTAACTTTTATCCATGCATATATAACTCCATGAGTTTTGTCATCATCAAAAAGGGGGAGATTGTTGGCCCAAAGGCCTTCCACCCTAGTTTTGATGATGATTAACTCATGTAGTTATGTTTACTAATAATCTTGTGTTGTTTAAGTTTCAGATCATTAACCAAGATATTAGTTGGTGATTAGCTTCAACAAGGAGTTTAGAAGCTTTTCATGGTGATTCCGGTGCCAAAGCTTAAAGATCATTCCTTTGCACTTGGTGGATCACGGTTTGGGAGCAAGTCTACTTGAAGATGGAAGATCATCAAGAAGACTTAGGTATCCTAGTTTAGATAGTGTGTTTAGATCCATTTGTAAAGCTTAGTATAGTTGATATGCTCAAGTGCACAACACACACAAGATTTATGTTTTGGATTTGGTTTTTATGAATAGTAGATCAAAACAAGTTTACTTTATTTTTATGTATATTAGATATGTTCTAGATATACATACATACTTTAAACTTGCTAGACAAACTTATTTTGACTATCCTATTCATGTTTTGGAAAAATCTAAGTTTGATAAAAATACCAGTTTTGGTTTTTGATAAAATTTGCAAGACTCAAAAATGAATTGATATGATTGATATATGTCTTGAAATTTTTATCACTAGTTTATGTTTCAATATAAAATGTTAAAATAAGTTTTATAGTATTTCAGAAAAGATAAAAGATTTATTAAAATATTTTTTCCCAGTTTTTCTGACCCAGGTTTGTGCTGACAGGCCGGTCGGTCGACCCAGACGGTCGACCGCACCATGGGCAGGTCGACCCAAGGGTCGACCGACGTGCAAAGACTTGTGCACGTCTGGCAGACACAAACTCGGTCGACCGTACGGGTCGACCGGGTCTGAGAGCTCTGCTCTCTGTTTGTTTGGGTCGACCTTGCCGGTCGACCGGGTTTGCCCAACGGTCATAAATATGACCGTTGGCGGTCGACCGGGCGGTCGACCGCCAAGCCTGTCAGGCTGCCACATCAGCCTAACGGCTAGTTTTCTGTTGGGCTATAAATACCCCAACTCTTGGGGGTTTTAACCAAGATTTTCTGAGCAAATTTTTCCCTACTCTCTGGTTTTAAAAAGAAGTTTTGAAAAGAGTTTAAAGAGCAAAAAGATTCATCTTGTTTGTTTTCAAGTGTTTTGTTATTTTCAAAGAAAACAAGTTTTTGGGAATTGGTTTATTGTTCTTCATTTCAATATCTATTTGGTATTTTCCCAAGAGTTTTTCTTTGATCAAAACACTTAGTTTTTCCACTTGAGCTATATCTTCTATCATAATCTATTAGGATCTTTGTTTTGTGGAAAAGTGAAAAAGAGAAGTGTTTGAGGTTAAGCCTCCAAAGTTGTAAACCCTCCTTATTTGTGTATCCCTCTTTGGTAGAGGTTGATCGGAGTGGTATTGGTTTGTAAGCCTCTTCGGTAGAGGTGTTGGTTGTTGTATTGCCTCATTGTGAGGTGGTTGTTTGAGAGAGGAGTTCGATACTTGATTAGACGGGAAAGGTGTTGTATTATGGAGTGTAAAAGAGCACAAATATATGTATTCAATGGAAAGAGAGATAAGGTTTAGAAACAACCTCAAGTGCTTAGATCACTCCACAAATGTATGAAAGATGATTAATGTACCCTTTCCTATCTCCGTTATAGCATAGGGCTATACCGAGTCGATTCTCAGGGAGAGCTCGCGATGGAAGCTTTACGATAGGTAGTGAAGAAAAGAAAACGAAGATTCTTCTTTGCTTTAAAAGAATAAAGAATCAAATGAAAAAAGAAATAAAAGAATGGGTGGAAATGTTCATGATGGAAATAATCGGAAAAGAAATCAAGAAGAGATTTGCTTTGGAACTAAAACTAAAAGAATGAAAACTTTAGAATGAAAAAGCCATGACTAGCTAACCTTACTACCTTGCCAAAACTTACTAAACTCCGTGATAGTGAATGCGCGCCTCATGTTGATTCATCGGCATAGATTCGTCTTGCGTGTTGATCTAATTACTTTCTCACTTGGATGACGGGGGGTTTAACCCATCGGAGAAGAGAAGATCATCCAACTTGCAAGAATAAAGATAGCAATCACCCATGAGTTAGTAGTTAGCAAGGTTAGTGGTTAGCTAGTACATGTAGAAAAGTTAGCTACAAGCCATAAGGAAAGTAAAGCAAAGCATGAATAAAATTGCAAGAAAATAAAGAAAGCAAGTAAAGAAAACAAGTACACTAGAAAATGCAAGAGTAGAGAGAAGAGAATGGATGAATCCTTGCTTCACAAGTTGTCACTCCTTGATGTACACAAGCTTTCTCTCTCTTACAAACTCTCTCTTACAGAATTTCTAGGGAGGAAGAAGATCTAGAGAGCTACAAAAATCCTAGAGAAAAACTAATAAAAATACAAAGCTTAATCCCTAATCTCTCTCTCTTCTCTGCTCAGTCTTTGCTCGCAGGACCAGGTGCAGTATTTATAGGCCTCAGAGAGAACTCTCTAGAAGGTGGACAGGTGGAAGAAATCTGGGGCTCAGAGGCCCCAGATCTGCCGCAGATCTGCGGCTGGGATTGGGTTTCTGCGGCTCAATCTGGTCCGTTGGATCCCCGCTTTCTGTTACGAATTTGTTACGAGGTTGTTATCCACGTGGCCTTCTAGAATCTTGAGTTGTTACGTAGAATTCTCTGGATCCTGGATTCAAATTTGGGCTTTATCTTGGGCTTGGAATTAATCTCTTTAATTATTGCTAATTAAAGTGATTATTGGGCTTTTTCTCCATTTGATTGTGGACCTGTAAAAATATAGAGAAGATGAGTAAAAATCATACTTTTATTTGCAAAAATGCATGGGAATGATATGGTAAAATATGCAAAATTGAGTCACAATCAATACTCCCTTGTTGTAAAAATCCTTCTCGGTGAAGGTTCCCTCGGTGGGAGTCCTCGGTGGACGTGATAGTGGATTGGAAATCCTACACGGTGGTGTAGGCGGGGATGTAGAGCTGGGGGCTCGAACCTCGAAGCATATCTTGGTGTTTGCGTTTTGATCCATTGTCTCTCTAACTCTCTCTCATTTAATTGTGCAAAGCATCTTTCATATCATCATATCATATTTGCTTGTGTTGAGCATAATTCATATTGTCATATCATATCTATTTGCTTGTGTTGTGCCTTACATCTTTCATATTGTTGTATATCCATTATATGCTTGGCTTGCTTGTGTGTGTGCCTCACTTGTACTTAATCAATAAGAGCTTCACATAGCACCTCAACCCATTCAAGGGGAATCAAAAGGAGTTAGTTCAGAGCCCTTCACGGGGAATTCGGCTACACTTGTTGATTGTATTAAGTGTTGATTGCAATATTGTTTTAAGCTTCCGCATTTAGCGCACTTAGCATTGCATTTAGTTCTAGATTAGCACTTACACCTATTCACCCCCCTCTAGGTGTTTTTCATACTAAACGTGTCCCGACCGGAGAAATCCCATTCTCGTTGGCAAACGGAACGGAGGCATCATCCCGGTCGACATCAGCATGTTGGCGCTCCGAGTGAAAGGAGTGGTCCCAGATCAGAACGACACCCTTCTTCGTCTCATGCTGGATCATTCGGAGGAAAGGCGACAACATGCCCAAATCCGCATCGTGACCTATCAACAGCAAATCCGGGCAGCTCATCACAAAAAGGTGAAGTCTAGGGAACCCAAGTTGGAGACCTGGTCCTGAAGAGCGTGATTCAAAGCAGGCGGCAAAAGGATCACGAGAAACTAGAACCCAACTGGGAGGGCCCTACATCGTTACTGCTCGCGGATGCAACGGGTCGTATACCCTGGCCGATCAGGGGAATCAACTCAATAAGTAATGGAACTCTTTTCACTTGAAGCGATATTATGTGTAAGTTATGTAACTTTCAATGAAAGGATCATGTTCTGCTATCTTAATTGTGTTTTACCCAACTCTGATGTCTGCCCTGAGTATCGTGCACGTTCTTTGCAGCGTATACTGGTCTTCATCCTGACGGCGACCCCTTGGAGAGTCTCCTGAAAGATGGAGGCTTATCCACGTCGATTCCTCGGAGCCAACCTTTAATGGGATATACCCTGATGGCTGCCCGAGTAGATCCACGACCTATATGGGTTTTCACTCTGATGGTGACCCCTTAGAGAGCCTCCTGAAAAATGGAGGATCACCCACGTCGATCCCTTGGAGCCAGCCTATAATTGGATATACCCTGATGGCCGCCCAAGCAGATCCATGGCCTATATGAGTCGTCACCCTGACGATGACCCCTCGCAGAGCTTCTTGGAAGATGGAGGTTCTCCCACGTCGATCCCTTGGAGCCAGCCTATAATGGGATATACCCTGATGGCCGCCCGAGCAGATCACGACCTATATGGGTTTTCACCCTGACGACGACTTTTCGAGGAGTCTCTGAAAGATGGAAGCTCGCCTGCATCGATCTCTCGGAGTCAGCCTATACTGGGATATACCCTGATGGCCGCTGACCATATCCACGGCATATACGAATCTTCATCCTGATGGGGACCCCTCAGGGGGGCCTCTTGAAAGACGGAGGCTCGCCCACGTTGGATGCTTGGATCCAACCTATAATGGGATACATACTGATGGCCGCCCGAGCAGGTCAACCGCCTACACGGGTTCTCACCCTGATGGCGACCCTTCGGGGAGTCTCCTGAAAGATGAAAGCTCGCCCGTGTCAATCCACCAGAGCCATCCTATAATGAGATATACCCTGATGGCCACCCGAACAGATCCACAATCTATACAGGTTTTCACCCTGACGACGACCCTTCGGGGAGTCTCCTGAAAGATAGAAGCTCGCCCGCGTCGATCCCTCAAAGCCAGCCTATAATGGGATATACCCTGATGGCCGCCTGAGTAGATCCATGGCCTATACGGGTCTTCACCCTGACGACAACCCCTGGGGGGGAGGGGGGCTCCTGAAAGACGGAGGCTCGCCCACGTTGGATGCTTGGAGCCAGCCTATAATAGAATACACCCTGATGGCTGCCTGAGCAGGTCAACCGGTTGTACTGGTTTTCACCCTGACAGTGACCTTTCGGGGAGTCTCCTGAAAGATGGAAGCTCGCCCGCGTCGATCCCTCGGAGCCAGCCTATAATGGGATATATCCTGATGGCCGCCCGTGCAGATCCACGACCTATATGGGTTTTCACCCTGACGGCGACCCTTCGGGGAGTCTCCTGGATGATGGAAGCTTGCCCGCGTCGATCCCTTGGAGCCAGCCTATAATGTGATATACCCTGATGGCTGCCCGAGCAATCCACAGTCTATACGGGTTTTCACCCTGATGGCGACCCTTCGGGAAGTCTCCTGAAAGGTGGAGGCTCGCTCGCGTCAATCCCTCATAGCCAACTTATAATGGGATTTATCCTGATGGCCGCCCGAGCAAATCCACGACCTATATGGATTTTCACCCTGATGGTGACCCTTCGGGGACTCTCCTGAAAGAAGAAGGCTCACCGATGTCAACCCCTCAGAGCTAGCATGTAATCGAATATACCCGGATGGCTACCCGAGCGGATCCACTGCCTATATGGGTCCTATCCTGACAACTACAAAATAGCTCCTGCTGCTACTACTCGGGAATGTCCAGAAAGACTGAAGCTTACCTACATTAACCATTCAGAGTTAGCCCATAACTGGACCTACCCCGATGGCCTCCTCGAGCGAGGCAATAGTTTACTTTGGACCAACACCCGTAACACAGCTTCGAAGTTGGAAGCTTCCCCCATTCAGGTAAACACTTGTAGGTTCCATTGGGAAACGAATCCCGTTCGGGAGTCAAATTCTAAGTCATTCCAAACGCTTCAGAACCAAGACAACACCCCGAACAGATGTAACAAGTCAAATCTCAACCAAGGCAAGATCTAATAATACATGTATTAAAAGTTCTCTTCTTTATTATAGAATTTTCTTTTGATTACATCCATCCAAGTACAAAGCGTGGATACATCTAACAAGTGTGATAAAGTACAAGTTATGATTTTGCATGAAAGTATTCTTCCTGAGCAAAAAAATTGGAGGCGCTCATTGTCGCGTCCCAAGCTGCATCCTAGTGGTGACTCCTAAGCAAACAATCCACCAGGCCGGATGAGCGACGATATCGAGAACTCTCAGGAAGACCACCAGCAAGGTGAACCGCGACCAAGTTGCAGACTGAAGCCTGCAAGGCAAAGGAGGATACAAATACCAAGATCGTAACTCTGGAGCAGAGACGGACAAGGAGGCGACGCCGCATAAGTGCACAGACGATCGGCCCCTGATACCAGAGCGGCATCGAATGCCCTTATGCTCCCTGCTACATGCTCGCTGCAAGAAAATAAAAGGGGGTCAAACCCAAACTTCTCCCCAGTCTGCTTCAATCAAATGCCAGACGTATAGACCAAGCAGAAGATAGGTCATTCCCTATCCATTCCCATAGCTGGGCCTCGTCGCAAGAGCTGAAACCTCTTGACGAGCCCATCACAAGAACTGAAACTCTTTGAAAAATGGACTCCCGAACATCAGGAGTGCAACAGACGTCACCCCCTTATCGTCTTATTCCTCCACCAAATGAAGAACAAAGGAGACATTTCTACTTGCAAAACAGAGAAAGACTTTAACAGTAAGGAACTTTCAGGAAGCAATTTAGATCTCTCTTGAAGAGGTCTGCCCTATTTATAGAGAGAAGAAGCCCAAGCGTCAACCGCTCAGGCTTCAAATCCCAAAGGAAGACGAAGCGTCACTCGACTTGAGACCCTACACGTGTCATAGAAGAAGGGACTCGAACCGTCGCACCAGATACGCCATACCTTCCTCAAAATTGCTCACATTCATAAGCAACAATTACTTTATCAATGCCGCAATAAATGGGATATGTATTTAAGGCTCTGCCAGCCTGTAGAGTCACACACGCCACAAAAAGACAAGAACGAAACGACATCAAATCGACCCAAGTCTACTTCAAGCTTTGCATCACTTTCTGCTCTCCTTTCTCCTTCAAAGTCCCGGGGACTTCATAGCCCTGGGAGAGAGAGTTACCGACCTTCTCAAAGAAAGGATAGCAGATGGGGCATCTGTAGTGGTCACCTTTTGACTCTTCCGAGATCGTGATACGTGTCCATCCGGCCTCCAAAGGATGCATAATGCGTGGCCACCTCCAAAACACCTAATCCAGAGTCTTCATCCAGTTTAAACTCCAAGCGGGTCAGGTGATTAGAAAAGAGTAAACCCAGTTACAGGGGATCTCCACCTCTAAAGCCCAATCCTTATTCAAATGGGACAGTTACCCCTCAGGAGCAACTTGTCCCTATCTACATCAAGGCCCATACTATCAGATAGAGTTGAACTCTCACCTATCTCGATTCAAATCAGGATGTTCAGCCCAACTGCCATCAAGATGAGGATTTTAAGTGTTTAAATTGAGCAGAACTCCCTAACCTTATCTGTTTGACATAACCTGTATAAATAATAGATCCCTCCCAATGAGGAGGGGGATCACAACCGGAATTCAGAAACCCTAACACACTAGAGAAGCCCATTTATAATCACCATTGTTATAGTGGAATTCTCTTCTCTCCCTCTCTCTGTTGTTTTTTCCACTTTAGGTTTTCACGTAAGTTCTGTGTGTTTGTGCTTACTGTGATTTTGATTTAGTGATCTTTTTCCATTATTTTGGTGTGGATTGAATCCTTAGGATTTACCCACCGCAGAGAATAAGGAAAGTAGTTGAAGACATTTAACTAGATAGAGTGACTTGCGAGCACAATGGAGGAATGTGGTGATAGTGTAATTAAGAAGAAGGAAAACGGTGGTTAGTTTCTTGGATGGAGATTGAACTTTGAAAAAGAACGTCCCTTTGGCAACAAAGAATGTAACAATTTTTGTTCTTTTGAGTATTATGTTGTGCATCTCTCTCCAAAACAAAGGTTTTGTTTTTTTCCATTGAGCTGGTGTCATCCAAACTGCAAAATTAATTCCTTTCCATGCATGACGATCCTATCCTCACAATGCAACATAATTAGTCCAACAGGACGACCCAAGCTGTTAAACACAAATTTCTACTTATGGCAGTGTGGTGGATAAAACTCCGCCACAAATGACTGGACACCCCTGATCAAATCTGTCAGAGCACACAGAAAAAGCAGACGCCTTTCAAGTTAGGAGTACCGGTGCAGTACCGACCTAAAACTCTCGAGCGTAAAAATCAGTAGTGGGTAAGGAGGGAGGACCGACATAAGAAAACTGCAGGTGTATTGGTGGTGGACTAGCAGAGAGAAACTGTTAGCGTGGTGTGGTATGTGCTTTGAGAATTAGGGAAGCGATCTTCTTCTCTTTGGAGAAGGATGTGTATTTATATCTGACAGAGGCGATGGGGTGGTTATAGATAGATGCAAATCTTAAACTGTTCGGTTTGAATCTGCTGATCCTTGTAACCGTTGAGACTATACCCAGCTTGTTAGGATTAGTGTGCTGGAAGTTTATCGATTGCTATCTACAACTGCTCTACCCTACTTAGCTGTATTGTGGCTTTAGATAAGGAAGAGGATAAAGTCACGTAACAGATTCCGTAGTTCGAAGAAGTTCGCCTCGATTTGTCTATGATGAATAAAGTCACCACGTGGTGAGACATTCAGTCTGGAGTCGAGTCGATTCTGGGTGGCTAGACTTCGGACTCCGGAGCGAGAGATGTCTTCGGAGAGAGAGTGACGGTGTAACTATCGCTAGGATGGAGGTGGTTCCGAAAGGGCTTCCAAGCGCCTTCTCGTGTTCCTTTGGAGGACACGTGTCACGATCTTGGTATAGGTCCAATTTCGACCACTACAGGCAACTTAAAAGATTTTCAATGATACTCGATGTCATATTGGACTCAAAGAATACTATCGACGCTTGTGGAAATTAATTCTGAGACCCAATATAATTGTTGTTAGTAACATAATATCAAGAGTTTATTATTTATTTGACACTGTTCCACACACACACATACAGAATTGGGTACATGCGGAAGGATTCGAGCCAGAATCCTTCCCACTCAAACTTAATCCCCACGACATTCAAATACGAGATCCACTCTGTTGAAGTTGATCTCCATTGTTTAAAGTAACTAAAAATAAAAAATTCAAGAGTTTTGAATACTTTGTCTTTGCATTAAGTAGGCGCAGAATGAACTGCCGAAATAGTGAGTTGGCTACTGTAATGGTCTATAATATTTGAAACCTAACAAAAATTGGTATGTGGGGTTTTTTAAATGTTTAGATCATGATCAAATGGTCGGATCGAGAATTTATATGTCTAAAGTCATAAATCTAAGTAAAATGCTATTTTCAGCCGTCCATTTTGCGTCTACTTGATGGATGAGCAAAAAGTATTCAAAACACTTGATATTTGTTTTTTGGTTACTTTAAACAATGGAGATCAACTTCAACAGAGTAGATCTTGTATTTGAATATCGTGGGATTGAGTTTGAGTGGGAAGGATCCGGGCTCGAATCCTTTCGCATGTACCCAAGTCATCCCTACACACACACACACACACACACACACACACACACACACACACACACACACACACATATATATATATATATAGAGAGAGAGAGAGAGAGAGAGAGAGAGAGAGGAGATGGGGAGAGAGATAGACTTGTGTCATTTCGGAAGGATTCGAGGCTGAATTCTTCCCACTCAACACAGCCTTATGACATCTGAATGCAAGATCCTCTCTGTTGAAATTGATCTACACTATTTCAAGTAACTAAAAATCAAAAGTCATGTATTTTGAATACTTTTTGCCAATCCATCAAGTAGGCGCAGAATAGACGGCGGGAATAGTGAGCTGGTTAGTTTAATGGTGTAGAATATTTGAAATCTAATAAAAATTGATGTGTAAGAGTTTTTAATTGTTTAGATCATGATGAAATAGTCGGATCGAGAATTTGTATGTCTAAGATGTAGATCTAAGTAAAATGTTATTTTTGGCCGTCCATTTTACGCCTTCTTGATGGGTGGACAAAAAGTATTCAAAATACATGATTTTTAATTTTTAGTTACGTAAAATAATGTAGATCAACTTCAATGGAATGGATCTTGCATTCGGGTGTCTTAGGGTTGTATTTGAGTGGGAAGGATTTGGCCTCGAATCCTTCCGGAATGACACAAGTCTCTCTCTCTCTCTCTACATACATTGTGGGGAGCACCGAGCTCATCGAACGCTTCGTGCGAACTCTCAAACCACCCCCCTCATGGATGATTCGAATCGTTCATATTGATCTACAGATTCTAATTAGGTTACCAATAAAAAATCACGTGATTCTGATTTTTTTTACCCATACATCAAATGACATCTTTATTCTATTGCTTATAAAATCAGTTTTTGATAACCACTTATGTATGGGGTAAAAATCACGTGATTTTTGATTGATAAACTAATTAGAGTGTATGTATGTATGTATGTATATATATATGAGGGGTGGTTTGGGAGTTTGCACGAAGCTTCGGTGAGGCCGGTGCTCCTCTGAATATTTCCTATATATGTGTGTGTGTGTGTATGTAAATGTGTGTGTGTGTGTATATAGATTTGTGTCCTTCCAAAAGGATTTGAGCCTGAACCTTCCAACTCAAAATACAACCCTCCGACATTCGAATACAAGATCCACTCCGTTGAAGTTGATCTATATTATTTCAAGTATGTATAAATTAAATATCAAGTATTTTGAATAATTTTTACCCATCCATCAAGCGGTGCAAAATGGATGGCCGAAAGTAGTGAGTTAGTTAGATCTATGTCTTTAGATGTACAAATTTTCGATCCGACTGTTTGATTATGATCTAAACATTTAAAAACCCTTACAAACTAATTTTTGTTAGGTTTCAAATGTTCTACACCGTTAAACTAACCAACTCACTATTTAGGCCGTCTGTTTTCTCCCTACTTAATGCATGAGTAAAAAGCATTCAAAACATTTGATTTTTGGTTTGTTGATACTAGAAATAATATAGATCAACTTCAACGGAGTGGATCTTGTATTTGAATGTCGGATGTTGGTATTTGAGTGGGAAGGATTCAGTCTCAAATTCTTTTGGAAGGACACGAGTCTCTCTCTCTCTCTCTACACACACACATCTATATATATATACACATCTATACACACACACGCACATAGTTTAATCTAGTAGAATTGAGTCTTAATTAAATTGGAGTAATTATTGTTAGAATTATATTTATTGTTTTCCTTTTGTAATTTGCCTAATCAGTGTGAGAATTAAATTTAGTTTGATTTATAAAATTTCAGGTTATTGGTTTCGTTTTCCCTTTATTTAATTTTTCATTTTGTAAATCAACACTTTCTCACTGAACGAGTGAAAAACAGCTTTCTTTCTGTGTTTGAACTTGCTTTCGCAACCGCATCAGGAGAGCATTCTCTGATACCTTTAACATTTTCTTCGTGGAAGACATAACTCTCCCTTTTATTTCATTATTATAACTGTAATTTGTAAACAACTGACCCTTATTTGATCCTTTCAAGCTCGAGATACAAGTAACTCACCTGCTGCCTTCCCGAATCCAAGTAGGATTAGCTTGTCACAAAGACATTCCTTCTCTTGAGACAGCTATAGTTTAGACCCGATCACAGTTCCGGTTCGAACTGGCGAATCGAATCAGAATCGTGAAACGAAACCGAAATCAAATCGGGCCACCGGTTCTCCGTTTTCAAACCGAACCGGAACCGGGCCCGAGCCGGTCCGCTTTCGGTTTTGTTTTTTAAGAATTGATACCGGCGGTTCCTACTCTTGAACCGTTCTTTTGGACCCTTTAGACCGGCCGCCAGGGGCCTGGCCTGGCCCGCTTGACTCACCTGCCTAGAGTCTGACCAGCAGCTAAAAAAAAAAAAATGAACCAGCTCAGAATCGGAGCCGAAAACGGCCATCTCCGGTCCGGCTCTGATTACTCGTATGGAGGAACCGGGAGCTGTCAGTTCTGAAATCGAAGTCGGGTCTACTATTGTCTCTATTAATTAATTAACAATGGCCCCCAATATGTGACTGATGGTCCCCTCTCCTTCGCTTCGCTTCATTTGAAAAACAACACCATATATACTAATACTCCAATACGCTCTCTTCTTCAAATTTCAAACGCAACACCACCAACCTACACATCACACATATATGAGAGAAAGCTAAGTAAACCACAAGCAAAACAAGACAGATAGAGCTAGAGAGAAAGCAACAATGGAGGGCCGAAGCCGCCTGAAACAGTGTCTCATTCGCTTGTTCCGGCCCTCGACTCTCCTCCGAACCTCCTGCAACTCCACCACATCCGGCAGCATCTTCACTTCCTCCGCCACCACCACCAACAACACCAACACCAGCAGCAGCCGCAGCCTCAGCCGATCCACCACCACCACCACCACCACCACCGATATCATCACGGGCACCGCCACCGCCCATGAGCCCGTCTTCATCCCACACGACTCCCTCTTCACCCGCAACAGTAGCGGCAGCAGCAGCAACAAGCTCTACCGCTCTCTCCCCTTCTCTTCCTCCTCTCGTATGCTCTCCCTCCACTGCAGCGGCTGCAGGCCTACCAAATCATCGGAAGCTGATGTTGTTTCCACTGTGAGCAAGGTCAATGAGAAGAAGATGATGATGAAGAAGAAGGAGAGGAGAGTGAGAGAGACAAAAGAATCGTATGAGACCGGCGAAAGAGAGGGAAGGACTTGCCCTCCAGCCTCCCCGTCGTCTCCCTCCAAAGAGTACTACTACTTTGATTACTATTTCTCCGATAAGATCGATGAAGAAGACGAAGATAATAAACAGAAGCACAAGAAGAAGAAGAAGGATGGGATTAGACCCAAGAATTCGAAGAAAAACAATAAGATCAAGTTTTTATCAAATGCTTATGGGTTCAGTAGCTCTTCTGATGACGACGACTCAGAATTCTTCAGCAGTGACAAAGTCGTTGACAACGAGGATGAGACCGAGACATTCTTTTCGTCTCGAAGCTTCTCTTCCGATTCCTCCGAGTTCTACAGACGCCCGTCATCACGAAAGAAGAAGAAGAAGAAGCAGAACAAGAAACAGACTAAGTCTTCACGAAGACCACTGAGGAGAGGCAAAACGAATCATGACCGGTTTCGGCCTGTAGTCTCAGTGTCCATGAACGAAGATCATGAAGAAGAAGACATGACCGGCATTCCGGTGATGAAGAGATCAACGGATCCCTACGTCGATTTTCGAGACTCGATGGCGGAGATGATTGTTGAGAGGCAGATATTTGGGGCCGAAGGTCTTGAGAGACTTCTTCATTCTTACCTATCTCTCAACTCTCCTCATCATCATGCAGTCATACTTCGGGCGTTTGCAGACATATCCGAAGTACTATTTGGTCACTAGCTATGCATTGAGTGATTGTTCCTGTTATTAGGAATTGGGTTCTGTGATTAACTTTAGAGATGCATGTGAGTGTGAGTTCTCTGTCCTTGGAGATCTCTAGTTTGTAAAATTTGCTGTGTTTTATGTATGTTTTGTTATGCTAATCTCAGCTTTATTATCCTCTTTAATATCCTTCACATTCTTCTTCTTTTCCCTCTCTTACATGTGATTTAAATTTGACATGATACCAATATTTCTGCTTTATGCATAATAAACTGTCCCCTTGACAAATAACAAAAAAGAAGTTGGTGTGTTTTTGCAATTTTGTTTGAACTTTGAGAAGCAAATTAAGCAAACACAAGGAATATGAGACATTTTTTTTTAGTGGTGTGTTTATTGCGTTCCAGTGGAGAGATGTGTACCTTAGGTTTGTTCCTTTCTGCTTACAGAAATGCACCCACCAGCTGAAAGACAACAACAGCTTACCTTTTCTTGTCTGTTGCTAAAATCAAAGTCTAGATTCTGTCCATTGTGCTTAACCTGTAGCATGCATGCTGCGCTTATTCAGGATTAATTAAGCAGTAATTATCTTTTCTTCTTAATTTTGAGTTAATGTGGCTTTGATCACTGTAACAAAAATGTACATTAATGACTAATTTTAAGGCAGTAATTATCATAAGGGTTAATTGCATACACACCCCCTAGCACTAATAATCTCTTGATTTTTTTTATATCAAACAGACCCCTTGGCTCCTAATATTATGAGACAGACCCCTGGATCAATTTCTTTTTAAGAGCCTGGGGGTCTGCTAATAAAAAAGTTGAGGGGTTATTAGTGTTCCAGTGTGTATAGTACAAGAGGTGTATATGCAATTAACTCTTATCATAATTATTTTTGGATGTGTTTGAGTTGGAGGGAAAACTTGAGTTTCCCGCTTATTTGACTTTGGTTTTAGTCCCATATTGGATAGAAGATGGGTGGTTGGGTAGTATATATACCAACTCCTCCATGCCTATTGTTATGAGTGTTGGGCCATGGGCCACATCCTCACACGCGCGCACACGCGCTGAATTTACCCAGGCCGGGTGCGAGTGGCGCGCGCTCACGACCTGCGGACATGAATGCAGTTCGATTCAGAGGTTTATTGGACCTGCTACATTTTTGTTAGTTTTTTATTATTTATGTTTATTTAAAATTCTGTTGAGATTTTCGGGTAGAGTTGGACATGTTCAAGAGAATCGGATCTGCACGTTGCAACCACTCGCGCATGATCACATATTCTTTCGGGCTGTTACAAACTAAAAGATCTGCAGAGGGTTATAAATACCTTATCTCTGCACGTATCTTTTATAAGAAATAGAAATCGATCTACCCTCTCTCCCCCACAAATTTCTTACATTCTGCTGAAAAAAAAAACTGTGTTCTTGCGATCGGGTTTTGGTGTTTTCTCAAAGCTGATTATCCACTTACGGGCAACGAATCTCCGTCTGAGCAGAGGCCTGACTCATCGTCCTGAGTTGGGTGCTGGTGTATTACCGGGGGAGCTTTTACCGCTAGAAGAGGAGGTCATTTTCAAGGTCCGGACGAGAGACCGGCCATCTTTCTTCTAGGGCAGTGCGTCTGCACGACTACGTCACCCCAGACCAGCCTTTTCTTTTCTTTTAATTTTATTTTTTTAGTTGCATGCTTAAGACAAGTAGCTTATTGGTTTTAAAGATCTATATTTGTTGTATGTTTTAATCCAGTTAAATTTCCTACAGTCTAGAAGAAAGATTTTGATAATTCATGCAATTAAATTTAGAGAATTATATTATGCAATATAATTACCTGTCTGTTTCATGCAATTGATAATTTTCATGCAAGTAAAGATAATTATTTAAAATAATTATTTTATTAAAACAAATCTTAAAAGGAAAATTTTGCATTCTTACAGTTTATATTTTACAAGTTCTTACCAATTTATTTAAAAGATCGTGTTTCAAATTTTCATTTATCCTGGAAAGATTTGCATTAAATTTTTCATTACAAAAAATTGTTGTAATAAATTTTCTAAACTATTTAGATCTTATCATAACATATTGTTATAAGTTTGTAGGTTCACCTAGAGGGGGGGTGAATAGGTGATGGCTAATCTAATGGTCACTTAATGATGAATGATGCAAATAATGCGGAAGCTAAAAGCAATTATGACCAATTTAAAACTTTTACACTAAACACCACGTATAACCAAAGAGTGTTGCCGAATTCCCCGTGAAGGGCTCTGGACAAACTCCTCTAGATTCCCGTTGAATGGGTTGAGGTGCCGCGTTGGCTCTCTTGGTTGAATACAAGTGTTAGTCAACAATCCCAAGCAAGTATGTCAATAAGAGCACAAGGAATATATCATGCATATAAAGGTAAAGACAAGGTAAGTAATGCAAGATATAAATGAGACAAATAGAGAGAGAGAGAGAAAAGGCAATCGCAAACACAAAGGGTTTGTTTCGAGGTTCGAGCACACTTGCTCTACATCCCCGCCTTCGACACACGAAGGATTTCCACTATGCAAGATCCCAATGGATCTCTCCTCGGTGCCGCAACACCTACAAGCCCTCGGACTCTCTAGTCCCGTACACACCGCAAGCCCACCGGCTCGCCGAGGCCGCACCTCTACAATCGAGTCCGCACCCGAACTCAAAACAACGACGATCACACTTGCCCGTCTCCTCAAAGAACAAAGAAAAGATCTTTGGTGATCACAACACTTTGATCACCTAAAGCACTCTCACTACAACACACCTATAGGATGTATAATCAATGGTTGCTCAAGTGTGGTGTGAGAAAAACAAGGATGTGAAAGGTGGAGGAAAACTCAAAGAAATCTCTTTTACACTCTTTATAAAATCTTCCCTTTAGATAGGAAATATTAGCTCACTATTTTGTGGAGAAAACCCTTTAAAAAGTCTGGAAAAAACTGGCTCAAAGCTCTCCTAAAATCTTAGCTCAAAATAATGACCAAACCCCATTTTATAGAGGTCAGAAAAATATGACCGTTGGGGTCTGTCAGAGCTGCCGGTCGACCGCCCGGTCGACCGCCAACGGTCGAAAATCCGACCGTTGGAGCCTCCGGTCGACCGCCCGGTCGACCCAGAAATCCAGAGAGCAGAACTCTCTGCAGCGGTCGACCGTCCGGTCGACCGGACCACTGTGCTGCCAGACACGCACAAGTCTGTGCACGTCGGTCGACCGTGGGTCGACCGGACCATGGTGCGGTCGACCGCTCGGTCGACCGGACCAGCCTGTCAGCCAGTTCCAGGTCTGAAAAACTGGTTTAAAAATTAATTTTAAAATCTTTTAACACTTTTAAAAATTCCATAAACTTGTTTTAACATTATATTGAAAACCAAACTTGTGATAAAAATTTTTCAAGACATATATCAACATATTCATATCATTTCAGCGTCTTGCAAATTTTATCAAACATCAAAACATGTATTTTTCAAACTTGGTTTTCATAACTTCACAAAATATAAAAACAAGATATTTGATTTCATTTTAAAGCATAGTGTGTATGGATATGATCCACTACACAATCATAATGTAATATCTATGTTTTTGTCATAAAGCTCTAAATTAGGTTTTGGTTGAAAGATAAGTGCATGAGAAACACCAAACACCGAACTTATATTTTTCAAAATGAAAAATCTTTTCTAAACTAAAAAATCTTTTATGAAACGACAATAAAATCAAGAGTGTGTGTGCATGGTATACTTGAGCAATCCACCAACTATCTATCCTTTACATTTTATCTAAAACATAAAAATCTTATACCTAGACACAAGTCTTCATCTTCTTGAAGTCTTCACTTGAAGGCTTCTCATCTTCTTGACTTGGTCCAAGCTTGATCCAAAAACTCCTTGGATCACACCGTGCTAGCTCCAAATCTTGATATTTTGTCCTTTGTTGAGCTATGCACCTACTAAGATCTTGATAATGAATCTGTCACTAATTAAACACAAGATCATTAGTAAACATAACTTCATGAGTTGATCATCATCAAAACTAGGGTGATAGGCCTTTGGGCCAACAATCTCCCCCTTTTTGATGATGACAAAACTCATGGAGTTATATATGCATGGATTAAAGTAAAGCTTCAAGGAAGCTCCCCCCTTAACTCATGCATACCAAATAAATAATAATATATGACAATGAAGCTCATAAATATGTATGCAAATGATGGAGATGAAACAAAATAAATCTTTTTCTCCTATTTGCAAAACAAAACATATATGCATAAATAACAAGGAAGACAAATACTACTCCCCCTTAAACAATGAAAACATGCATATATATACTCAAATACTTCTCCCCCTTTTTGTCAATCATCAACAAAGGGTTCAAAGTAAAATCAAATCAAACAAATTTTTCTCCCCTTTTTGTCAAAAACAAAAAAGATCAAGAAGGGGTGAAACAAATCAATCAATAAAGGTTTATATGCGATATACATTCATGAAGAGGAAGACGCTAAGTTAGCTTCCCTACACATATGCATTACATGAAGAAGGGATGACAAGCCCTAACTCACATAACACATATTATGTAATGCATAAGAGGAGATGTGAAGCCCCCCCTACACACGTATATCATATAAAGAAGAGTTGTCAAGCTCCTCAATTTATAATATACTCAACATGAATCCATATGTAAGAGAAATGTTAAGCTCTCCTTGCATATAGGAAATACAAATCAAACATTTTTTAATTTTTCTTTAAAAATTTTGAACTTACTTAATAAAACACATTTTGAGATATCAAATCAACATATTTTTTTATTTATTTTGATATCAATAGTAAACATATGAAATTTTTTTTTATTTTTCATCATAAACTTTGTGCATTTAAAAATGTGAGCCAATTGATTGTAAGTTAAGCACATGAAAATCATATATATGTATGAGAAATGAGTATACCAAGTGAAATTGAAACATACATATATATATAAGAGACAAAATATGAGTATATACAAAATAAGTTCATATTGATACCAATTGAAACGATTCAATGATACCAATTGACATAACAATAAAATCAAGTGTATATCTCATAACCTATCACCCTTCATATGCACAAGGTAAAAGATTTTCAATGAAGCATACAAGGCATAATCGCCCATCCATCCTCCCATAGATGGTAGGGGTTTTCAAAAAATAGATTTGAAAATAAGCTTAGTTTGAAAAACTCTACCAAATGAAGGGATTGCACTAGTTAATATGAAAATATTTTAAAACTAGTACGAAATCCTTCAAGTAAGGAATAAAGTAAAAATGTCAATTAATCTCAATATTCCTTTAAATAAGAAAACATGAAAATCATCACAAATTTTTTATTTTTATTTTTTATTAAAAAATATATTTCAAGATATATGTATGTTTTGACAACACAATAAATATACATACATATCTCTTAAACACAATTGAGTCCATATAAATAGATTTGCATTAAAGGCAAATGACTCAAGAGGTATACATGTATATCTTAAAGTTTGGCAAAATACACATATACATGAAATGAAAAGTACATGATCATAAATCAAATCCAAGAAGTGAGAATACAAGTTTAAAGATGTATGTATCATCAAAACTAAGCAATACAAGCACATTTCATGGGTTCAAATAAGCATTCAAGCATAAATATAAATAGATTTATTTGTGGCCCATGATATGTACAAGTATAAATCCTAGTGTTGATAAAACTAACATATAAACTAATATTCAATACATGAAGCATCAAATACATTTTGAGAAAAATAGAATCATGTGTCAATCTCAAAAAATTATTTGAAGAATAAATAACTAGTATAAATTGTTTTTGAAAACTAGTTAAAGATCCTTCAAATATATCAAATCTTATGTTTTTCATAAACATAACTATGTACATAAAATTTAAGCACTCATGGTCTATAAGGCTCAAAATGTTTTTAATAAAAGTGTGAGTGTTAAATGATCATGTAAATAGCATTTTTATGAAAATAGTCATTGAAGCTCATAAGTCACATTTTTAACAAAAACACGAAAAATCATTTTTCATCAAAACACTAATCTTCATGGTATATGTATGATTAATCCAATCCTAACAATACACATACATATCCCAAATATAAAAGAGTCTATCAAATGTATTTGCATGAAGGCAAGAGACTCATGGGTATACATGTATATTTATTAGATTTGAATTTAAAATACATATACATGAAGTAAAGCATAAAATAGGTATAACATGAAAAAAAAAGAATCATCAAAACTAGACTATACATATGCAAATAGTGGGTACAAATGAGCATGAAGTTCAATCATATATGAATCAATTGTAATTCACTAATTGTATATGTATACATGCACGTTTTGATAAAATCTTCATTTAAACATGTAAATACCACATGAAGCACACTAAATCATAAAACGTGAACATGCTATATGATACATGAAATTAAAAGCATGTACATAAAAAGTAGGAGTTTAGAAATTGTTACCAACTCCAAAGCTCCAAATATGGTGGTTGTCCCACCAAGCTCCTTGATAGCGATGCGTCCAAATGTTTGTCCATCAAGTCCAAGTGCATCCACTACCAAGGCACCAATCCTCTCACGTCTTGTGAGAGCCCTCACCTACATCAAAAGCAAATGGTGGGGGTTTTGGTACCCATATTTTCTTGGGTCCTTTGGGGTTAGTCTTGTAAGGAACCCAAAAATTCTTATTTTTAGCAAAATTAAAATGACCTAATCTATCATAACAATATTTTGCTAAATGGCATTTGCGGCCATAATGTGTACATATGTACACCTTAGTATGCTTATGTGTAGGTGTGTGATCATGTTGTGCAACATAAGCATGATGATGTGCATGAATGTGTGGAGTTTGTTTCTTTGAAAACATTGACTCCAACTTAGAATGATTAAATGCACAAGAGTCCAAAGTTGAACTCAAACCATCCATTTTATTTTTCAAATTCTTAATCTCATTAGTTGTGGCATGTAAAGTATGGTGAGATATAGAATCATTTTTCTTTTTCTTTTGTGAAACAAAATCTTTTTCTTTTTCACAATTTTTTCTTTTCAAAGATTTGTTTTCTTGAAAAACAACTTCTTTTTGTTTTTCCACCAAATCAACTTTATTTTTCAAAATAGTGTTTTCTTCACATAAATCATTCAATTTTGCAAGCAAGGAAACATTCTCATTTTTCAAATCTTTATTTTTCTTTTCTAAGCATGCCATTTTATTTTCTAATGAATCTTTTTCATTAAGCATGGCATCAAAATTCTTTTTCAAATTTTTGTTATCTTTTTCCAAACATGCAATGTTAGATCTAAATGTATCATGTTCTACATGCATGCAAGCAATATTCTTTTTCAAATTATTATTCTTCTTTTTAAGCATGTCATATTTTTCAAGCACAAGATGACAAAAGGTAGTAAGCTCATCATATGACATGTCTTCATCATCGGATTCGGAGTTTACCTCAAGGGGCTTATCCCCTTGGACCATGTAGCACTTGTTGGAGGTGTCGCTTCCAACATCCGAGTCACTCCCCGCATAGTATAGATCTTTTTCGCCGAGGGAGGTGATGATGTTCCATACTACAAAAGCCGATTCAACATTAGAAACCCTAGATAAATAATCATCATTTAGGGTTGACTTGATAGCATGAAGGGCTTTTACATTAGCCTCAAAATTCTTACCATCTAAAGAATATGCATTATTAGTAGTGGCAAGATATACATGAATGCCTAAGGCTTTGAGGTACAAGGACATCTTCACCTTCCATATATGGATGTTAGCAATGTCAAACATGGGTGGTGACATGAAGTCCATGGTGTGTGTACAAATATTGTGATTAGCCTAAAAAAGAGGATCTTTTACTCTAGGTTGTTAGACCAAAATCAGAGTACCAAGCTCTGATACCAATTGTAGGTTCACCTAGAGGGGGGGTGAATAGGTGATGGCTAATCTAATCGTCACTTAATGATGAATGATGCAAATAATGCGGAAGCTAAAAGCAATTATGACCAATTTAAAACTTTTACACTAAACACCACGTATAACCAAAGAGTGTTGCCGAATTCCCCGTGAAGGGCTCTGGACAAACTCCTCTAGATTCCCCTTGAATGGGTTGAGGTGCCGCGTTGGCTCTCTTGGTTGAATACAAGTGTTAGTCAACAATCCCAAGCAAGTATGTCAATAAGAGCACAAGGAATATATCATGCATATAAAGGTAAAGACAAGGTAAGTAATGCAAGATATAAATGAGACAAATAGAGAGAGAGAAAAGGCTATCGCAAACACAAAGGGTTTGTTTCGAGGTTCGAGCACACTTGCTCTACATCCCCGCCTTCGACACACGAAGGATTTCCACTATGCAAGATCCCAATGGATCTCTCCTCGGTGCCGCAACACCTACAAGCCCTCGGACTCTCTAGTCCCGTACACACCGCAAGCCCACCGGCTCGCCGAGGCCGCACCTCTACAACCGAGTCCGCACCCGAACTCAAAACAACGACGAGCACACTTGCCCGTCTCCTCAAAGAACAAAGAAAAGATCTTTGGTGATCACAACACTTTGATCACCTAAAGCACTCTCACTACAACACACCTATAGGATGTATAATCAATGGTTGCTCAAGTGTGGTGTGAGAAAAACAAGGATGTGAAAGGTGGAGGAAAACTCAAAGAAATCTCTTTTACACTCTTTATAAAATCTTCCCTTTAGATAGGAAATATTAGCTCACTATTTTGTGGAGAAAACCCTTTAAAAAGTCTGGGAAAAACTGGCTCAAAGCTTTCCTAAAATCTTAGCTCAAAACAATGACCAAACCCCCTTTTATAGAGGTCAGAAAAATATGACCGTTGGGGTCTGTCAGAGCTGCCGGTCGACCGCCAACGGTCGAAAATCTGACATTTGGAGCCTCCGGTCGACCGCCCGGTCGACCCAGAAATCCAGAGAGCAGAACTCTCTGCAGCGGTCGACCGTCCGGTCGACCGGACCACTGTGCTGCCAGACACGCACAAGTCTGTGCACGTCGGTCGATCGTGGGTCGACCGGACCATGGTGCGGTCGACCGCTCGGTCGACCGGACCAGCCTGTCAGCCAGTTCCAGGTCTGGAAAACTGGTTTAAAAATTAATTTTAAAATCTTTTAACACTTTTAAAAATTCCATAAACTTGTTTTAACATTATATTGAAAACCAAACTTGTAATAAAAATTTTCAAGACATATATCAACATATTCATATCATTTCAGCGTCTTGCAAATTTTATCAAACATCAAAACATGTATTTTTCAAACTTGGTTTTCATAACTTCACAAAATATAAAAACAAGATATTTGATTTCATTTTAAAGCATAGTGTGTATGGATATGATCCACTACACAATCATAATGTAATATCTATGTTTTTGTTATAAACCTCTAAATTAGGTTTTGGTTGAAAGATAAGTGCATGAGAAACACCAAACACCGAACTTATATTTTTCAAAATGAAAAATCTTTTCTAAACTAAAAAATCTTTTATGAAACGACAATAAAATCAAGAGTGTGTGTGCATGGTATACTTGAGCAATCCACCAACTATCTATCCTTTACATTTTATCTAAAACATAAAAATCTTATACCTAGACACAAGTCTTCATCTTCTTGAAGTCTTCAGTTGATGGCTTCTCATCTTCTTGACTTGGTCCTAGCTTGATCCAAAACTCCTTGGATCACACCGTGCTAGCTCCAAATCTTGATATTTTGTCCTTTGTTGAGCTATGCACCTACTAAGATCTTGATAATGAATCTGTCACTAATTAAACACAAGATCATTAGTAAACATAACTTCATGAGTTGATCATCATCAAAACTAGGGTGATAGGCCTTTGGGCCAACAAAGTTATCATGTTGTAAGATTTTTAAAAATCTGATATGATTTTAATCTCTTTTAATTACCTGCAAAGTAAAATCTATTTGTTTTAATTATTACAAGGTCAAATCTTTCAATATAAGATCCTAGAAAATCTGAATAATTTTATTCATTTCAAATTTATATTTAGTAATTATTACAAGGCCAAATTCTTTCCATTACAAACTTTATTCATTTGATTTCATTACGACATCTTATTAATTTTTTGTTACAAAAGAAAATCTTTTACAATATAATTTAAATTATTTAAATCTTATCTTATTTAAATATATATATATATATATATATATATATATATATATATATATATATATATATATATATTATAACACTTATTACAAGATTTTTCATGCATGCATCAATTAATTAACTGCTTCTTGCAATAAAATTTGGCTAATTAAAATGTTTAATTTTGTGATATTTGCTATAAGGATTATTCATTTTGCAAGTCAATTATTAATTAATTCTTGTTGGTCTATTTCTAAAATTTAATTGGAATAACCTTTTAGAAATTATTGTTGTTATAATTTCGAATTAGGAAAATTAAAAGGACAAGTCTATATCTTGTTATATCTTACTTGAATTATTTGGCACATAATTAAAAAAAGACTATACATTATTTTATTCTGCAAACCCTAATCTAAAAGCTACCAATATAAACTAAATTCTGATATTATCAAAATAATTTTGAAATACAGAATTCAGGTAGCACAACCCGTCACTATGGCCAGCCCTGATCATTCTAAGGGTGTCAAACCGGAGAAATTCTCCGGCACATACTTTAAGAGATGGGCAAACCAGATAAAATACTGGTTAACCACTTTAGGTCTCATATCAGGCATAGATGACACCATTCCTGTAACTTCTCCTAAAACTTCATCTGTTGGATCTTCTCCTGTTGAAACTCCTCCTACAACTCCTTCCTCCTACATCTATTTGAAACCTGAGGAAATTGACTATCATTATCTCCATAGGATTCTTAGTGCACTCTCTGATGGTCTATATGACATTTATTATGAATATAAGAGTGCTAAAAAACTATGGATAGCTCTCGAGGATGAATATGGCCTCGACGATGCTGGAATCGAAAGATTCACCTCCTCCTTCTTCAATAAATTCATGATCACTGATAGTAAACCTATCAATGATTAACTTCATGAATTTCAAGACTATATCCGACACCTTCAATCGAAAGGAAATCAATTCTTCGACGATTACAAGGTGTCTTGTCTTATTGACAAACTCCCTCCTTCCTGGTCAACCTTTGCTGGAGACCTCTGTCATAAGCAAGGTGATCTAACCCTTATTCAAGCCCTAAAAGCGATTCACATAAAAGATCAGTATAGGCAAAACTCTAAAAATCAAGTCAGAAATGAAAGCTAAAGTGAACTTGGTGGAGGATAAGCCTAAGCAGAAATTTATGAATCCCAAGGGCAAGAAGTTTTAAAAAACCTAATCATTTTCATTCTTCTCCCCATGCAAATTCCTCTTCTTTCAAACCTTCTCAATCTTTCTCCTTCAAACCCAAAACCTTTGACCAGAAGACTGATGGAAGATTCTGCTACGTCTGTGGAAGAACGAATCACATGGCGCCTCAATGTTTCAACCGGAAGAAAGAACCTGTCAAAGGTCAACCAAGAGGAAATGGAGGAAATGGCGGACACAAGGTCAACATGGTGGAACTGAACTCCAACTCCTTTAGGTTAGATTCTTCTCTTCCAATTGTCAACTCTACCACCTTCCCCTCGGACTGGTGGTTAGACTCAGGGGCCAATATCCACATCTATACTGATTGCTCCTGGTTTAAATCTTATCTGAAACAATGTGGAGGAAGCGTGAGCCTGACAGATGACTCCACTAGAGAGATAAAGGGAACTGGACGTATTGATCTCAGAATGACCTCAGGGAAAATTTTGACTCTTCAAGGCGTCCTACATGTACCCACACTTCGGAGAAATCTGATCAGCGAGTCTTCACTTCTTAGAGCTGGCTATAGGATTGTCAAGGAATCTAACAAATTTGTAATCTCCAAGTCTAATATTTTCATTGGAAAAGGCTTTGTTTGTGATGGCCTTTTTTGTTTCAATGTAATAAATTCTTCTGATAATAAAATTTCTTTCCTGTTGCTTTGAACATTAAGTCTTGTGATATCTGGAACGGAAGACTGGAACATATCAACTTCAATTCTATCAAGAAAATGATTAACTTGAATCTCATTTTCAAATCTTCTTTTAACACATCTTCAAGATGTGAAATCTATGTTCAAGGTAAGAATACTCGAAAATCATTTCCTTCTATCACAAGGACATCTGAACCCCTAGAACTTATTCATAGTAATGCGTGTGACTCGAACAGAGTTCTCACTCGAGGTGGTAGAAGATACTTTGTGACATTCATTGATGAGTACTCTAAATTCTGTCACACCTATCTTCTCAAATTTAAGGATGAAGTCCCCGATTGGTTTAAGATGTATAAAACTGAAGCTGAGAACCAACGGGAAAAGAAGATTAAAATTCTAAGATTTGATTGTGGGGGGGGGGGGAGTATACCTCAAATGATATGACAGAATTCTGCTAAGAACACGATATTATTCATGAGGTAACTGCTCCCTACACGCCTCAATCCAACAGTGTAGCTAAAAGAAAGAATAGAACATTGATAGACATGGTGAATTGCATGTTACCCAGCTCAGGTGCACCTGAAAACCTTTGGGGTAAAGCTCTTCTCTTTGCCTGTTTTATACTCAATATGGTTCCCCAAAGAGACTCCGACATTACTCCATATGAACGTTAGAAAGGGAGAACTCCTAACATTCAATTCTTCAAAGTTTGGGGTTTCCTGGCTAAGGTTTCAATACTGGAACCAAGAAAAGGAAAATCGGCTTCAAGATTGTTGATGCTATCTTCATCGGGTATGCACTAGATAGCAATATTAACCGATTTAACTCTGAGATCAGTGAAATATCCAACATCACCATTATTGAAGTTAGGGATTCTGTTTACTTTGAAAATATCTTTCCTTTTAAGTCTAGAATCTCTAGTGATCTTTCTTGTACTCCTTCTACCTCTGATATCCCTTCTTCTAGTTCTGCTCCTGTAACAGATTTTGAACCTAGAAGGAGCAATAGAATAAGAACTCTTACATCTTTCGGTGAAGATTTCTTTACCTATCTTATGAAAGGTGATCCTAGCTCTTTCAAGGAGGCAATGGACTCTTCCGAGTCTCCTTTCTAGGAAGAAGCCATTGACAGTGAGATCAAGTCCATAATGGAGAATAACACTTGAATTCTTACTGATCTTCCTTCAGGATGCAAACCTGTAGGTTGTAAATGGATCTTCAAGTAGAAACTTCGACCCGATGGAACTGTCGATAAATATAAAGCCAGATTAGTTGCCAAGGTTTCACCCAACAAAAGGGTATTGACTTCTTTGACACCTATTCTCCTGTAGCCAGAATTTTCTTTATCAGAATTCTTCTAGCACTTGCATCAATTCATAACATGTTCATTCACCAAATGGATGTCAAGACTGCTTTCTTGAATGGCGATCTTGAAGAAGAGATCTTTATGGACCACCCAGAAGGATTCATTACCAAGGGACAAGAAAACAAAGTGTGCAAACTTGTGAAATCATTGTATAGACTTAAACAAGCACCCAAACAATGACATCAAAAGTTTAACAAAGTTATTACATAATTTGGATTCACTGTCCATGAACATGACAAGTGCATATATTCTAAGAACTTTGGCAATGAGTATATTATCCTCTGTCTATATGTAGATGATATTCTTATCCGTGGAACTTCTCTTGATGCAATCAAAAGAGTAAAAAATTATCTTTTCCAAAACTTTAATATGAAGGATCTAGGTCCTGCTGATATGATATTGGGAATGAAAATATCCAAAACCACTATTGGAATTTATTTGAGTCTAGCTCATAGCATTGAAAGAATGCTTTATAAGTTTGATTTCTATAACTCTAAACCTATTTCTATACCCTATGATTCTTCAATTGCTTTGAAGAAGATTATGGGCGAGCCTGTGTCTCAACTGAGATGCTCTCAATTAATAGGTTCACTACTCTACATTTCCAACAGGATTAAACCTGACATCTCTTATGCAGTAGGTAGATTGAGTAGATATACTAGTAACCTTAGTAGAGAACACTGAACTGCACTAGAAAGAGTTTTCAGATATCTTAGAGGCACAATTGGTTATTGTCTGACTTAAACTGGATATCCTGATGTTATGGAAGGTTATAGTGATGCCAACTGGGCCAATGATTCCAACAGTGTTAAGTCTACTATCGGATATGTATTCATGTTCGGTGGTGCTGCTGTGTCCTAGAAATCTTGCAAACAAACAGTGATTGCCAGGAGCACCATGGAGTCCGAACTCATTGCTCTGGACACAACTTGCTCTGAAGCTGAATGGCTAAAAGATCTTTTATCTGAATTCTCTATCGTGCCTAGACTCATACTTCCAATCTCACTTCATACTGATTCAAGATCCATCATTGAGATTCTAAAGCAAGATAATGCCAATAAGAAGATGAACAGACATATTCAAATCAGACTTAAGTCTGTTCAGCGCGTATTTGGGCAAAGTTGTGCTTCTGAACTTTATAAAGTCTGAGAAGAATATTGTTGACCTGTTGACTAAGGGTCTTTCTAGGAGTGTGGTCCTAAAATCATCGAGGGAGATGGGGTTAAGCCCATAGTAGAGTTCACCGACAGCGGGAACCCAACCTACTTGATTGGGAGTTGATTCCATGAAAGAGGTTCAATGTGGTAGGAACAAGCTGGACTGGTGATACTCGTGTGGAGCATCGACCTGGATATGTTTATATTCTGTGTGTAGTATTGTAACTACTACCCCTTCTCTATGGTGACGATGCTCTTATAATACAACTAGGTAAGGATGAGTTTGACTCTTAATAAGTCCAACACATGTAGTATGAAGGGTATACTATTCAGCTGTAGTACCCTTGGAGGACTTACCTACGTGAGAGGAACCGTGATGGCCGCGGTTGGGGGACAGTACTGACCCTAGAAACTCTCATGAGTCAGTTATTGTGAGCATGTCCTTTAACGCTCAACCCGCTCGCTCAATAGATGAAGACTTACTGTGTGTGTATTCTATCAATATCTAGTAAAAGAGGCTAGTTCCAAGTGTAGTCTACTATATCTTTCAGATAACGATGAATTCACTAAGGAAGGTTACATACGTAGTCCACCTGTCCCGAATTCACAGTATGATGTTACCCGATTTCACTCATGTTTTATGATCTGATGATTTGATTTGTTTTATCTTCTCTGAAACTCAAGTTTTGGGGGGGGACTGTTGGATGTGTTTGAGTTGGAGGGAAAACTTGAGTTTCCCTCTTATTTGACTTTGGTTTTAGTCCCATATTGGATAGGAGATGGGAGGTTGGGTAATATATATACCGACTCCTCTAATGCCTATTGTTATGAGTGTTGGGCCATGAGCCACATCCTCACACGAGCGCACACGCGCCAAACGACCTGGGCCGGGCCGGGTGCGGGTGGCGCGCGCCCACGACCTGCGGACACGAATGCAGTTCGATTTAGGGGCTTGTTGGACCTGCTACATTTTTGTTGGTTTTTTATTTTTTATTTTTATTTAAATTCTACTAAGATTTTCGCATAGAGTTGGACCCGTTCAAGAGAATCGGATCTGCACGTTGCAACCACTCGCGCATGATCACAGATTCTCTCGGGCTGTTACAAACTGAAAGATCTGCAAAGCGTTATAAATACCCTATCTCTGCACGTATCTTTTACAAGAAACAGAAATCGATCTACGCTCTCTCCCACAAATTTCTTACATTCTGCTGAAAAAAACTGTGTTCTTGCGATCAGGTTTTGGTGTTTTCTCAAAGCTGATTATCCACTTACGGGTAATGAATGTCCGTCTGAGCAGAGGCCTAACTCATTGTCCTGAGTTGGGTGCTAGTGTATTACCGGGGGAGTTTTTACCGCTAGAAGAGGAGTTCATTTTCAAGGTTCGGAGGAGAGACCGGCCATCTTTCTTTTAGGGCAGTGCGTCTGCACGACTACGTCATCCCAGACTAGCCTTTTCTTTTCTTTTAATTTTATTTTTTTAGTTACATGCTTAAGACAGTAATTAATTAGTTTTAAATATCTATATTTGTTGCATGTTTTAATCCAGCTAAATTTCCTACAATTATCACAATAGACACGTAGACCTGATCATGGTACGATTCGAACAGCCGAATTGAACCGAACCGTGAACAAGTTGGATGGAACCAGAACCGGCCGCCGCTGCCGGTTCCGCAGTTCCGAACCGAACCAGAACCGGCCGTGGCGGCGACCGTTCCAGTTTGTGAAACTCAAAATCGGGAACCACCGATTCCGGTTCTGAACCGGCGGTTCCCGGTTCAACATCGGTATTTCTTTCTTTCTTTTTTTAGGCTGCCCGACTCGTCCTTGGCTCTTTGGGCTTTGGAGGCCTTCTCTCATTCTTTTTTTTTTTTAAACTTCTGGATCGGCCCGTGGCCTGTCTGGGCTCGCAGTTGCGGGTCGCCCTACATTTTTCTTTCTTTCTTTTTTTGAAAATGAGGCTAGCTACGCTGCAGCGCCATGTGGGCCCCACGGCTGGCGTGGCGCCTTTCCAACGGTCCAATTTGGACCGTTGGATGCCAAAATTCGGAAATTTGAACGATGGTGCATTAAACATTGGAGATTATTAATTTTTTTTTAAATTTAATTTTAAAATAGTATTTGTAATCTATAAATGCACTCAAATTCTCTCATTCTCCTTGATACCAATTCTATCATTCTCCTCGACAATTTTTTTATAGTTTTCTAATCATTCATTTGAGTTTGGCAAAGATTTTCAAGATAAATTTACAATCCTGCAATAGTGGAAGGAGCATTTAATATAATTTTCAATCATGAAAATTATTGCTAAATAAATTTTAGCAACGTCGGTGTCATCAGTAGCTGTGGAACAATCATTCAGTACGAGGGGAGTATTTTGGATCATACTCGTTCGAGTATATCCCACGAATCAGTGGAAGCTCAAGCATATCTTGATGATAGAATAAAAGGAGTGTTAAGATAACAAGAAATCGTGCGGGAAAAAGTGAAAATTTTATGAAAATGATGACCACTAGAATAGAAGGAAGCGATTGAAGTAATGTACGGAGATTGAGGTAAGAGAACTACGTGAACTTTGATTCTTCTAAACCCCAAGCGGATACATAGGTAACTTAATTATGGTAAGGATTAAATTCAAGCCTTTTTTAAAATTATTTTGTTAAATTTTCTTAGATATTAAAATTAGTAATAATTAAAAATAATTATGTTGAAAATAATTATTTAATTATTTAATTATTCTGTTTTTTAAACTATTTTGAAGATAAATTGGAATCGCCGAATCAGATTTAAGAAAAAATCGGATTTAACCAGTCCCGGAACCGGAACCGGATCTGCCCGCTACTCCGAAGGAACCGAAAACTGCCGGTTCCGAACCGGGTTCACCTCTATAGACACGTATAGCTGAGGTCATCTAATTGTGCTAAAGGGTAAAAGTGGAATTATAAATTCGCCTATTGTGACACTATGGAATAATTGTCATAATATCACGAATATTTAATGTGACCCCAACCAAATTGAGAGGCATTTGGCTGCCTCTACTTGACAATTTTTGTTGTAATGGATCATCCTAAATTAGCTCAATTTAGTCGAGACTATATGGCTACCAACACACTCTGAAAATCATAAGCCCATGTTGGAATTGGAATCCTTACAGGATTTGAGCAATCTTTGAAAGAATAGAGATGTATATTTTTAGTATGAACTCTTTGGCTACTTTTAAAAGCTTCAGCCAACGAGACAGGTGGTAGTTGAGAAATTTTATAACTATAAGAAGTTGGATATATTAAAAGTGTTGGGACTAATCACTCTTGTATGCCACTCATCTTTTGAATTGTGGCCAACTCATTCTTACATGCATCATTCAGTAAAATGTAAAGTCACTGATAAGTGTGTGTGTATCAAATTATCAAAAAGTCTGAACCTCATTGGGCCAAACTAAGTGCTCTCCAGGTTCGTGTTTAATGCAAACAAAACATGTATAGCTCTGGGTCTGTGGAGTTGCTTTCCTGTTTTAGGTCCCCACATATGCCTTGCAGCAGCAACAACTGCAACAAAAAGTAGATTTGTAAATTGTGAAGAAGGCAGTGAAAGTTCAGATGCAATGCAAGGAGGCAACAACAAAGACAGCAACTAGAGCATGCAAGAGGGTGGTATTGGCCAGGATGAAGGACAGGCTGCAGATAAGTTAAAATGGTGAAAGGCCCAATTAAACAGTCACAAGTCGCACTGCTTTGCATTGTATTGAACCCTAGTCATCCATGGCCAATCTTTATTGGCTGCTCTGGCTGCAAGAACAGTAACTTTTCATTGGAAATTGAGGAGGCATTAAAAGCTGCAGGAGCTCAAGGAGGGAGAGAGGGAGAGACAAACAGAGCAAAGATGGACAATGAATGAGGTTGGCAAAAGTGCTACAATGTCATCAGGGCACCATAATGGTGGTAGCCTTGTATAAAGAGAATTCTGTTTTTCTTGCAGTAGAGGTATCAGAAGCATTTCTGCTCTGCTGCTTCTGGTGCTTGATTCAGGGGTGGATGGCAGGAGAGACAGAGAGAGAGGACATATTAACTGAGGAAGGGCTGCATTGTTTGGTGATACGTCAAATCAAGCTGGTACTGTAACCTCTCTCCTTTAACGTATTGTTCTGTTTTTTTCTGTTAGATATCCATCTATACGATTATGCCTTCCTCATTAACACTTGGCAGTTGCATTAGGGGCTTTGTAGGCTGTGCCAGAGCCAACCTCTTTGATTGGTGAAATCAATGCTCCTCTCGTTGTTTCTGTTGATATATGTGGTGTGGTACACTACACTATTATGTAGCAAAAGGATAATGCAACACAAATGGGCATCCATAAATTATCTTGGTATCTTCTTTGACAGTTTTGCTATGCTTATCCTATTTTAATCGTTGGGCTTGGAAATAACATCCCCCCAATCGTTTAAAGCCTCGTCCTCCCCTTCCCAAAAGGCCAACGGCAGAGGAGCTTTTGGGGTCCAAGAGGTTGCCGTATATATTAACTTGTGTCAAGCACCATGATTTATCAACACTAGTTCTTCCTGGCCTTTTAGCTCGTTCGGGGCTAATTCAGAAGTCTTTGGTACTTGCATGATGTAGGAAGAGAGAAGATAGAGGAGAAAACAAAGACAATGGAAAGGAGATAGAGGAGATAAAAAGAAATTGGAAGAGTTTTTTAAACTCTTCAGAAAAATAGCGTAGAAATCGGAAGCCAAAGGGAGCAAGAACAGCGCTTGCAGCAGGCCAGGACAGAGCCCGGTCGACCGGTGTGCACGACGTGCACTGGCATGGCCCGGTCGACCGTGGCAAGTAAGCGGTCGATTGACGCGATCGACCGACTGAAAGGCATAACTATCGGTTGGTCCCGGTCGACCGGTCCGGTCGACTGAGGACAGGGCCGGCCGGTCGACTGACAGGCGTATCTAGGCCCGGATCTATTTCTCCTTTCAGGGTTCAGACTTCGTTTCTGAATTGGAGTCGAATCCAATTGGGGTTTCTTAAATCCCTACGATTCTCTGGCTATAAATATAGGTTAGAGCCCTCATGAATTATATCCCTTTTGTATCCCACTGCAAATCCTCTTGAAAATTTCTTGAAGCAAGGAACAAGTTGTAACTGATTGTCAAATCAATAAAATCTCTCTCTCCCTTGCTTCGAGGACATAGACAAATTGTCGAAACTCGTTAAACACTATGTTTGCTTGCTTTCTCTTTTGTTTCTCTATTCTTAAGCGTGTGGTTACTTCTCCGGCACGTTCATCTCCGTTACTTGGGTTCCTCAAGTTGGTTGTTTTCCAGATAGAAGATGTTAGGCGTAAGAAGTTCTATCGCCAGAGTCGCAACAGGAAGTATCAGAGTATCCCAGGTTCATCATGGGATCGTGTCAATTCCTAGAGCATTGGTTGCTGTTGAAAAACACCTAGGGGGGTGAATAGGTGTAAGTGCTAATCTAAGAAACTTAATGCAAACTAAGTGCGCTAAATGCGGAAGCTAATGCAAATTATGCACAACTAATACAATACAACAAGTGTAGCCGAATTCCCCTTGCGAGGCTCTGGACTAACTCCCCTTGATTCCCCTTGAAATGGGTTGAGGTGCTATGTGAAGCTCTTGTTGGATGAGTATAAGTTAGGCACATACACACAAGCAATCCAAGCAATGTGCACACACAATCAAGCCAAGCAATAAAGGATATAGCAATATGAAATAATGCAAGGCAACACAAGCAATATGATATGACAATATGAGTTATGCTCAACACAAGCAAATATGATATGATGATATGAAGTATGATGCTTTGCACAATATAAATGAGAGAGAGTTAGAGAGACAATGGATCAATACGCAAACACCAAGATTTGTTTCGAGGTTCGAGCACCTTGCTCTACATCCCCGCCTACACCACCGTGTAGGATTTCCACTATCTCAACTCCCACTGAGGGAACCTCTACCGAAGAGGATTTCTTATAACTCTAGGAGTACCAAACTCCTCTCTCAACAACAACCTCCTCACAACCGAGGGGTTAGGCCCGTAGCCAATACAACAACCAATCCACACACCTCTACCGAAGAGGCTCACAACCAAACTCCACCTCTACCTAAGAGGGATCCACAACACAATCACCCGATCACCTCTACCGAAGAGGGATTCACAAATATAAGGGTGTTTACAACAATGAGGTTTACAACAAACAACCTCAAACACTTCTCTTTCTTTTTCTCTTATCTTTTTCCACAAAAACAAGATCCTAATAGTTTAGGATAGAAGATATAGCTCAAGTGTGGAATCAAAGTGTTTTTGGAAACAAGCAACAAAGAAAAACTACTTGGGAAATCTCTTGTATATAATAGAAAATGAAATACCAAATCAAAATCCCAAACCTAGTTTTCTTTGATTTTCCAAAAACCCAAAACAAATAAAGATGAGAAGTTTTTGCACTTAAAACTCTTTTGAAAACTCTTTTAAACACTTCAGAAAACTAGTATTTTTTCTCTTCAAAAACTTGGCCAAAATCCCCAAAGAGATGGGGTTTATATAGCCCCTATACAAAACTAGCCGTTAGGCTGAGTTGGCAGTCTGACAGACTGCCGGTCGACCGGTCCGGTCGACCGCCAACGGTCAGAATTATGACCGTTGGGCAACTGCGGTCGACCGGCCCGGTCGACCGAGAAAACCCGAGAGCAGAGCTCTCAACTCGGTCGACCGTCCCAGTCGACCGTGTCTGTGCCTAACAGACGTGCACGTCTGTGCACGTCGGTCGACCGCAACGGTCGACCGGCCCTTGGTGCGGTCGACCGTTGCGGTCGACCGACCAGCCTGTCAGCACAAAACAAGGTCAGAAAATTTGGAAAAATATTTTCTAAAAAAATCTTTTATCTCTTTTAAAAAATACCATAAAATTGTTTTATCATTTTATATTGAAACTCAAACAAGTGATAAAAATTTCAAGACAATATATCAACATATCAATTCATTTTTGAGTCTTGCAAATTTTATCAAAAACAAAACCTTGTATTTTGTCAAACTTGATTTTTCCAAAACATGAATAGGATAGTCAAAATAAGTTTGTCTAGCAAGTTTAAAGCATGTATGTTTATCTAGACCATATCTAATATACATAAGTATAAGGTAAACTTGTTTTGATCTATTATTCATGAAAACCAAAAACCAAATCATGAAACGTGTGTGTTTTGTGTTCACTTGAGCATATCAACTAAACTAAGCTTTACAAATGGATCTAAAACTCTATCTAAACTAGGATACCTAAGTCTTCTTGACGATCTTCATCTTCAAGTAGACTTGCTCCAAAACTCCGTGATTCTCCAAGTGCAAAGGTATGATCTTTAAGCTTTGGCACCGGAATCATCATGAATAGCTTCTAATCATCTTGATGAAGCTAATCACCAACTAATATCCTGTTAATGATCTGAAACTTAGAAACACAAGAATATTAGTAAACATAACTACATGAGTTGATCATCATCAAAACTAGAGTGGAAGGCCATTGGGCCAACAGCTGTTTGGCGAGATCGTGTGTCGATCTCAGAGCAGCATTTGGATTGTTTGTGGGATCGTGTATCAATCTCAAAATAATGTTTGGATTGCTCGAGGAATCAAATTCGAAGGAGTAGATCGTTTCGGAAACTCTTCGAAGGTTTCGCTTTGAGGTAAAAATCCTATCTTTATCTAGTTTTTTTTGATCCAACTCCGTTTGTTTTCTGCACTGTTTGAGGAATCAGTTAAGAAGATGGCTGGAGATAGTACATCTACAGTGAAATTCGTGAATCCACATCCATTGAGGATTGATGTGGTAAAGTTCGACGGTAAGAACAACTTCGATTGTGGAGATGTGAGGTGATGGATGCATTAACGGCATCAAACCTCGAAGACACTCTACGGTTAGAGAAAAGCGTGATTCTACTACTGAAGAAAATTAAAACAAGATGAACCAAACAGCGTATGGCTTGATCAGGTCTTATTTGATACAAGACATCAAGTATCATGTGTTGCATGAAACATCTGCAAGGCAGGTATGCGAGATCCTAAAGAAAAAGTATCTGACGAAAAGTATCGAATCGCGGTTGCAGTTGAAGAGAAGGCTTTATCGTTTCCAAATGATGAGAGGATGCTCCATTAACGAATACATGAATAGCTACATAAAATTTCTTACAGACCTAGTTAATATGGATGTGAAGATCGATGAAGAGAATAAAACGGTAATTCTATTGAATTCTCTTCCTGAAAAGAGTATGAGACCTTTACTCTTATCCTGATCAATGAAAGACAATCACTTAATTACAATGAGGTGTCTGCTGTTCTTGTGAATTATGAAGTAAAGAGGCAGGACAAACTGTCTTCTTCTGGGAGCCCAACAACAGAGGTATTGGCGTTAAGAGACAAGAGTTCCAATCATAAGGGCAGAGGTGATCATGAGAGATCAAAGTCCAGATCAGAAATCAGAGATTTGAAGAAGAACTAGTGCGCCTTATGCAAGGAGCTAAGGCACTGGAAGGTTGATTATCCGAAGGCCAAAGGTAAGAAGAAGGAGTCGAACACTGAGGCAAATCTCGCATAGGTGGTCAGTACTCAAGCCAGTATTTCTCAGGCAAATGATTGGACTCAGACTCATCGGTATTCTCTTTCTCTATTACTAACTACTATTGGTTACTCAGGTAATTCTGAGTGGATCTTAGATACAGGAGCTACCTATCATATATGCCCAAGCAGGGACTGATTTTCTAACTTTGAGAAGTTAGATGATGTTTCACTGTCATGGGTGATGATCATCCATGTAATGTGAAAGAGATATGTACAGTCCGTGTTAAGATATTTGATGGGATAATTGAGAATTGAAGGAAGTGAGGTATGTACCTCAACTCAAAAGAAATATTATCTCAGTTGGTGCTTTGGAAACATTGGGTCATGTGGTATCTATACGAGATAGGGTTCTCAAGATGACCAAAGGCTCAATGGTGGTTATGAAAGGTATCCGCTGGAACAATCTCTACTACTTGAAGAGTAGTAAAATTACAGGGGTGGATAATTCTATCTCTTCAGATGATGTTTACTCACTGATGAGGCTCTAACATGAAGGAGAAAAGTCTTTGCAAGCTCCAGTAAAGAAGGGATCATTGGAAAGTGCATCTACCTGCAACTTGGAATCGAGTGAACACGGCGTTCTGGATAAAAAGAAAGTGAAATTCAGCACCATTACTCACCAATCAGAAGGTCTTCTTGATTATATTCACGTAAGTAATTGGGAACCTGCTAAAATTACATCGCTTGAAGGTCATAGGTACTTTGTCTCTTTTATTGATAATTTGTCTATGCATTATTAGATATATCCCATGAGGCAAAGGTTTGAAGCCCTAGGTATATTGGTGAAGTGGAAGGATATAATGGAGAAACAGACTGGTAGGAAGATCAAGGAACTACAAATTGAAAATATTGAAAGATATAAGAACCAATTCTTACAATTTGGCTAAAACACTAGTATTGGTACTTGATTGAGATAAAACCTGCACACAAAAATACGAAATTTTAGAACTTAAGAATAAAGAGTGCAAGGTGCTCAATACTATCGCGATAGCAAGTGGCTATGCAAGTCGTGATCCGCAAGGAGGGACTAGCGATGGAAGCTTTTTTAGCAAGCTCTCTTTTAGGTTACAAAGAATGGTTAAAGATCTTCTTTTAGTTCTTAAAAAGAAAAGAAAAAATAAGTTAAAGTTAAGTTAAAAAGAAAGTGGTAGATTGAGAAGGTGGAGAAAATAAAAATGGATATGTACAAAGAAATTGAAAAAGAGTGATAAAAAAGTGGTAGATTGTGTTGGTGATCTAAACTAAAGAATTAAAAGAAAGAAAACTAAAACCTAAAAAACTTACTTACCTCTTCGGCGCCTGCTTACCTTTGACCCGTATCGATGATGTACCTTTGTTTGAAGGCGAGCGAAGTATGACAAATAGGATCTTCCCCATTCCCGATTTACACTATGAAATGAAGGGGCCTAGAAATGAATATTCATCACCATAACCCATCAACGGCACTTGCAAGGGCAAGGCAACTTCAAGGCTATCGGCTTCATTTGGATCCACAAACACAGAAGAGGGAAGCAAACGTAAACAAGAATAGAAAAGAAAAGAAAACTTCGATTTGATTCAAATAACAATGAAAGAAAAGATCACTTATACCGGTGTCACCCTTAGTACAAGATTATTCTCATTCCTCCATGAAAGTCTCCTCTCCTCTCAGTTACATAAAGAAAATAAAAATTACATAAAAGAAAACTAAAAATCTAAGTTACAAACTACAGTATAGCCTAAATTTTACTCTCTGCTTGGTCGTTCCCTATACGTTCTGAAAAATCCAGTATTTATAGTCAAAACCCAACGGGGGAGGGCGTACGAAGATAGGGGGAGCAAACGCTCCCCCAACTGATGCAGCTAAGCCACGAAAATGCGGCTTTCGTCGCATTTCCGTGGCCATGGTGTGACCAGGTGACCACACCTAGTTGGTGGTGATCCCTCGTTTGGTGATTCCCCTTTATCTCCTGCTAGTTTTTCCCGTTTCAGCTCTAGGATTTGACGAAACGGCCTTTGATTTTTGGCTTTAACTACTTAATTTAGGAAGATTCATTTTAACTGATTTTCAACCTCTCTGATTTGCCATGATCTACCCTGATTTTTTGATTTCGAATTAATTCTGAATTAAATCAGAATTTGATGGGCTTTTGGGCCCGTTTCTCTTTCCTTTCTTTTAGCAATGGGCCTGCATATATTCTAGACAATAATTAGGATAAAAAGCAGAGTTTATTATATAATAAGTATGAGATATGATAATAATTATGTAATATCAGTGACCGATCAGTACTCACTTTATAGATGAATACATAGGCTGGCTAAGGAGTTAAACTGTTTCTTGCTAGAGAAGGCTCGGTGGTTGTTGTCTAATGCATGATTAGACAAATCGTTTTGGGCTGAAGCGAATATGTATGCTAGCCATCTCATAAATGGATTGTCAACGATTGCGATAGGAGGTAAAACTCTACTGAAAGTTTAGTCTGAGAAAGCCGCTCAAGATCATGGCTTGTTGCGGGAATTTGAAAGTCCGGCCTACTTTAGTGCCAAAGATGACAAGGTGATTCCGCGAGCAAAAAAGTTTGTGTATTTGAGTGTCAAAAGAAATATGAAAGGTTACAGGTTGTGGGACCCTGAAAACAAGAAGATCATGTTGAGTCAGCATGTCACATTTGATGAGATTTCAGTGTAGAAGTTTACTGTCTCTCAGCATGTGGAGAGGATGAAGACAAAGAAAGTATCGCAATGGGTGGAGGTTGATGCTACTCCACCACCTCTAGTTAGTTCAGTATCAGTGAGAACTTTACCAGATATGACATCGAATGGAGATCATGTAGCCAATTTTGATGCTGAATATGTTGAAGACATTGATGAGAATGTCGAATTGTTTGCAGCCACTGGAACTAAGATAAAATCATGAAAGTGGGTGAAGAAGCATGAATCTCAAGTTTGTGACTGCGACAAACTTAAGTTGAAGGCCGTTGTTCTTTATGACGGTAGTAAGGAGGTTCATATGACTCTGCCAGATCAGTTCGCTGCTAAAGATTCTGTCACAGGTGCTTGAGCTCAGTGGAGCTCATTTCCAATGAGCTACGGTTGGCTTGATCCCTTGAGTAAGATATGTAGGTAGCCGTAAAGACGCAACCAAGTAGGTATGCAACCCGTATGAAGCTATTTGGTGTATTTGGGTTCTCTAGAAGCTGATTGGGACTTCACGTAGAGGTGAAGAGTAGGACTTCAAGTAGAGTTGAGGAGTTGGAATTCACGTAAAGGTGAAGAGTTGGACTTCACGTGGAGGTGAAGTATTGTGATCTCGATGAACAGTTGATCTTCTGGTGAGAAGATGGTTAAGCTTCCATAAAAGGGATGTGCGTCCAATTTGTTGAAGCTGATGATGGTATTTGGTGTGCTTTACTCAGATTTGGTTAGACCACCTTGAAGACATATGGACTGGAGAGAGCTATCAGTTGGAGAGTCAGTGTTGACTCATGATGGGTTCTTCTTGAGGTCATTTGGAAGATAGTTCCATTAAGTTGTTGATTTGGAGATACGTTGGTCGGCTCATATGGTGTTTCTCTTCAGGTGGAGTGATCGGAAGGCATGTATAGTGCATTCCGTTGGGATAACTGAGCTGAAGTTGGAAGCTTACAATTGATACTGGAGTTTAGTGAGAGTTACAGGTGGCAATGACAAACTCAATTTGGATCTGGTGAGATCAGTGAAATCAACTGTATGTGTACTAGCGATTCGTTTGAAGGAACATGTTTTGTCTCTTGGCCAAGTCGAGATCGTGTGTCGATTTCGCCGAGATCGTGTGTCAATTTCATTCGGAGCGCTCAAGCTGAGATCGTGTGTCGATTTCGCCAAGATCGTGTGTTGATTTCGCCAGGTGTTCATTGGAGTTCGGCTCAGATTTGAAAAATTTTCACCAAGGTGGAGAATAGTAGGGAGAGAGGAGATAGAGGAGATAAAAGGACATTGTAAAGGAGATAGATAAGATAAAAAGACATTGGAAGAGCTCTTTAAACTCATCAGGAAAATAGCGCAGAGATCGAAAGTCAAAGGGAGTGAGAACGACACTTGTAAGAGGTCAGGACAGAGTCCGGTCGACCAGTGTGCACGGTGATTAGTCCCTAAAACTACATATTTCATATCACATATTCACATTTATTTAATATTAAATTCTGCTAATAATACCTTTCTTGAATGTTTCTAAGTCCATGATGTGCAAATGAAGAAGAAGACCCTAAATCACCATTTAATGGGTAATTAAAGGCCTATATCATAGCCATTGACCTAGAAGAGCTGATTCTTCAAAACCAGGGGATAGAAACCAGAAACCGGGAACAGAACCTAACAGGGGACAGACAAGACAGCGTGCGGCTCAATGTGCCGCACGCGCGACCACTATATGGTCGGAAAAACGCAGCTTAGGCCGTGTTTCTGCGACCGTACGGGCGCGGCCGCGCCCGCGTTTTGGGCTAGGGTTTGCCCCTGGTCCCATGTTCCCCTGGTGCCTATAAATACCCTCCTGGGGTCTCCTTCAGGAAGATATGCAAAGTTTTAGGGTAGTTTTTCATTTTCATGTTGGAGTTTAGTTTAGATTAGGTTAGTTCTTCTTCTTTCTCTTTGTATTTTCCATTTATTTTAGTCTTGTATTAGGAGAAAGAGTGATACATGAGAGGAATACAAGAGTGCTTGTAATAGAATGTGACAAGCTATGAAATGTGCTCTCTTTACCTCTCTTTATTTTCTATCTAACTTCTTTTACATGTTTAGCTAGTCTTTTCTCTCATGGCAACTAAGTACTAAGCACGAACTAGTCTAACTTCTTTTATGATAATCTATATGAATCTAATAGCCTCTACTTGGCCTTGCTCTTGCAAGAGCCATTGATGGCTCATGATGATGGATCTAACTCTAACTTCCTAACCACTAACAAACTAACATTACTTTACTCCATGCTTACTTTTAGTTTTGATGGTGTAAGTGTTGCTTGCACTTGTTTGTTGAGTTGGGCTGTGATGAGTTACATATGGGTCATACTTTGAATCGCTCTTGAACCAAGGACTAGTGATGGCCAATGATACATGTGAGGCAACTATCTCTAAGAGGTTAGCGTGTTGGTGGAGTCATTAGTAGTTAGTAGCCGTGAGTTTTATTTCTTTTTCACTTATTTAGAAATACAAACAAAAACACAAATATCTTATTTTTTATGTTTCCCACTTCTTTGTATTTTACCGTACTTCTCTTTTCATTCTTTGTTTTCTTTCCTTTTCATTCTTTAAAATATTGAAGAACTTTAACACATACGTGAATCAACCGGTAAAGCTTCTATCGCCTCCCGTCCTTGTGGATTCGACTCGTTTTAGCCTCCATGCTATAACAGAAGTATCGAGGAAGCTAAAGCACACACACTTTAAATATCGATTTCAAAACACACACTTTTTATGCGCGGTTTTCCCTCGATCAAATTTTGGCGCCGTTGCCGGGGATGGGAACGGTTTGATTTCACGTTTTTGTTAACTTTTCTTCTTTGTTTTTTGTTGTGCAGGTTAAAGTTTTAGCATTGCAGAAGTCCACACTTGCTCAAGTGTGGTTGGGTAAACTCTTGTACATTTATATACTCTGCTGCTAATTTTTTGTTTTACCTGTACACTGTAAATAATTTTAAGAATTAAAATACGTAATTGAATGCTTTAAAACGGTTTAGACATTTGCATCTAGGCATGTGTCAATTTTCATTCCAATGTACTATATTTTATTATTGTTGTGATCTTGGCGGATGTGTATATATTGCATTGCATATAGTTAGGACAAACACTTTAGTGATTTAGTCACTTTTTTATATTCATTCTTATCTATATTGCACACTTGCATAAATTAAACTTAAGGGCAAAACTCAAGACAACATAAGGTAGGGAAGTTATTACCCTCCCTTAACCCAAAATCACCTCCCTACTCACACAACCCAAGCCTAAATAAAACTTGCTAGACGTTGGCCCCTAGGGACATCTCAGACTCATTTAGGAGACTGACCTAAGGGAAAAGTTGTTAGAAGTTGACTCCTGTCAAATCGGTGTCTAAGGTTGGGAATTGAGAGGCAAAACCTCAAAGAACAGTGGTTTGGTATAATTAGGTCCGTGGCTCCGGCACGGATACCTCCCACTGATCTTGCCCCTACCTGGCCGATTAACTCGTGGTCAGCTTCCAACAATATACCCCCGAGGACAGTCTAACCAGTTAGGAGTCGTTTACGTCTAAGTCAACCCTAACATAGGCTTGTTTTCTTTTTCTTTTTCTTTGTTTGTTTGTTTGTTTGTTCGTTTTCTTTTTTGTATATTGTGAACTAGATTTTAGCAACAATAATTCTTTCAATCATAATATGAATCCATATTTCACTCGACCTCATTTGACTTGGATAACTCCGAGCCGGCTATGTACAACATGAACCAACCATATATGTCGTGTTGGGATTATCCGACTCAATATGACACGTACCCCCAATCATATGACCATAATTTTCAAAATAATTTCAACTCTTCACAGAGTCCATGGGGATTCATCTCCTCCGAGTCAAATTTTTAACCGCCTTGTCCACAATTTTCACAAAGTACATTCCTCGATTTTAGTTCATATACTCCTTTTCCTGTTCCACCAATCGAAGAAAAATCTGATTTGAAAAGGAGTATGGAAGAGTCCCTACAACAAATTCAAAATTTGCTCAATTCACAATTCTTCCCACATCAAACTCCACATCCTCCATTTCTAGAGTATCTAATTGAAGAAGAATTTGAGTTAGAAAAGCGTTTGGAAGTCTTTTGTGAAAGAATGCAAAACATGTTGGACTCATCATCTCAATCAAATTTTCAAGAGTCCTACTCATCTTTTCCAGTCTCACCAATTCAAAATGAACAACCATCAATACTGGACTTGAGTTTGGAACCCTTGCGTGAGTCCGAGCAAAATCTGATGGACTCACAATTTCACCACAATTTCTAAAATTAACTTTCATACTCATCTTTTCAAGAAGAACCAATTGCAAAAAGTATGGAAGACCTGATTCAGACTCAAAATTCTGTTACACGGCCTATCAGTAGGTTAGATTCACTAATTAGCGAATTGATCAATGAGAGCGAGGAAGGTCTTTCTTATCAATCTTTGACCAATCCTTATATCCCTAACTCTGCTGATTGGACCCAAGAATCATGTCATTTTAGAAATCCAACTTCAATTTCATTATACCAACCTGAACTTGACCAACATCACATCTCTGACATTTTGACAAGTTATCCTTTTCCTGAAATTGAACTTGATCTTGAATGTGATCCCGAGCCTCATGTTAGTAATTACATTTCACTTTTTGATTCAATAATGACTCCGATATCTTTATCAGATTTTTTCTCTATTTCGGAGTCAACATTGAATCCTGTACCAGTATACCGTAAAATGTAAACACCAATCTCTTATGGTCACACTTCATTAATGGGGAAAGTGTGTAAACATCAATTCTTTGGTTTGGACCTTATTTTTGAACCAATTTCGACTCTCGTTGTTGACTCTCGACTTGATCTGAGTCAAATTCCCGAGTCGGTGTCGGTTTTTATTCCTGATCCATTTAAGTCCAAATCACTCATCTTCCAAAATCACACTTCATTGTTGGAGAAGGATGTTGAAGAAATGACTCAGAAATTATTTTTGAAAATTGAAAAGTAGATGGGGATAAATTTTTAAATAAGATCATTCAATCAATCGTTCTTTTATTGGGTCATATTAGAGAGGTCACTGGTGGGTTCCTTCAAGATTCACATTATCCTAATTGGGTAGAACCGCTTGGCCCAATCAGACCACCACCGGAGCTACCACTATGAGGTGGTCTTCCTTCCCTCTCCATTTGTTTCATGTATATACATATTCACGATGCATTGCGGACAATGCATGAGATAAGTATGGGGGAGGGTTTACTAACATAGTTAGTTTTACATTTTCTCTTTTACACTTCGTTTTAATTTAAAAAAAATTAGAAACTCTTTTTAATTTCTTTTTACAAAACTTTTTGAAACAAGAAAAATAGTTTTGATTTATTTTTAAGAAAATTAAGATTATCTTAGGAATTAGAAAGACCTAAAATTATGAAATTTTAAACCGAGTCAAAATAATAGATCTTGTTTAAATTTTAGGATAAGAAAGTAAGATTTAAAAATAATTTGATTTTGAATTTTTTGCCTTAGATTTAAGCACTCCACATACAATTTTTGAGATTGAAACAAAGACTGAAAATGTTATAAAAAAATTATTGAAACAAAAAAAACAAAAAATATATATATATATATATATAATGATAATAAAAACCACTTATTGAAGTTGGGTAATTATGCCTCAGGAAGCATAATTATTCACACCTAAAACGGTGGATAAAAAATAAATAATCCCCTTTAGTTTTGTGGCCTTATTTACTCGAGTCCTTAAGTCCGAGGGATATTTTCTCATCTGGTGCCCTAAGGCCATCTGGTTTGGGAGTCACCGACTAAAGGCTCACTACCCGGGTAAATAAGAAAGCCTAAGAAAACTAATGAAAGAAAAATAAAAATATATATATAATAATGTAAATAAATAGCATGAAAGTTAGAGTCGATATCCCAAAAATCTTCACACTTCACAAAGTGCATATTTTTATAAGAGTTTTATGAAAGATCAAAGAGTCAAATTTAATTTTAAATTCTTACATTTAATTTATAACAAGATTTTGCATTTTAACTTAGTTTAAGGAAGATTAATTTCTGATTAACCTATGACCTTGGATCACTTATATTTTCGCAAAAATACTTCAAAACTTTTCTCTATTTCAAAAATGCGTTTTCAAAACACTAACATTTGATTTCTTTCTTTATGAATTTTGTGGGTGTAATCCGCTGAAAACTCTCAGGAGACAAAACTCCTCCTCTAGTGGAAACTTAGAGGTTTAACGGCTTGTTATACATACTTAGTGCAATCGCGTCACCTGCGAAAGTGGTGTAATAATTTTCTTAGTTTTTGTTTTACTCAGGATGAGCAAAAGATAAGTGTGGGGGTATGATTAGTCTCTAAAACTGCATATTTCATACCACATCTTCACATTTATTTAATATTAAATTCTGCTAATAATACCTCTCTTGCATGTTTCTAGGTCCATGGTGTGCAAATGAAAAAGAAGACCCTAAATCACTATTTAATGGGTGATTAAAGTCCTATATCATAGCCATTGACTTAGAAGAGCTGATTCGTCAAAACCAGGGGCCAGAAACCAGAAACCGGGAACAGAACCTGACAGGGGATAGATAAGGCAGCGCGCGGCTGAAATCGCCGCGCGTGCGGCCACTGTATGGTCACAGAAGGCCGTGTTTTGCGTTTTGGGCCAGGGTTTGCCCCCTGGTTCCATGTTCCCTTGGTGCCTATAAATACCCCCTGGGGTTTCCTTCAGGAAGATATGCAATGTTTTAGGGTAGTTTTCATTTCCATGTTATAGTTTGGTTTAGGTTAGGTTAGTTCTTCTTCTTCCTCTTTGTATTTTTCATTTATTTTAGATCTTGTATTAGGAAAAAAGAGTGATATATGAGAGGAATCCAAGAGTGCTTGTAATAGAAGGTTATCAGCTATAAAATGTGCTCTCTTTACCTCTCTTTGTTTTCTATCAAACTTCTTTTACATGTTTAGCTAGTCTTTTCTCTCATGGTAACTAACGACTAACGACCAACTAGTCTAATTTCTTTTATGATAATCCACATGAATCTAATAGCCTCTACTTGGCCTTACTCTTGTAAGAGCCATTGATGGCTCATGATGATGGATCTAACTCTAACTTCCTAACCATTAACAAGCTAACATTACTTTACTCCATGCTTACTTTTAGTTTTGATGGTGTAAGTATAGTTTGCACTTGTTTGTTGAGTTGGGCTGTGATGAGTTACATATGGGTCATATTTTGAATCGCTCTTGAACCAAGGACTAGTGATGGCCAATGATACATATGTGGCAACTATCACTAAGAGGTTAGCGTGTGGTGGAGTAATTAGTAGTTAGTAGCCATAAGTTTTCTTTCTTTTTCACTTATTTTAGAAATACAAACAAAAATACAAATATCTTATTTTCTATGTTTCCCACTTCTTTGTATTTCACCGTATTTCTCTTTTCATTCTTTGTTTTCTTTCTTTTTCATTCTTTAAAATATTGAAGAACTTTTAACACACACGTGAATCAACCGGTAAAACTTCTATCGCCTCCCGTCCTTGTGAATTCGACTTGTTTTAACCTCTATGCTATAACGGAAGTATCGAGGAAGCCAAAGCACACACACTTTAAATATCGATTTTAAAATACACACTTTTTGTGTGCGGTTTTTCCTCGATCACACGACGTGCACAGGCATGGCCCGGTCGACCGCACAATCGACCGTGGCAAGTAAGCGGTCGACCGATGCAGACGACCGACTGAAAGGCATAACTCTCGGTTGGCCTCAGTCGACCGGTCCGGCCGACTGAGGACAGAGTCGGTTGACCGGTCCGGTCGACCTACTGGCTTATCTGGGCGCGGATCTGTTTCTCCTTTCAGGATTTGAGCTTTTTTTCTGAATTGGAGTCGAATCCAATTGGGGTTTCCTAAATCTCTAGGACTCTCTGACTAAAATATGAGTTAGAGCTCTCACGAATTGTATCTCTCTTGTATCTCATTGCAAATCCTCTTAGAAATTCCTTGAAGTAAGGAACAAATTGTAATTGATTGTTGAATCAATAAAATCTCTCTTTCCCTTACTTCAAGGACGTAGACAAATTGTCGAACCTCGTTAAATACTGTATTGGCTTGCTTTCTCTCTTGTTTCTCTATTCTTGAGCTTGTGGTTACTTCTCCGGCGCGTTCATCTCCGTTGCTTAGGTTTCTCAAGTTAGTTGTTGCCCAGATAGGTGCTAGGCGCAAGAAGTTTTATTGCCGAGACACAACACATGAGTCCTATTCATAATAATTATGATCATTCCATTTGAAATGCAGAGAATTGAAGATTATGATGCATAATATCATGTGCTATATCGCGTCCAGAATCTGCACTTCTAAAACCTCTAAAACTAGTTGCATAAAAGGAAAGTTTGACTGATCTAATGATGTCTCAAATGGAGTTTAAGCCAACAACTGTGTGGACAATTTGTCACAAGGTCCCTTGAGATTATCGTCTAATTTCTTGGAGGCAGCAGCATGAACTTTCTCTGTGAGTGGGCGATGGTAGCAAGATGAAAGCTTCACCTCGATGCTCTCCTCCTGCGCTCGTGCAGTCCCACTCTCATGAGACAGTAGATGGATGGATGCAAGTGCAAAGGCACATCAATCACTAGAATCTTGGGCGTACAGTACTGCTGCAGCGTGCCCGTCCACCGGTTAGATCCCAATCACCGTAAAGCTGCTGGCTTCGGTCGCATGGAGAGGGGTTCGGTTCATATGTGTGAGCGACGCACCAATATTATAAGAGATCAATCTTGCATTGACCGAGTTTCAGGATTGCAGACCTTTAAAGTTTTTGAAGTTCCTCTTATATTTTATCCATGTGTCAATACAAAATTGGTCTTCTTATAATATATGTGTGTGTCTCGCACACATGAACCAAAGCCCATAGAGAGGGGACAAAGGCTCTTTAGAGGCAGTGAGACAGGCGGTGGAAATTTGGGCATATATGCAGGCCACTCTTGTGGCTTGAGATTTTCTCAGCTTTTGGAATCAAATGCATATATGAATGTTGGACTGAATTTTACAAAACAATAGAAAACAAGTATAGTTGTTGAATCTTAAACTACACAATAATAGGTTTGGATCTACAATGCATATATTTGGAATAAATAAGATCAAATGTCATAACTTATCATAGATCAAACCTTTAAAAAAAAAATCTAGCCTCCTTGAAGATTTAAAGACATGAGAAAAATAAAACAATAAAGACGGAAGCGTACCTTGATCCATGACTAAATTGCTTGAATTATTGGGATGAAGATGGCCTTGTAAAAGATCCGTATTCTTTTTGGGTATCTTTCTGCCTGAAAGGATCTCAAAGAGAAGAAGATGATACGTTCCTTTGGGGACCATGATCCCTTATATAATAACAAGAGTTATTCTTTTTTCCAATTGGCCCTTCAAGAAATTAGAAATTACATAATTATGCTACACATTAATGTAAATCACATAGAGGGAAGGTGAATAGGTGATGACTATACTAAATGGCAAATAATGCGGAATTAAAATTTACTTGCTAGCAACCTAGCAAATACCAATCACAACTTAAAAAATACTTGCAAATAAGTAAGCAATATAAGTGTGCAAGTAAGTAAAGAGGGAGTAGAGTGAAGAGAGAAAGAGTAAACAATCGCAAACACGATGATATGTTCTGAGATTTGAGCCACTGTTCTACGTCCCAGCCTTCAACACTATGAAGAATTTTCATTATGACTAATCTCACTAGATCGTCAACCGTTACAACTTCTCATTAGAACTCAATGGACTCACAAGTCCTCTCTCGCGGTACCGCAACACCAATACGGAGCTCACTACTCACTTGAGGCCGCAACCTCTACAACTTTACAATAGAAGGAAATCGGTGATCTTCACTTGATCACAAAAGGCTCATAGGCACAATCCTATAACCAAGATGAGGAGGTGAAACTCTTTGGGATCGTGTAGTGGAAATAACTTGTAAAGATGTAGAGGGAAGGCTCAAACTAAAAATCAAGAATATGAAATTTTGGCTCAAAAGGAAATCTTTTAAGAAAAAGCTAAATCTTGATGTAAACTTGTAAATACTTGATCTAAACTTTAGAAATCTTATTTTAGGGTTTTTCTATAGTCCCACTATTTATAGGAGATGAAAACATGAGGAGAAAACCCAAAAGAGTCGTTGGGAAAAGACCTAAAAAATGACAAAATAGAATATAACCGTTGGGAAAAAATCTAGAAGAAAATCCTTCTGTCAGTCGACTGCCAACGGTCAGATTTCTGACCGTTGAGGATAGCGGTCGACCGGTCGGTTGATTAGTCTCTAAAACTGCATATTTCATACCACATCTTCACATTTATTTAATATTAAATTCTGCTAATAATACCTTTCTTGTATGTTTCTACGTCCATGGCATGAAATGAAGAAGAAGACCCAAAATCACTATTTAATTTGTGATTAAAAGCCTACTAAGATAGCCATTGATTTTGGAGAGTGATTTCGTCAAAACCAGGGGCCTATATCTGAAAACCAGCAAGTACAACCGACAGGGTGGCGACATGACAGCGCGAGACAGGCGGCGCCGCATGCACGGCCACAGTATGGCCGCGGAAACGCGGCCATAGCCGCGTTTTTGCGGCTCTGGTATGGAGCCACGCGCCAAACTCGCGGCTCCGTACCTGTACCCTGATGCCGCAGTTCGCCTATAAATATCCTGGGATTTCCAGAGCTGAAGAAGAGGAGTTTTGAAGTGTTTTTAGGTTAGTTTTTAGGGTTTTTTCCATGTTGCACTTTAGGTAGTTTAGTTTAGTTCTTCTTCTTCTTCTTCCTCCTCTGTATTTTTCATTTCTTGTAGATCTTATAATAGGAGAGAGAGTGGTACATAGTTGGAAAGTAAGAGTGCTTATAATCGAAGGTGACAAGCTATGAAAGATTCTCTCTTTACCTCTCTTTGTTTTCTTCTCTAACTCCTTTTACATGTTTAACTAATTTTCTCTCATAGAAACTAACTACTAACCACTAACTTGCTAACTTCTTACTTGATAATCCACATGAATCTAATAGCCTCTACTTGGCCTTGCTCTTGCAAGAGCCATTGATGGCTCAGGATGATGGATTATAACATTCTAACATCCTAACTCTCTAACAAGCTAATATTACTTTACTTCATGCTTACTCTTGTTTACTTTTGATGGTTTAAGTGTAACTTGCACTTGTTTTGTTGAGCTGGGATGTGAAAGTTATTTTATGGGTCATGCTTTGAAACGCTCTTGAACCAAGGACTTGTGATGGTCAAGGATACATGTGAGACAACTATCGCTAAGAGGTTAGAATACTTAGTGGAGCCATTAGTAGTTAGTAGCCACGAGTTTTCTTTCTCCTTTTATTTTGTTTTAGATATATTTCAAAAACCACAAATATCTTATCTTCTATGTTCCCACTTTTTCGTGTTTCACCAAACTCTTCTCTTTCATTCTTTATTTTCTTTTCTTTTGATTCTTTAAAACATTGAAGAAATTTCAACACACACGTGAACATTCTGATAAAGCTTCTATCGCCTTTCCGTCCCTGTGGATTCGACCTGTTTAACCTCAATGCTATAATGGAAGTATCGAGGAAGCCAATGCACGCACTTTTAACTATTGATTTCAAAACATACACTTTTCGTGCACGGTTTTCTCCCGACCAAATTTTGGCGCCATTGTCGGGGATGAGAACGGTTTGATTTCACATTTTTGTTAACTTTTCTTCTTTATTTTTTGTGTGCAGGTTAAAGTTTTAGCATTGCTGAAGTCCACACTTGCTTTTGTGTGATTGAGTAAATTCTTGTATATTCTCATATTTGCTGCTAGTTTTTGTTTATATTACCTGTGCACTATAATAATTTTAAGAACTAAAATACGGTAATTGGATATTTTAAACGGTTTAGATATTTGCATCTAGGCACGTGTCAATTTTCATTCCAATATACTGTATTTTATTCTTCTGTTGTTGTGATCTTGATGGAGGTGTACATATTGCATAGCATATAGTTAGGACAAACACGTGGATGATTTACTCTCTTTGTGTGTTCATTCTTATCTTAATTGCACACTTGCACGAATTGAACCTAGGGGCAAAACCCAATACAATATAAGGTGGGGAAGTCATTACCCTCCCTTAGCCCCAAAATCACCTCCCTACTCACACAACCCAAGTCTAAATAAAATTTGCTAGACGTTGGCCCTAGGGACATCTCGAACTCATTTAGGAGATTGACCTAAGGGAAAGTTGTTAGAAGTTGACTCTTGTCAAATCGGTGTCGAAGGTTGGGGATTGAGAGGCGAAACCTCGAAGAACAGTGGTTTGGCATAATTAGGCCCGTTGCTCCGGCATGGATACCTCCCACTGATCTTGCCCCTACCTGGCTGATTAACTCGTGGTCAGATTCCAACAATGTATCCCCCGTGGACAGTCTAACCAGCTAGGAGTCGTCTAGGTCTAAGTCAACCCTAGCATAGACTTGTTTTCTTTTTTCTCTTTCTTTATTTGTTGTTTGTTTGTTTGTTTGTTTTTCTTTTGTGTAAAATGTGATATGGATTTCAACAACAATAATTTTTCAATACATATAGTGATCCATACTTCACTCCGACCTCATTTGACTCGGATAACTCCGACCCGGCTATGTACAACATGAACCAATCATATATGGTGAGTTGGGAATATCCGACTCAATATGTGCCCCAGTCCCAATACTATGAACAAGACTGGAATAATCATTACCGCTCTTCACAGAGTCTGTGGGGATACAACTCTCCCGAGTCATATGGTCAACCATCTTACCAACATCCAGCTTCATATACTCCTTCTCCTGAACAACCATTAGAAGAACCAATTGACTGGGAAAAGAGAATGGAAGTCTTAGAGGAACTCGAGCGACGAATTCAAAATCTAGAAAACTCGAAATCCCATCAAAGTTTTCAAATCCAAGTTCCTTACTCCATTATCCAAGTCCCACATCAAGAAGAACATACCGACTTAGAAAAGAGTACGAAATTCATGATTTAATTCCAAAGCGATTCTTTTAATATGATAGAAGATAGACTTAATCGATTGGAAAATATGTATAGGAATAATGAAACTCTCCCTACCTAATCTTTGACTATTCCTAACACTTCTAATCATATTGATGACAACAAAAAATCATGAAATATTGAAGACTTTGACCACGATTCAATTTCCTCACAAAACCTTGAACTTGACCAAAATTAATCCATTAACAAATTGGCAAGTTTTCATTTTAATGAACTTGAACTTGAATATGAATGTGAACCCGACCCACAACTTTGTGATTCAATTTCAATCTTTAAATCTATGTTGACTTCAGCAACCTTACCCAAGTTGGACCCATTGCCCGAGCCAACATTGATTCCTGTATCCATGAATTTTGAAATTGAACCGCTTCTTTTGGATTATCACACTTCATTTATGGGAATAGAACGTGAAGTTAAATTCTTTGATTTGGACTCAACTTTTGAACCTAAACCAACTCTCGAACCCAATGTTGATTTTCTGAGTTAATATTGGGTCCCGAACTTTTCATTTCAAAACCCAAGTCATCCATTCTATAAAATCACATTCTATTGTTGGACCAAGGTATTGACCAGAATAACTCAGTGATGATCTTCCAAGATTGGTCATGTAAAGGGAATAATTTTCAGATAGGATCTTGCATGATCCTATTAAAATTGGGGATTGTAAATATGTTAATAAAAAAGAGGTCAATAAAGGTGGATTCCGTAAGCCACCACGTTATCTTGATTGGGTAGCAATGCTTGGCCCAATCAGACCACCATCGGAGCCACCACTATGAGGTAATTTTCCTTCTCTTTCCATTTATTTCATGTATATACACATTCACGATGCATTGAGGACAATGCATGAGATAAGTATGGGGTGAGTTTACTAACGTAGATTGTTTTAAATATTCTTTCTTTACACTTTTTTAGAAAATTTTTAAAATTTTCTTTTGTGTAAAAACTTTTTTCTTTTCTTTTTACAAAACTTTTTGAATTAAGAGAAATATTTTTGATTTATTTTTAAGAAGATTAAAATTATCTTAGGAATTAGGAAGACCTAAAATTATAAAATTTTAAACCAAGTCCAAATAATAGATCTCGTTTAAATTTTAGGATAAGGAAGTAAGATTGGAGAGATAATTTGATCTTGAATTTTTTACTTTAGATTTATGCACTTCACACTTACACAATTTTTTGGGATTGAAACAAAGACTTGAAATGCCATAGAAAAAATTCTATAAAAATATAAAAAAATGATGATAAAACCACTTATTGAAGTTGGATAATCATGCCTCAAGAAGCATGATTATTCACACCTAAAACGGTGGACAAAAATAAAATAATCCCCTTTAGTTTTGTGGCCTTGTTTACTCGAGTTCTTAAGTCCGAGAGATATTTTCTCATCTGGTGCCCTAAAACTATCTGGTTTGGGAGTCACCGGCTAAAGGCTTACTACCCGGGTAAGCTAGAAAGTCTAAGAAAACTAAGGGAAGAAAAAAATGATATAAATAAATGACATGAAAGTTAGAGTTGATATCCCAATAATCTTCACAATTCACATAGTGTATATTTTCTAAGAGTTTCATGAAAGATCAAAGAATCTATTCGATTTTAAATTCTTACATTTAATTTATAATAATATTTTGCATTTCGACTTAGTTTAAAGAAAAATAATTTCTGATTAACCTATGACCTTGGATCACTTAAATTTTAGCAAAAATATTTTAACACTTTTCTCTATTTCAGAATGCGTTTTAAAATACTAACATTGGATTTCTTTCTTTATGGATTTTTGTGGGTGTAATCCGCTAAAAACCCTTAAGAGATAAAACTCCTCTAAGGAGAAACCTAGAGGTTTAACGGCTTGTTGCACATGCTCAGTGCGATCGCTTCACCTGCGAAAGTGGTGTAATCATTTTCTTAGTTTTTGTTTTGCTCGGGATGAGCAAAAGATAAGTGTGGGGTGTGATTAGTCTCTAAAACAGCATAGTTCATACACATCTTCATATTTATTTAATATTAAATTCTGCTAATAATACCTCTCTTGTATGTTTCTAGGTCAATGGCATGAAATGAAGAAGAAGACTCAAAATCATCATTTAATTGGTGATTAAAAGCCTACTAAGATAGCCATTGACTTTAGAGGGTGGTTTCATTAAAACTAGAGGTCCAAATCTGAAAACCAGCAAGTACAACTGACAGGGGGTGACATGACAGCGCGCGGCAGGCGGCGCCGTGCGCACAGCCACAGTTTGTCCGCGAAAACGCGGCCATAGCCGTGTTTCTGTGGCTCTGGTATGGAGCCGCGCGCTAAGATTTGACGCGCGGCTCCGTACCTGTACCCTGATGCCCCAGTTCACCTATAATACCCTGAGATTTTCAGAGCTGAAGAAGAGGAGTTTGAAGTGTTTTTAGGTTAGTTTTTTAGGTTTTTCCCTTGTTGTAGTTTAGGGAGTTTAGTTCTTCTTCTTCTTTCTCCTTTGTATTTTACATTTCTTATAAATCTTGTAATAGGAGAGAGAGTGGTACATGGTTGGAAAGTAAGAGTGCTTGTAATAGAAGGTGACAAGTTATGAAAGGCTCTCTCTTTACCTCTCTTTGTTTTTTTCTCTAACTCCTTTTACATGTCTTGCTAATTTTCTCTCATGGCAACTAACTACTAACCGCTAACTTGCTAACTTCTTACTTGATAATCTACATGAATCTAGTAGCATCTACTTGGCCTTGCTCTTACAAGAGCCATTGATGGCTCATGATGATGAATTCTAATACTCTAACATCCTAACTCTAACAAGCTAACATACTTTACTCCATGCTTACTCTTGTCTAGTTTTGATGGTTTAAGTGTAACTTGCACTTGTTTTGTTGAGCTGGGATGTGAAAATTATCTTATGGGTCATGCTTTGAAACGTTCTTGAACTAAGGACTTGTGATGGTCAAGGATACATGTGAGGCAACTATCACTAAGAGGTTAGAATACTTAGTGGAGCGATTTGTAGTTAGTAGCCATGAGTTTTCTTTCACTTTTTACTTTATTTTAGATATATTTTAAAAACCACAAATGTTTATCTCCTATGTTCCCACTTCTTTGTGTTTCACCATAATCTTCTCTTTTCATTCTTTGTTTTCTTTTCTTTTGACTCTTGAAAACATTGAAGAAACTTCAACACACATGTGAACATTCCGGTAAAACTTCTATCGCTTCCCGTCCCTGTGGATTCGACTCGCTTAGCCTTTATGCTATAATGGAAGTATCGAGAATGCCAAGGAATGCTCTTTTAATTATTGATTTCAAAACGTACACTTTTCGTGCACGGTTTTCCCCCGATCATTGGTGGACCGTTGTTCTCAACCAGAGAGCAAAGCTCTCTGTCGGTTGACCGGACCCAACTGAGAGTAAAGCTCTTGTAGTCGGTCAACCGCACGGTCGACTGACGTGCACATAATGCACTTTGGTGCATGTCGGTCGACCGCTCGATCGACCGACAAAGCAAATCTACTCTGCATACGGTCGACCGACTTTAGGCCAAAAGCTTGTTATGGAAATCTCTACCAATCTTTTTCTGACAAAATAAACTTTGATCTTTAAACACAAAATAGAGTTCTAGGGACTTGAAAGAATCAGTGTGTGATCATGGATCAATACAAAATAAAGTTAGAACTATATTTTGTAAAAGTACTTTTCTAAAATAAAAAATTGGTTTTTTCCAAAACTCATATTTTTGAAACTCGATCTTGAAAACGGAAAGGATATAGTTTTGAGCTCTTTCCAAAAAAACACTTAGGAGTTTGAAAGATGTGTGTGTGTGTGTCAATCCCAAATTATATCAACCTTTATCTTCTTAATTTTAACAAATGACTATAAATCTTATCTAAAAAGCGAAAAAGAAAAAATACAAATTTTGATATAGTTTTCTTTTGAAAACTTGATCCTTGAGCTCGTCTATGTGCTTAGCCTCTGGGATCTACATCTTCTGGGCTTCCAAATATGTGAGTCTTGTGATGGAGTCGAAATGCAATAAAGAGTTAACCTGAAACTTTGTTAAACAAAATTTTAAAAACATAACTACATTTATTTTGTTATCATCAAAACTAGGGTTAAGTGCCTTTGGGCCACAATCTCCCCCTTTATGAAGATGACAAAACACATGGAGTTATCACAAATAATTTGGGAAGAGACTTCAAGCGAAGCTCCCCCTAAACACATGCATATATCAAAATGTGAGATATAAGTTAGATGCATCAATAAAAGCATACGAATAAGATATGTCAATCAAGCTCTATGCAACCCATCTATGCATGCCAATAATACAGAATTATAATGGTGTATGCACAAACGGTTTCCTCCCACCAACCAATAACCTCCAACCTCCAAACAAGTGGTAAATGGTTAGTTTACAAAGGATACATAAAAATACAAACATACCACATACCACACACAGAAGATATGTATCAAATATATCAACAAAAAGAAAGAGATACATAACTTCCCAAAGATAGTAGCGATATCATAAAATAAATTTGTCCATACAGAGGTTCATGCCAACCTCAAAACAAGTTCCATACCACAAAATAAGTACTACAATGTAAAAAAAGAAACATGTCCAAACACCAAATACTATATGTTCACAATAGAAAAAGTACATAAATAAAGACATGAAAACTCCCAGAAAACTCCATACAATCTATCTCTTTCCTCCTTTTTGTCATCAACACAAAAGAGGTCAATCTTCCTGAAAGTCGGGATCTTCAGGAGGAGCTGGTACCTCGGAAGGAGCTAGAGGAGGTACTCAGGTGTTGAACGGAGGACCTGATGCAGGAAGGGACTGTGCGTGGCCTCTCGGAAGTGAAACAAGCCAAGCATTCCTACTATAGGTATCGTCGACGCATGTCTGGAGATAGCGAATAGATGAGCAGATGTATTGTGGGTCATTTTCAACTATGTGCTCCATACTCTCAAAATTTGCGGACATCTTCAGATCATGCTCCTGAAGCTGAGCAGAGAGAGCTGAGTATAGATCAATAGAGGCTGAAGATGCTGAAGAGGATGCAAGGGAAACGGCAGGAATGATAGGAGGGGGCTGAGGAGCAGGAGCACGCTCTCTAGCACGCATCCTCTTTAGAATAGTGCCGTTGATATCAACTGACGGTTCGATGGACCGTTCAGCAGAAAGATCAAATTTTAGTTGTTTGAGGAGTCGAATGATGAGCATCCCAAATGGTAAGTGCTGGTTTGGGATCAGGAGGTGCTCAAAGACCATGAATCGATGATGAGCTTTGAAATGTTAACTCTAATGCCTTTCAAAAGATAATAGATTAAGAGGGGAGCAGAACCTCATGCATGACTATATTCTCCTGATTTTGGCAGGAGATTATAGAACACAATTTTGGTTAGGACTTGGGCGGTGAGTGTATAATACTTCACCTCCTCGTTCCTAACTAAAGCAAGATTGTCATCATCGTGAAGTAGAAGAGATGCGGTGAGGGCAGATTCACCGTCAGGATATGCAAAATCATAGATAGCAACAGTATAAATATCTACTCCGTCACATGAGAGATGTAGTAGATTGGTAAATCGATCTAGAGAAATGTTAATATGCTTGCCCAGAATACTAGATCTGACATGATTGTTTTGGAAAGTCAGATTAGAGTAAAAATAATGCACAAGCTCAGAGTAAACGGGTTTCTTAATGGTAACTAGATATTCAAGAGAGCTTGTGTTCAAGATGTTTGATAGATTCAGGTGCTCAAAATCAGCGAGTACAACAGTTCTACAAGAAATAACATGCTTATTATGGATCACAGAGAATCTATGAGAAGTATTCTGAGAACCAAAGGGGTTAGAAGATGATTCCAGTTATTTATCCTTCTTAGATCGAAGCCTTGACATGGTAAAGATATGAGGATGCTAAAAAAGGATTTGGCACGAACTATAGAAAGATTTCTAAAAAAACTATGAAATAAAGAAGATTTTGAGAGATTAGTGATTATACCTTGAAGAACCCAAAAATTCTCCTTAAAATCAAACAAATCTGAAGTTTTGAGGAGAGATCTGACCAATTTTAGGGTTTAATTTGAGATTTGAGGAGATTTGGGAGGATTAGAGGGAAGGGAAATAGGGAGGAGAAGAAGTGGGGTTCGGTGGAGATGAGAAAATGAGAGAGAGGGAGAGTTTTAGGGCTTTTAAAACTGGGCAAAACAGTAGCAGACCCAACTCACGGTCGACCGCCCGGTCGACCGGGGTTTAACCGAGAGCATCTCGGTTACAGTCGATCGACCGGTCAGTCAACCGGCTTAGGCCAAAATAATTTTTTTGTATATCAGGTTACCTCGGTCGACCGCTCAGTCGACCGGACCTAGTCCAGGTCAACTCGGTCGACTGGTCGGTCGACTGGGACAACCCTAAAAACAGTTTTAAAAGGTAGGAATTTAGGGTTTTTGAAAATTATTTTTACTTGGATATCTTTATACATAAAATAGAGAAATAACACCACAAATCTTATAGGCATGAAAAACAAATGAAAATGATATCAAAACATTTTATTATTATTATATTAAAAAAATATATTTTTCAATAATTAAATCATATATTAAGCCATTAAAAATAAGATATTGAAGCTGAATATCCTTAACGGGTTCTGAACTTCTCCTCGTCATTCTTCTAGATAAGAGTTAAGGCGCGCGATTGCTATTTTGATTATTGCTTAAATATGGTTTAAATATAATACCCAACTACAAGATAGATTTATAAACAAAATAGATATACATGTATATGTGCAAAAATCTATATACACATACATGCAAAGATATCTATTAACCAAGTGAGCAAGGAAAAATACTATACACATGCGCAAGCAACAACAGTAATGTTAAACGAACTAGCTCTAATAAAAGCAAACCAAAAAAAAAAATCATGTATCCATAACTAAATCATATAACACAAAAGAAGAAGCTAGCTAATCTTATGCATAAATAGAACTAGCTAGAAATTAAATTTTTAAGTCGAGAAAATTATCAAACCATAGGCAATCTCTAAAATAGGTGCTTCTTGATAACGATGCAAAATGACGGTTGATCCTTTGAGCTTTGATGCATCCACCACCAATGCACCATCTCCCCCTAAGTCTTGGAGGGGGACGACACATCTACATCAATCAAGTTTGGTATGTTCTTTGATACCCAAATCTTTTTGGGTCCTCTAGGGTTAATGCTTTCTCGAACCCAAATATTTTTATTTCATATGTTTAACTTAGCATAAGAAAATTTAGCTAAATGGCCTTTGCGGCCGCAATGTGCATATGTGTATACTTTACCATACATGAAAGCATGCTTATGTTGATGTATATGTGCATGTTGTGCATGTTTTTCATGGTGTGTGTTAGATGAATGAGGTGTATGCTTCCTTTGGATTTTTCTCTTTGGAAACATAGAAGCAAATTTGTTCATGTCAAATGCACGCTTTTTGAAAGTGGTATCTAAAACATCAATACGTTTTTGGATATCCAAAAATCATTTTTGTTAAAAGCAATATTAAGGCTTTTACCCTTACAAACAAGTTTATATTTATCAAAATTCTTTTTCATTTTCTCAAAAAAATAGATAAGTCATTTTTCTCTTTAAAGACAATTTCTAGCTTATTCTTTAGAAAATCATTTTCTTTTTTTAATTTTTATTTTGTGCAAGAGAAATTTCATATCTATTTTGTAATTCTTCAAAAAATTTTGCATGTTCATCCATAGTTAAATCATTATCTTCTAAAGAAGTTTCGAGATTTACCATGGAAGCCTCCTCTCCGTTTGCCATGAGCAAACGTGTGCGACTCAATCTCTTCTTCGAAATCCGTTTTCGAATCATCCCAAGTGGTTACCATTGCCTTTTTCTTCCTATGCACGTTCTTAGAGGTTGTGGCTTGAAGTGAGGGCCGCAATTAGATGATCCGTCTTCTTGCAATGAAACAAAGACCCATCTCCTCATTCTTTTCAAATCTCCCTTGATGTCTTCCTCTTCGGAAGTTGCTTTGCCTTCCCATTTTATGAAACATCTTGCCCACTTTCCTAATGAGCATGACAAAGTCCTCATTACCATCTTCTGACGATTCTTCTTCATCAAAAGATGATGGAGTAGCCTTGAAAGCTATCACTTTCTTCTTTGGAGTCTTTTTTTCTTTTTCTCACCTTCATTTCCATCTCATGGATTTTGAGATTTCCAATGAAGCCGGAGAAGTCCATCTCCTCTCTATCATTGAGCTCCTTGAGGGTTATCGCCTTGACTTCCCAAACCTTGGGGAGAGCTCTAATGACCTTGTGAATCTTTTGGTTATTATCAATGGTGTCACCTAAAGAAGATAATCCATTAGTAATCTTGGTGAACCGAGTAAGCATCTCATCAATATTTTTATTTTCAAGCATGTAAAAATTCTTATATTGAGAACGAAGCAAGTCAACTTTAGATCTCTTGATTTGCGGCGTCCCCTCACGAGTAATGAGAAGATCATTCCAAACCTCATAAGTAGATTTGTAATTAATTACACGAGAAAGATCATCATCATTTAATGCTTGTGTAAGTGCATATTAGGCTTTAGCATTGGCCTCATAATTCTTAGCGGTTGCTCAGACCATGTATCCTCATCACAGTGAGGTTCATAAAATTCTTTGATAATGGCCTTAGCAACTCTAACTCCTAGGAACTTAAGGAATAGGTTCATTTTGACCATCTAAATGGGAAAGTTCAACCGATCAAATTTGGGTGGGGACTTGATGCTAGAGAAGTCGTGTGATGCCGTGAAAACAAATATAAGTGCACAAACAAATAACAAATGCAACAAATGAATATAGCTAAATGAAAGGATCTCCCTAATGTGGTTAAACCAAAACTAGGGTTAGGCTCAGATATCAATTGTAAATTATCTAAGGGGGGGTGAATAGATGATGGTTATACTAAATGGCAAATAATGCAAAATTAAAATTTACTTGCTACCAACCTAACAAATACCAATCACAAATCAAGAAATACTTACAAATAAGTAAACAATATTAGTGTGCAAGTAAGTATAGAGAGAGTAGAGTAAAGAGAGAAAGAGTAAGCAATCAAAAACACGATGATATGTTCTGAGATCGAGCCACTGCTCTACGTCCCCGACTTCAACACTATGAAAGATTTTCACTATGACCAATCTCACTAGATAATCAACCATTATAAGTTCTCACTAGTAATCAATGGACTCACAAGTCCTCTCTCACGGTGCCGCAACGCCAACACGGAGCTCACTAGCTCACTTGGTGCCGCAACCTTTACAACTTCACAATTGAAGAAATCGGTGATCTTCACTTGATCACAAAAAGCCTCACAAGCACAATCCTATAACCAAGATGAGGAGGTGAAACTCTTTGAGATTGTATAGTGAAAATATCTTGTAAAGATGTAGAGGGAAGGCTCAAGTTAAAAATCAAGAATATGAAATTTTACCTCAAAAGGAAATCTTTTGAGAAAAAATTAAATCCTGATGTAAACTTGTAAAAACTTGATGTAAACTTGTAAAAACTTGATCAAAACTTTAGAAATTTTATTTTAGGATTTTTCTACAGTCTCACTATTTATAGGGATGAAAACATGAGGAGAAAGCCCAAAAGAGTCATTAGAAAAAGACCCAGGAAAAGACAAAATAGAATATAACTGTTGGGAAAAAATTCAGAAGGAAATCTTTCTGTCGGTCGACCGGCCGGTCGACCGATCGGTCGATCGTTATTCCCAACCAGAGAGCAAAGCTCTCTGTCGGTCGACCAAACCAACCGAGAGCAAAGGTCTTGCAGTCGATCGACTAAACGGTTGACCGAAGTGCACATAATGCACTTTGGTGCATGTCGGTCGACCGCTCGGTTGACCGACAGAGAAAATTTGCTCTGCCTACGGTCGACTAGTCGGTCGATCGACTTTGGGCCAAAAGTTTGTTATGGAAATCTTTTTGAAACTAATCATTTTTCGTCAAAATAAACTTTGATCTTTAAACACAAAATAGAGTTCTAGGGTCTTGAAAGAACTAGTGTGTGATCATGGATCAACACAAAACAAAGTTAGAACTATATTTTGTAAAAATACTTTTCTAAATCGAAAACCGATTTTTCTGAAACTCGATCTTGAAAACGAAAAATAGAATACTTTTCTTTTGCAAGCTTGATCCTTGAGTTCGTCTATGTGCTTAGGCTCTGGGATCTACATTTTCTGGGCTTCCAAATATGTGAGTCTTGTAATGGAGCCGAAATGCAATAAAGAGTTAACCTGAAACTTTGTTAAACAAAATTATTAAAAACATAACTACATATGTTTTGTTATCATCAAAACAAAGGCTAATGGCCTTTGGGCCAACAATTAATTCCATGACAATTTAATACCCATTAGTCTAATTATTAACTTTATTCGATCATAATTAATTTGGACTATTCTTTAAGATAACCATACACATTAAATTTACATATGTGAGCCCACACATGTTGAATTATTTACAACAATCTCCCACTTGGGTCATATATGTTACCTTATAAATGTGTACACTTTATGAGCTCAAAATATTGATATCATGTAATCAGATATTCTTAACAATTTTGTCTATTTATTATACTGATATAGGACTAAAGGAATTTTTGTTATAATTAGCGTAACTAAAGCCACCAATAATCACATATACCAATACAACCAAACGACATAAATCAATCATGGATGTGTAGCATGAAAATTACATGTAATGTGATCTGAACATGCGTATTTCTAACTGGTCCACCTTTAAATTTTATTGAATCAAACTTTAACATAATAAAAACAGAGTGTATAAACTGAAAACTTTATTTCTGCAGAAAATATCTAAATACACAAAATGTGTCCAAAAATAGAGCAATGAAATATATATGCAAACTCTCACTAAAACATAATTTTCTAAGTAATATAACACCCATAAAAGCAGTATGCTCATGAAAGACTTTCGGTGTTAATCCTTTAGTGAGCAGATCAGCAATCATAGAGTTTGTCCCAACGTGCTCTATTAAAATTTGTCCACTCTGTACCCTTTTTTTCACAACCAGAAACTTAATGTCAATGTAACTTGACCTGGATGAGCTCCTGTTGTCGTTAGAATATAGAACTGCTAATTTATTATTACAGTATAATTTTAGTGGTCTTTCCATACCACTTAGAATGCGTATCCCAATGACAAAATTTCGCAGCCATAATCCATGGTTGGATGCCTCATAACATGCTACAAATTCTGCTGCCATAGTGGAGGAGGCTATGAGTGTTTATTTAGCACTTTTCTAGAAAATAGCTCCTCCAGCCAACAGATAAACGTAGCCCGATGTGGATTTCCTACTGTCTTGGCATCCAACATAGTCAGAATCTGAATACCCAATGATCTCAATCTGATCTGACCTCTTGTATGTGAGCATATAATCCTTAGTTTTCTGTAAATATCTGAAGACCCTTTTGGCTGCTCTCCAGTGATCCATCCCAGGGTTACTTAAATATCTGCCTAGCATTTCAACAATGAATGCTATCTCTGGACGTGTGCAAACCTGAGCATACATTAGACTCCTTACAGCTGAAGTATAGAGAATCTTATGCATTTCTTTAACTTCAAGGTCATTCTTAAGGAATTGACTTAGACTGAATTTATCACCTTTTGCGACTGGGGTATCTCCTGGTTTGCAATCTTGCATACCATATCTTTCAAGCATCTTTTCTATATAGGCCTTTTGTGACAATCTAAGAATACCCCGAGAGCGATCCCGTTATATCTAGATTCCTAAGACAAAAGATGCCTCACCAAGATCTTTCATATCAAATTTCTTTGATAGAAATCTCTTGGTTTTGTGCAAAATTTCTTTATCATTGGTAGTAAGGAGTATGTCATCAATATACAAAATTAAGAATATATACTTACTCCCACTGAACTTGTGATACGCACAATCTTCAACAACATATATCTTGAAACCAAATGAGACAACTACTTGATGAAACTTGCAGTACCATTAACGGGAAACTTGCTTGAGTTCATAGATGAATTTCTTTAGTTTTCAAACCATATTCTTTGGGACACGAAATTTTCTGGTTGCACCATAATATAGTTTCCTTAATGTCACCATTGAGAAAAGCTGTCTTAACATCCATCTGATGTAACTCATGGTCAAAATGTGCAACGAGAGCCATAATTGTCCTAAAAGAGTCTTTCGATAAAACCGGAGAGAAAGTCTCTATAAAATCAATGCCGTCCCTTTGAGTAAAGCTGTTAGCTACAAGACGAGACTTATATCTTTCCACATTACCTTTTGAATCCCTTTTGGTTTTAAATATCCATTTGCAACCAATGGGCTTCTTTCCTTCAGGTAATGTGACAAGATCCTAAATTTGATTGTCTTGCATAGACTTATACTCTTCATTCATGACATTTATCCATTTTTGAGTGTTAGAATCCTGCATGGCTTGATGGAAATTGATTGGATCACCTTCCACCAATCCATCAGTGTTCTCATGTCCTTAGAGGAATAATATATAGTCATATGGAATAGCATTTCTCCTCTCTCTTGTGGATCTTCTTAATGGTATTTGTTCTTGAGGTTGTTGAGTTTGTTCTTCAGGAACAACTATCTCAATTTGAGTGGAAAGTTGTTCAACATTGTCTTGTTGAGGTTCCATATCTGCTTCGCGGACAATGACAGGTATAGAAGCCTATACACTATCAAAAGCAGTAGGAGGGATCGTAACTGATTCCTCCTCAAAGACAATGCTCTTACCTTATTTCTCCCCCTAAACTCAGCATTCTCAAAAAATGTTGCATTTCCTGTTTCAAAAATTGACTTAATAGTGGGATCATAAAACTTGTAGCCCCTAAATCGCTCAGAGTAACCTATGAAGTAGCTGCTCACTGTTTTGGAGTCTAATTTCTTTTCATTTGGCCTATAAGGCCTAGCCTCAGTGGACATGCCCAAATAAGTAAGTGCTTTAGACTAGGCTTTCGACCAGTCCAAAGCTCATAAGGTATTTTGGCAGCTGCTTTAGTTGGTACTCTGTTCAGAATATAAGCTTCTGTCTTTATTGCTTCTCCCCAGAGTGATCTGGTAAGGTAGAATGACTAATCATACTCCTCACCATATCCTTAAGAGTCCTGTTTCGTCTTTCAGCCACACCATTCATGCTAGATTAGCCTGACATGGTGTACTGTGGGACGATCCACATTCCTCTAGGAAGTCAGCAAATGGCCCTGGATGTTGTTCTCTTGAACCATCATATCTGCCATAGTACCCACCTCTACGGTAAGATCTGACACACTTAATTTTCTTACTGAGTTGAGTTTCAACTTCAGTTTTGAATATTTTGAACATGTCCAGAGACTCTGATTTCTCATGAATGAGATATAGGTATCCATAATGTGAGTAATCGTCTATGAATGATATAAAGTATCGTTGAACATTTCAAGAAGCTGTAGAGAATGTTTCACAGATATCCGTATGTATCAATTCTAAGACGCCTGAAGATCTATTTGCAACTAATCTGTTATGTTTGGTCTGTTTTCCCTTGATACACTCCACACAGATATTTTTGTCTTAAAAATTAAGGGAATCTAAAATACCTTCTGTCACAAGTCGTTCCATTCTAGATTTGGATATATCACCCAAACGCTTGTGCCATAATCTTTCTGAATTTTCTTTATTTAGCTTACGTTTTGTACTACGTGAATCCACATGCAAAGTTTCATTGTATGATGTAATAGTGTCAAGCAAATAAAGGTTGTCATAAATACTCAATGAACCAGTACCAACAATATTTGAATTTAATGAAAGACTAAACTGATTGTTTTCAAAAGAACAATGATAACCATAATTTTCCAATACAGAAACAGAAACCAAATTCCGTCTAAATGACGGTACAACAAAAGTATCTTTCAAGTCCAAATAAAAACCAGTTCCTAATAACAACCTAAAATGCCCTATTGCCTCAACTTCTATCGACTTTTCATCGCTCACAAAGATGTATCTTTCATCATCACTTGGCCTTCGATAGCTCAGGCAACCCTGCATAGAAACACTTATGTGAGTAGTAGCACCAGAGTCTAACCACTAAGTGTTTCTAAGTACTGAAGCTAAATTAACCTTAGAACAGACCAAAGTAAAGAACATACCTTTCTTGACACGATAAGCATGATATTTTGTATATTCTTTCTTTATGTGTCCAGGTTTCTTACAAAAGAAACAATCTTCACTTTCCTTAGGTTTCTTTTGATCTGGACCCTTAGTAGCTTCATCCTTCTTCCTTTCTTACCCTTATCTTTTGCAGTACTGACAAGATGAGTACTTTCAGATTTCTCATGCTTAAGCCTTTCCTCTTTTTGCACACAATATGAAATGAGCTCATTCAGAATCCATTTCTCCTTTTTGACAGTTATAACTGACCTTAAATTGACTTAATTGTGCAGGAAGCGAAATCAATACCAAATGCACGAGTAAGTCCTCAGACAGCTCAAATTTTAGTGCCTTAAGCTTGAAAGTAATATGAGACATCTGCATGATTTACTCCCTTATATTTCTCTTGCCCTTATTCTTCATAGAAATGAAGCTAGCTAATGCGTGCTTGTTTCTGCCTTATCGTTCATTGCAAAATATTTCTCAATTTTGACAAGAAAATCATTAGCCAAATTATCACATCAGATACTGTACCTCGAAAGGCTTCCCAAATGTCGCGCTTTATGATCATTAGACTCATGCGATTAGAGTGTTCCCACTTCTCAAAGTTCTTTCTATCATCAGGAGAACTTTCAGCTATAAGAGAAGCATGTTGATCTATCCTTAGTGCAAGGTCTAGATCCATGCAGCTAAGAACGATTAAAACATTCTCTTTTCATTCCTTGAAGTTTGTCCCATTAAGCTTGGGGATACTGTTGGTGTTCATAGATATAGTAACAGCAGATATAATAGCTGTACTGAGAATAAATCAAATACACATGCATGTTCACATCATAATCAAATAAATGACTTTTAAATTTAAATAATTATGGAATACATTTCAAGATACCTGGCTTAACATTAGTATCAAGTCTTTGGACAGTAATATTAACTTGTAAGTGGTACTTTTGGTGTAGTAATCAAATGTTGACAATAAATCCTGTCAAATAATAAATTTATCTTTGGATCAATTTATTATTGACATGAAAACCTTATAATTGTCACACATTTATCATCACAGGTGTATATGCAATTCGGCCAAGTATTATCCTTCTTTAACCGGTTAATATTCACATGAATTCACACACACACACACACACACATACAAACATCTTAACATTCTCAACAAGTCAATCTACACAAGAGAGGTCACTTTGGCTTGTTTCAATTAGTTTTATTGAATGTTAGATAATCTTAAATTTTACTGAATGTACCCAAAAATTCATTAAATTTTTTTTAAAAGTCCCAAAATTGCCCAAAAAGGGATCCACAATATATTAGATGTCGGGTGCAGCGCCTGAACGCCGCCTTAAGATGCCGGTGCCTTAGGGCGCCTCGCTCGTCAGGGAGGCGCGACCGGCGAATGCGTACCTAGCCTGGTCGCGCTGGGCGCAGCCTACCCTGGCCGCGCCTACTTCCCCTTTTAATTTTTTTAATCCGAAAGAAAGATCTGAAAAACCCTAAATTATATATATATATATTTATTTTGAATTCAGATCTGAGATTTTAGATCCATAAATCTGAAGAAATAGGAAGTTTTTACCAAAGCCAAAGTAATCATGTATATAATTCATAAGATCTAATCTATAATTCATGAAAGTATGAATTAAAATCCAAGTTTTGAACTTTAATCCCCAAATCTATGAATCCTCAAAGGAGAGGCTCTGAAACAAATTATTGGATCTTAAATTAAAAAATAATAGGTTTGGATCTACAATGCTTATCTTTGGAATAAACAAGATCAAAGGCCATAAGTTTATCATAGATCAAACCCTAAAAAAAATAAATCTGGCCTCCTAGAAGATTCAAAGATATGAGAAAAATAAAACAATAAAGGCGAAAGCGTACCTTGATCCATGACTGAATTGCTTAAATTGTTGGGATAAAGATGACCTTCTAAAAGATTCATATTTTTCTAGAGTTTCTCTGTGCCTGAAGGGATCTCAAAGAGAAGAAGATGATACGTTACCTTGGGGACCATGATCCCTTATATAATAATAAGAGTTTTCCTTTTTTCAATTTGGCCCTTCAACAAATTAGAAATTGAATAATTATCTCTACACATTAATTCCATGACAATTTAATATCCATTAGTTTAATTATTAACTTAATTAAATCATAATTAATTTGGACTATTCTTTAAGATAGCCATACACATTAAATTTACATATGTGAGCCCACACATGTTGAATTATTTTCAACAACAGGTTGTAACTTTTTTGTATATAATTTATTCTTTTTTAGGTTATTTTTACTAGCATAAGAATACTTTTGAGCTCTATCTCAAGTGATAACTTATAAATCTAAGTTATTAGAAGTCGCAACTAATTGGTGACTGCGATATTATTTTTTATTTTTATCTTTTTTCTTATTACATTTACGTTCATACTGAAAAAACATCCTACATACCAAGCAGAAAAGGCTCCAGCAGCCCTCACATTCTAGTTTTAGGCAAGGTTAGGATACTAGGGCCTGTTTAGTTCTAGACTTGTACAAATAACTCATATCATATTCTCCTGGCATAAAACCTTAGCCTGATTCAAAGAAATGCAACTTGGCCTAGCCATAACAGGGTTTGAATTCCTGTTGGTTAAAGGAAAAAATAAATATAGGATAAAATTAATTAAAGTTTTTAACCGACAAATGAACAACTCCATTTCTCAAAGGGAGGGGAATGGAGAAATCGAGCATACAACAGTACATGACACTTGTCGTGCAGACTAAAACTATTTACCTTTAAGAGTTCTTTTTATTTTTTTATTTTTTATTTTTGTTACGTTGTTTTCTTTTCTTCCATATTTTTCTCTTTTTTTCATCTTCGATTCAACTATACTTATTTCTTACAATTCCTTCTTTGATTTTTTTTAATTAGATGTTTTTTGTTTTCTTTGTTTCTATTTTTTTCTTCTAGTTTTTACTTTTCCACGATTTATCCAATGACAAATAGAGAAACTAGAAAAAAAGAAAAATTATGAAGAAAAGGGAAATAAAACATAAGGGGAAATATGGTAAACATAAAAACCAAAGAATATGGGTGTGTAGTGGTCAAAATTTGACTCACATTTGATGATGACACATGTCCAAACTATCGAGGAGTTTCCCTAAGACATCTACAACTCTCAGAGTCCATGCTGAAGTCTCTACCACATCCAACCTTCTCAGAGCTGCCCACTATTCCAAAAACATATTCGACCCAGAATTATGCCATCCCGAGGCCTTTACCACTCCGGAGTCCTCATCCTCATCTCCTCAGAGTCTTTTGCACTCCGAGACCCTCTCTATTCCAAGGCTTTAGCTCCAAACTTGAAGCTTTAGTAATAGATCATTCTTGATCTTTGTCGACAGTTATATAGCTCCGTCCTCCCCTATGTTCATAACATGAAATGTCTCTATCAGCGAAGACAGTTATAGACAGTGATAGATTTTCCTGCACGTAATTCCAACCAACCAACGCCGATGATCATAGCCTTTACAATAAATCCAGAACGTGCAGATCGTGTACTTACAACAATCCATCAATTATGCCCCATGCCAGCATTCATGTGAGGTATATACTATCTTTCTTCTCCAAGGACAGGGGGTTTCCTTAGAACACACACCCTACCACACTAGCAGTCTCTCTCTGCTAGTCCACCATTATACTCATGCAGTTACCCTCTACACGGTCCACCTTTCTACCAGACTGGCAGTTTTCCTCTGTCAGTCCCCCTTTTCTTTTCAACTACTGATTCTAACGCCTGAGGGTCTTAAGCCGGCGTCTTATCGGTACTTATAAACTGAAAGGTGTCTTCTTTCTCTATCTGTTTTGATAGATCACATTGGGATCGTCCAGCTGCTTGTGGCGGATTTTGATCCCGGGTTTTTTTATTTATCACAAATTGGTGATTTAATTGAGATTTTATGTCTTCATTCGAGGTCTCCCTCCCTCCATCCTAATCAAACTTTCCTCAAAAGCCTCTCTCTAGCGTCGAAGGCCCCCAAGAAGCAGACGATCATGCACAATGGCGCCCTTTCCAAAGCCGGGACTAATACCAACATTGTGGCACGATCCCTATATGCCGCTAATTGCGAGCACATCACAGACGACGCCGACTCCTCTTCCTCTCAGAGGATAGCCACTAGCGCCCAACTGTAGCTATACGAAGGCTAGATCCTTTAGATACTTGCAGACATGAAATAGCAAAAGAAAAAGTAGCAAGCCCGGTTAGATCGCGATCTGGAGCAGTAACTCTTAACTGCTAGAACGCCGTTCATGAACAGGAGGCGTTGAGGAAACTCAACGACCAACTTCAGGCTCAAATTGTCGCCCTCTAAAGCACTCATGCACAAACGTAATCAGAGGATGAACCTGAAAGGAGAGAGACGCAAAGTGATAGGTCTATCATGAATCTGAGGTAGCCCAGATCAACGATTCCCCTACGCGAAGATGGCTCGAACAATGAAGCTGACCCGTCTTGTTACCAAGGAGGAGTTTAGCGTGGCCAGACTCTGAGACAGATCGGGGAGTTTCCCAATATCAGAACCTTCAATAAACTAGTTCAAATGCGGATCCAGGAGGTGAAGCTACAGTTTCATAGTGGATCGACACTGGCAGCTTTCATAGTCTCTGACTCCCTCACTCCAAAGAGATCTTGGAGTGCGAGTTCCAGAAGAAGTTCTCGCTCCGACCTTTGACTACTACTCCAGAGCGAGTGACCCAGTTCAACACATCAGACACTTTTGGATAAGATACTAGTCCACTCCTGCAATGTTTCACTCATATGCCTATCCTTCCCGTCTAGCCTAAAAGGCGTGGCTTCAGATTGGTTCTACTCCCTGCCACCAAGTTTGCTCCACAGTTTCGAGGACATAACTGAGGCGTTCTTACTAAATGCATGTAATATCTCTAATTTATAATACATGATTTAATATATATAATAGTATCTTAATATGTATCTATTATTAGCATTAAGAGGTTAATTATTATTTGATGTGAGTTATTATTGTTAATTATAATTAATTATTATGCTGTTATCAATATGTAATTTTTATTAACATAGATTGTGTTATGAATATGTCTATCCCCCATCCTTCACCCATCAACTGTCCATAATAAATGTGGTTACTATTGATTTCATATTAACCTAAAGTTTTTTTTATAAATAGGCTCTTCCTGATTCATTTCAATATACACTTAAGAAATTAATAAGAATTCATCTTCTGCATCTCTCTCTAGAATTATCTAGTTCTATCATCAACCTCTACCTCCGTCAGCTCAGAAAAAAGAAATATCATAAGTTTTTACCTCATTAGCTCATAGTAAAAGTCATGTCACAAGCCTCTAACTCTATTATTTCAAGATAAAAATGGCAAGTTATTCTACTCATAATACTCGTATAACATCACTACTATTAAATAAAGCTTTGTCACCTACTTATAGCAATGCGATATGATTACGAAAAGTTAAATTATTATAATCATTATACTCATATAACACCACTACTATATATGAAAGGAGGCTCTTCCACTTATTTATAGTAATGTGATGTGATTACGAAAAGTTAGATTAATATACTCACTATACTCATATAACATTGCTATTATATATGAAAGGAGACTCTACCACCTATTTATAGTAACGTGATATGATTATGACAAACTAATAATATTTTTTGTTGTTATCTTTACTCACCTCTCAATTGATGCTTGAGTAAAATAAACTCTAAGCTATCAATATTACATATTTTATTACTTTGCTATTTATATCTATAAACACTTAATGAAAGGTTTACCGAGTAGCGTGGTATGCCAATATTTATTTAAATATTTAGTTTTTTCATTAATTATGTTTACAAAACATCCACCAAATAGAGTGTCATGCCTATATTATAGCTCATAAAATATGTACTATTATGCACTTATTTTACTGTCTTCTTTATTATAACATTTAATTGTATTAAATTCAAATTGTTTTCTTTCTCCTCCAACGGCTATATAACAGTTATAAACGACTAGTTTTTACTCTATAAATTGGTGAATTCTAAACTCCATAACTCACTTCTCAATTTCTCTTCATCCTCAAATTTCTTTATCATATCTACAAACTTTTCAGTCAAAATTTTCGCAAAATGCTCAGTCCATTCTTGAAATTTATTATTGCCATCATCATCATCATCATGATCCTTTTTTTTGTTTGAGATATGTCTCCTGATCGAGCCAAACCTACACACAGAAAAATACAAACTTTTAGGACAGTACTAAGTCCTCAATTCTACCGTGTAGCCTAGGGCTAACGGGTCAGATCCAAAGGGAGGGACAGCGATGGAAGATTTGTAGTAAGTTTCTTCTTTTAATTAACTAAAACAGATTTGAGAGTTCTCTTCTCAGTTTTAAAAGAAAATAAAAAATTAAGAAAAAGATGATAGAAGAAGAGATGATGATATTGTTGTTGTTTTAGCTATAAAAGAAAAGGAATCAAAAAGAGATAAAGAAAAGTGTTGATACAAAAATTAGATATAAAAATAAATAAAAGAAGAATATTTACCTTTACTGTTGAACCATAATGAAATTTACCTTAGCATGGAGTAAATCAAAGTAGTAGAAAAGAATAAAGAAAAGTATGGCTTCGGCGAGATTGAGCACAATAAAGAAAAGTGGAAAATCTTCATTGATTGTTACCTTCAATATAAGTTTTTTGAAGAAAAGATTACAATAGTGTCACCCTGCAATAACTCTTCCTCTCTTTTGATCATGTAACTCTCTCTAGTCTAAAAATAAAATAAAAAAATAAAAATTACATTGAAGAAGAAAAGAAAACCTAAACTAAATCTCTCTCTGGAGTGGTGCCCTTTCTGCCTTCAAGGTATGAAGGTATTTATAGGAGAAACTAGAGGGATAGAAAGTGTATGAAGATAGGGGGGCTGGCTATTTCAGAATTTGAATCCTCCCTTTTTCTCTAAACTTGATTTGATTTATCCAAAATTTTATGTAGAAATTCAATTCTGATCCGTACCTTGTTATTATGTTGATTGTTAAATATGACTTATCAAACGATAGATTGAAAAGAGTGATCAACATAACACATGTAACCTTTTAAGTCTTCTTTCTGGATCATTTTGAATCATTAGATTTGAGTTTCAGTAGCGAAAGTTATGATTAAAATACAAAAATATATCCAGTCTGAATTTGAATTTAAATTGCTTCATCTCATCCGTTGATCTTCTCTCTATCCATTTATCCTCTTGTATTTCAGTTTGTCTTCCAGAATTGATAAGATATCCATTTATCTTCAGCGAAACCGATAGGGTTTTCAAACAATCCATTTTTCTCTTGAAATTAGATGATATTATCTATCTGATTATCTAGTTTTCAGATAAGATAGCTTTTAGAACCTTTGAATTTGAATCGATTCCTTTTCTTTTGAACTTTTGTATTTAATTGGATAAATTTCATACTTATCTTCTCCCTATCATACCCTGCATGAATTAGGATATTAAGACAAGTTATTTGTAATATTTATTACAGAATAAATGTAGGAATGTAATAATATTTATGCAATATATGTGTCCAAACACACCCTCACACTTATCTTTTACTCGTCCTCGAGCAAAACAAAAAGTAGAGCTAACCTAATCTAACTCACTTTCCTTGGAATCACGGTTGCACTTAGCACGTGCAACAAGCCATTAAACCTCTAGGTTACTCCTACAGGACGAGTTTTGTCTCGTGAGGATTTTCAGTGGATTGCACCCACAATATCCATAAAGAAAGAAAAATAAAATGTTAGTATTTTTGAAAATGCATTTGAAGGAAAAAATATTTGAAATATTAATGTAAAAATTCAAGTAATCTATAAGTCATAGGATTATCAAAATTTAGTCATCCTAAACTTAGTCTCTATTCAAGAACTTGTTTTTCAATCAAGGTAAGAATTAAAATTGTATTTCTCATCTAGTCTATTATTTTACCCTAAGTCATATGCACCTTGTGACCGCAAAATTTGGCTTAGGATTCTTCAACTCTAACTCTTATACTTATTATTTTCTTTTTTTTTTTAATTTATGGCGGTGATATATAGCTCATTAGGCTTTCTAATTCGTCTATGTAACGAGTCTTAGCCGGTGACCCCCAAGTCGGACAGTTTTAGGGCCGGATGAGAAAACACCCCAAGAACTTATGACTCGAGCAAATATGGCCACAAAACTAAGGATATTTATTTATATGAACCACTTTTAGGCATGAATAATTATGCTTCATTAGGCACAAATACCCAGCTTAATCAGAGGATTTTTATATAATAATTTTTTATTTTTTTATAAGGCATAAGAATCTTTATTTTAGAACCCTAAGTGTGTAAGTGTATAAAGTATGCACATCTCATTAAGGTAAAAATCAAGACTAAATTACTTTTTCAATTTTTCCTCCTAACCTCAAAATCAACAAATAATTTTATTTTGACCAAGTATAAGAAATCCTAATTATGATCCTCTTATTCCTTAAAATTAACTTAATTTTTTTTTACAAAAATAAGTCAAAGTATTAATTTTCTTTTCAAAAGTTTTAAAGAAAGGATTTTTTTTTTAAATTTAGTGAAGTTTTAATGTTAGTAAACCCTCCCCCACACCTATCTCATGCATTATCCTCAATGTATGAATGAAATGCAATAATACATGAAAAAGGAGAATGGGAAGGAAAATTTTCACCTCAAGGTGGTGGTTCCGGTAGTGGTCTCATTGGGCTAAACGTTTCTGCCTAATCTAGATAATGTAAATTTTCATGAAACACACATTTCATAACCTCTTTCCTATAAACGTTTTTATAATCCCCAATATGAATAGGACCATGCAAGATCCTAGCATTTAATTTTCTCGGTTATATGACCAGGCTTAGGATATTATCATGGAATCATATTGATCTAAATCTTGATCCAACAATGAAATGTGATTTTGTGGAATGAATGATTTGGTCTTAAAAATGAAAGGAATAGAAACCGAAACTGACTTGGGAATAAAACTCAAGTCAAGTTTAGGCTTGAGAGTCAGAGTTGGTTCATGAGTTTGGTCCAAATCATAGAATTGAAGTTCACATTCATTTTTCAACATTGGAATGTGACTATCCAAAATAAGTTATTCATGTTCAAGCTCTATAGGGATTGGAATCAGTGTTGGCTTCAGAATTAGGTCCGATCGGGAAAGGATACAGGAGTCAACATAGTTTCAAAAAGCGAAACTGAATCACAATATTAGGAATCGGCGTCACATTCATTTTCAAGTTCAATCTCATTAAAATGAAAACTTACCAATTTATCAATGGGTTGATATTGGTCAAGTTCAAAGTTTTGTGGTGAAATTGAATCTTAGTTAAAATCTCCAAGATACCATGATTCTTTGTCAATATGGCGAGGAGAATCAGGAGGGGTAAAAAATGTGTTAGGTAGAGTTTTCTCATTCCTATCATTAATTGTGTTGACTAAATGACTTACTTTTGCTTCTAGCCTATTAAGATATTTGAGACAATCCGTTTGGGATGAATACAATCATTTTGGGACTGAATCATAAATTCCATATTCATTTCTAAGTCAACAGGTTCTTCTTGTTGTGGTTGGACTTGAAAATTAGAGTAAGGATCTTGGATTTGGGAATTGTTTGAGAGAATTGAGTCCACTATGATTTGTACTTGTCGTGTGGACTAAAGGAAGGCTTCAAAAGTCTTTTCTAAAGAAGATTTATCCTTTATAGGTTGGTCCTGGTATGGATTATATGAAGCTGTTTGTTGGTAAGGTTGTTGATAGTAAGACTAAGGGGAATTGTATCCCCACTAACTCGGTAAAGAGTGCTGATGATTGTCCTATTCTTGTTCATAATGCTGGAATTAGGGCATATATTGATTCGAATAAGACCAATCTGGCATACTTGGTTGGTTAAAGTTAAAGTTATGTAATGCCGGATTGGTAATACCCGAATTGAAAGAAGTTAGGGTGAAATATGGATTTGAGTTATAATCAGAATAATTATAATTATAATCCAATTTCATAAGAACAAACAAATAAACAAACAAGAAAAAAAATCTAGCATATGTTAGGATAGAGCTTAGACCTAGACGACTCCTAACAGTTGATTATCCACAGGAGGTATATTGCAAAATCTGACAATAAGCTAATCAATCAGGTAGGGGCAAGATTGTGGTGGCCCAAAGGCCTATCACCCTAGTTTTGATGATGATCAACTTATGAAGTTATATTTACTAATGATCTTGTGTTTAATTAGTGACAGATTCATTATCAAGATCTTAGTAGGTGCATAGCTCAACAAAGGATAAAATATCAAGATTGGAGCTAGCACGGTGTGATCCAAGAAGCTTTTGGATCAAGCTTGGACCAAGTCAAGAAGATGAGAAGACTTCAAGAGAAGACTTCAAGAAGATGAAGACTTGTGTCTAGGTATAAGATTTTGTTTTTATTTTAGTTAAAAATGTAAAGGATAGATAGTTGGTGGATTGCTCAAGTATACCATGCACACACACTCTTGATTTTATTGTCTCTTCATAAAAGATTTTTTAGTTTAGAAAAGATTTTTCTTTTTGAAAAATATAAGTTTGGTTTTTGGTATTTCCCATATACTTATCTTTCAACCAAAACCAAGTTTAGAGATTTATGACAAAAACATAGATATTTCATCTTGATTGTGTAGTGGATCATATCCATACACATTATGCCTTAAAAGTATATCTTATTTTTGTATTTAATGAAGATTTGGAAAAATATGTTTTGAAAAATATTGTTTTAGAAAAATACAGTTTTTATCTTGAGCAAAATATTTCCAAGTTACAAAAATAGTCCAATCTTTTATAACATGCCTTGATTTTGTGCAAGCATGTTTGTATATCAAAGTTTATTGGTTAAACTATTTTTGTAGATTTTTATGTATTTTATGGGATTTTATTTAAGCCAAAAAGACCATGTTTTAAATCCCAGAAAATTGTTTCAGGCTTTAGCCAAGTCGACTAGTCGACCTAACTAGTCGACTATACCTGAAGTCGGTCGACCGGGCCGGTCGACCGACGTGCACAGACGTGCACGCCTGTGTGTACTGTTGGACGGTCGACCGTGCCGGTCGACCGCTGCAAAGAGCTGTGCTCTCTGGAAAGTTCGGTCGACCGCACCGGTCGACCGTAGCTCCAACGGTCAGAAATCCGACCGTTGGCGGTCGACCGGCCGGTCGACCGACAGTACTGACAGATCCCAACGGCTATATTTTCTGGCCTATAAATTGGGGGGTCTTGTCATTGTTTTGATACAAGATTTTGGAGTCTCTTAGAGCCAGTTTTTCCCAGACTTTTAGAAGAGTTTTCTCCACAAAATAGTGAGCAAATATTTCCTATCTAAAGGGAAGTTTTTATAAAGAGTGTTAAAGAGATTTCTTGAGTTTTTCCTCCACCTTTCACATCCTTGATTTTCTCACACCACACTTGAGTAACTATTGATTATACATCCTATAGGTGTGTTGTAGTGAGAGCTTTTATTGGTGATCAAGTGTTTAGATCACCAAGAGATCATTTCTTGTACTTTGAGGAGGCGGACGTGTGTGTCCGCGTTGTTTCGAGTTCAGGTGCGGACTTGTTGTACGAGGTGCGGTCTCGGCGAGCCGGTGGGCTTGCGGTGTGTACGGGACTAGAGAGTCCGAGGGCTTGTAGGTGTTGCGGCACCGAGGAGAGATCCATTGGGATCTTGCATAGTGGAAATCCTTCGTGTGTCGAAGGCGGGGATGTAGAGCAAGTGTGCTCGAACCTCGAAACATACCCTTGTGTTTGCGATTGCTCTCTCTCTCTCTCTCTTTGTCTCTTGTTTATATCTTGCATTCAATTATTATCTATCTTTATATGCTTGATATATTCATTTGTGCTTAATTGATATATTGCTTGGGATTGTGACTAACACTTGTATTCAACCAAGAGAGCCAACGCGACACCTCAACCCATTCAAGGGGAATCTAGAGGAGTTTGTCCAGAGCCCTTCACGGGGAATTCGGCAACACTCTTGTGTTATACATAGTGTTTAGTGTAAAAGTTTTTATTTGGTCATAATTGCTTTTAGCTTCCGCATTATTTGCATCATTCATCATTAAGTGACCATTAGATTAGCCATCACCTATTCACCCCCCCTCTAAGTGATTTACAATTGGTATCAGAGCTTGGTACTCTGATTTGGGTCTAACAACCTAGAGTTAAAGATCCTCATTTTTAGGCTAATCACAAGATTTGTACACACACCATGGACTTCATGTCACCACCCACCTTTGACATTCTTAACATCCAAATTTGGAAGGTTAAGATGTCATTGTACCTCAAAGCCTTAGGCATTCATGTATATCTTGCCACTACTAATAATGCATATTCTTTAGATGGTAAGAATTTTGAGGCTAATACAAAAGCCCTTCATGCTATCAAGTCTACCCTAGATGATGTTTATTTATCTAGAGTTGCTAATATTGATTCAGCTTTTGTAGTATGGAAAACCCTCACCTCCCTGGGCGAAAAAGATCACTATGCGGGGAGCGATTCGGACGTTGGAAGCGACATCTCCAACGTATGCTATATGGTCCAAGGGGATAACCCCCTTGAGGTAAACTCCGAATCCGATGATGAGGACATGTCATATGATGAGCTATCTACTTTTTATCATCTATTGCTTGAGAAATATGACATGATTAAGATAGAAAATAAAAATTTGAAAAAGAATATTGCTTGCATGCATGTAGAACAAGACTCTTTTAAATCTAACATTGCATGTTTAGAAAAAGATAACAAAAATTTGAAAAAGGATTTTGATTGTATGCTTAAAGAAAATGATTCTTTCAAATCTAAGATTGCATACTTAGAAAAAGAAAACAAAGATTTGAAAAATGAAAATGTTTCCTTATTTTCAAAATTGAATGATTTGTGTGAAGGAAACAATACTTTGAAAGAGAAAGTTGATTTGGTGGAAAAACAAAGAGAAGTTGTTTTTCAAAAAAACAACTCTTTGAAAAGAAAAATTTGTGAAAAAGAAAAAGATTTTGTTTCACAAAAGAAAAAGAAAAATGATTCTTTATCTCATCATGCTTTACATGCCACCACTAATGAGATAAAAGTTTTGAAAAATAAAATGGATGGTTTGAGTTCAACTTTGAACTCTTGTGCTTTTAATCATTCTAGGTTGGAGTCAATGTTTTCAAAGAAACAAACTCCACATGTTCATGCACATCATACCCATCATGCATATGCTTATGTTGCACAACATGATCACACTCCTACACATAAGCATTCTAAGGTGTACATATGTACACATTGTGGCCGCAAAGGCCATTTAGCAAAGTTTTGTTATGATAATATTAATTCTTTAAATTTTTCTAATTATAAAAGATTTTGGGTTCCTTACAAGTCTAACCCCAAAGGACCCAAGAAAATATGGGTACCAAAACCCCCACCATTTGCTTGTGATGTAGGTGAGGGCTCTCACAAGACGTGAGAGGATTGGTGCCTTGGTAGTGGATGCAAATGGACTTGATGGACACACATTTGGAGCACCGCTATCAAGGAGGCTTTGGTGGGACAACCACCATGTTAGGAGCTTTGGAGTTGGTAACAATTTCTAAACTCCTACTTTTTATGTTCATGCTTGTTCATTCATAATATTCATAGCATGTTCATGTTTTATGATTTGTGCGCTTCATGTGGTATTTACATGCTTAGATGTAGAATGTGTCAAACTTGCTTTTATACATGTACACTTAGTGAGTATCAAATTGATTCATATACATTCACTCTTCATGCTCATTTGTACCCACTATATGCATATGTATAGACTAGTTTTGATGATTCTCTTTTATACATGTTTTACCTACTTTATGCTTTACTTTATGTATATGTTTTTAAATTCAAATCTAATAAATATACATGTATACCCGTGAGTCTCTTGCCTTCATGCAAACATCATTAATAGACTCTTTTAATATTTGGGATATGTATGTATATTATTAGGATTGGATTAATCATACATATACCATGATGATTAGTGTTTTGATTAAAAATGATTTTTAGTGTTTTTTTGTTAAAAATGTGACTTTTGAGCTTCATTGACTATTTTCATAAAAATGCTATTTACATGATCGTTTAACACTCACATTTTTATTAAAAACATTTTGAGCCTTATAGACCATGAGTGCTTAAATTTTTATGTATCTAGTTATGTTTATGAAAAACATAAGATTTGATATATTTGAAGGATCTTTAACTAGTTTTCCAAAAACAATTTATACTAGTTATTTATTCTTCAAATAATTTCTTTTAGATTTCCACATGATTCTATTTTTCTAAAAGATTTGATGCTTCATGATTTGAATATTAGTTTATATGTTAGTTTTTGTCAACACTAGGATTTATACTTGTACATGTCGTGGGCCACAAATAAATCTATTTATATTTGTGCTTGAACGCTTATTTGAACCCATGAAATGTGCTTGTATTGCTTGGTTTTGATGATACATACATGTTTAAACTTATATTCCCACTTTTTGAATTTGATTTATGATCATGTGTTTTTCATTTCATGTATATGTGTATTTTTTCAAACTTTAAGATATACATGTATACCTCTAGAGTCATTTGCGTTTAATGCAAATCTATTTATATGGACTCAATTGTGTTTAAGAGATATGTATGTATACTTATTGTGTTGTCAAAACATACATATATCTTGAAATATATTTTTTAATAAAAATAAAAATAAAAATTTGTGATGATTTTCATGTTTTCTTATTTAAAGGAATATTGAGCTTTATTGACAATTTCATGATACCATGTTCCACATAACACTAGTGCACTCACCTCTTTTGAAAATTTTATGGACTTCATGGATATTAGAGTGTTTTTAGTGCCATGTGATTTACTTGTGTTTCATGAAAAACATTTTTGCTTTATTCCTTACTTGAAGGATTCCTCACTAGTTTAAAACATTTTTCTAGTGCAAATTCTTCATTTGGTAGAATTTTTCAAACTAAGCTTATCTTCAAATCTATTTTTTTGAAAACCCCTACCATCAATGGGAGGATGGATGGGCGATTATGCCTTGTATGCTCCATTGAAAATCTTTTACCTTGTGCATATGAAGGGTGGTAGGTTATGAGATATACACTTGATTTTATTGTTATGTCAATTGGTATCATTGAATCGTTTTAATTGGTAACAATATGAACTTATTTTGTATATACTCATATTTTGTTTCTTATATATATGTATGTTTCAATTTCACTTGGTATACTCATTTCTCATACATATATATGATTTCCATGTGCTTAACTCACAATTGGCTCACATTTTTAAAAGCACAAAGTTTATGATGAAAAATAAAAAAATTTCTTTACTATTGATATCAAAATAAAAAAATTATATGTTGATATCTCAAAATGTGTTTTATTAAGTAAGTTCAAAAATTTTGAAGAATAATTCAAAATGTTTGATTTGTATTTCCTATATGCAAAGAGAGCTTAACATCTCTCTTACATATGGATTCATGTTGAGTATATTATAAATTGAGGAGCTTGACAACTCTTCTTTATATGATATACGTGTGTAGGGGGAGCTTCACATCTCCTCTTATGCATTACATAATATGTGTTATGTGAGTTAGGGCTTGTCATCCCTTCTTCATGTAATGCATATATGTAGGGAAGCTAACTTAGCGTCTTCCTCTTCATGAATGTATATCGCATATAAATCTTTATTGATTGATTTATATTACCCCTTCTTGATCTTTTTGTTTTTGACAAAAAGGGGAAGAAAAATTTGTTTGATTTGATTTTACTTTGAACCCTTTGTTGATGATTGACAAAAAGGGGGAGAAGTATTTGAGTATATATGCATGTTTTTCATTGCTTAAGGGGGAGTAGTATTTGTCTTCCTTGTTATTTATGCATGTATGTTTTGTTTTACAAATAGGAGAAAAAGATTTATTTTGTTTCATCTCCATCATTTGCTTACATATTGATGAGCTTTATTGTCATATCTTATTATTTATTGTTATGCATGAGTTAAGAGGGAGCTTCCTTGAAGCTTTACTTTAATCCATGCATATATAACCTCATGAGTTTTGTCATCATCAAAAAGGGGAGATTGTTGGCCCAAAGGCCTATCACCCTAGTTTTGATGATGATCAACTCATGAAGTTATATTTACTAATGATCTTGTGTTTAATTAGTGACAGATTCATTATCAAGATCTTAGTAGGTGCATAGCTCAACAAAGGATAAAATATCAAGATTTGGAGCTAGCACGGTGTGATCCAAGGAGCTTTTGGATCAAGCTTGGACCAAGTCAAGAAGATGAGAAGACTTCAAGAGAAGACTTCAAGAAGATGAAGACTTGTGTCTAGGTATAAGATTTTGTTTTTATTTTAGTTAAAAATGTAAAGGATAGATAGTTGGTGGATTGCTCAAGTATACCATGCACACACACTCTTGATTTTATTGTCTCTTCATAAAAGATTTTTTAGTTTAGAAAAGATTTTTCTTTTTGAAAAATATAAGTTTGGTTTTTGGTATTTCCCATATACTTATCTTTCAACCAAAACCAAGTTTAGAGATTTATGACAAAAACATAGATATTTCATCTTGATTGTGTAGTGGATCATATCCATACACATTATGCCTTAAAAGTATATCTTGTTTTTGTATTTAATGAAGATTTGGAAAAATATGTTTTGAAAAATATTGTTTTAGAAAAATACAGTTTTTATCTTGAGCCAAATATTTCCAAGTTACAAAAATAGTCCAATATTTTATAACATGCCTTGATTTTGTGCAAGCATGTTTGTATATCAAAGTATATTGGTTAAACTATTTTTGTAGATTTTTATGTATTTTATGGATTTTATTTAAGCCAAAAAGACCATGTTTTAAATCCCAGAAAATTGTTTCAGGCTTTAGCCAAGTCGACTAGTCGACCTAACTAGTCGACTATACCTGAAGTCGGTCGACCGGGCCGGTCGACTGACGTGCACAGACGTGCATGCCTGTGTGTACTGTTGGACGGTCGACCGTGCCGGTCGACCGCTGCAAAGAGCTGTGCTCTCTGGAAAGTTCGGTCGACGCACCGGTCGACCGTAGCTCCAACGGTCAGAAATCCGACCGTTGGCGGTCGACCGGCCGGTCGACCGACAGTACTGACAGATCCCAACGGCTATATTTTTCTGGCCTATAAATTGGGGGGTCTTGTCATTGTTTTGATACAAGATTTTGGAGTCTCTTAGAGCCAGTTTTTCCCAGACTTTTAGAAGAGTTTTCTCCACAAAATAGTGAGCAAATATTTCCTATCTAAAGGGAAGTTTTTATAAAGAGTGTTAAAGAGATTTCTTGAGTTTTTTCTCCACCTTTCACATCCTTGATTTCTCACACCACACTTGAGCAACTATTGATTATACATCCTATAGGTGTGTTGTAGTGAGAGCTTTTATTGGTGATCAAGTGTTTAGATCACCAAGAGATCATTTCTTGTACTTTGAGGAGGCAGACGTGTGTGTCCGCGTTGTTTTGAGTTCGGGTGCGGACTTGTTGTACGAGGTGCGGCCTCGGCGAGCCGGTGGGCTTGCGGTGTGTACGGGACTAGAGAGTCCGAGGGCTTGTAGGTGTTGCGGCACCGAGGAGAGATCCATTGGGATCTTGCATAGTGGAAATCCTTCGTGTGTCGAAGGCGGGGATGTAGAGCAAGTGTGCTCGAACCTCGAAACATACCCTTGTGTTTGCGATTGCTCTCTCTCTCTCTCTCTCTTTGTCTCTTGTTTATATCTTGCATTCAATTATTATCTATCTTTATATGCTTGATATATTCATTTGTGCTTAATTGATATATTGCTTGGGATTGTGACTAACACTTGTATTCAACCAAGAGAGCCAACGCGGCACCTCAACCCATTCAAGGGGAATCTAGAGGAGTTTGTCCAGAGCCCTTCACGGGGAATTCGGCAACACTCTTGTGTTATACATAGTGTTTAGTGTAAAAATTTTTATTTGATCATAATTGCTTTTAGCTTCCGCATTATTTGCATCATTCATCATTAAGTGACCATTAGATTAGCCATCACCTATTCACCCCCCCTCTAGGTGATTTACAGATTGGTAGGAGGTATCCGTGCCTAAACAACGGGCCTAATTATGCCAAACCACCAGCCTTCGGGATTTCGCTCCTCAATCCCCAACCTTCGTCACTGATTTGACAAGAGTCAACTTCTAATAATTTTTCCCTTAGGACATCCTTATTTGAGTCTGAGATATCTCTAGGACCAACGTCTACTCAATTTTAAGTTAGGCTGGGTTAGTGAGTGAGGAGATAGTTTGTAGGGTACGGGAGGGTAATGACTTCCCTACCTTATCTTGTTTAAGGATATGCCCTTAAATTATTTTAGTCTCATATGCAAGTATATAACAAAATAACACTCAAGCAATATAACATACAACTGTGTTTTCTAAGCTATATGCAATAGAGATGTACCTTTTTCTTCAGCACTCTTCAACAGTAATGTAAAAAAATAAAATAGACAGATGCCCTGAGATGCAAGAGTCTAAGCGTTTTTTAGTATTTACAAAGCAACAAGTTACTGTTGATGTTATATACAGATTGAGTTAACAGATAAACTAATAACTGCAGAGAGCTAATCTCTAAAAATCAAGCAATCTGCAAGAAATTACAGTTAGTAGTTTAGCACAGTTGTGGGCTCTGATGTTCTGCCTTCTAGGACAGAGGCACAGAGTAGCAATATGCCACTGCAGCACCTATTTTTCTGTAATTAGCCCCTATACATCAAAACAGAGAAGAGAAAAAGTTAACTTTGTTAAAGTAAATCCAGAAGAAAGAAAACTTACCGTCCTCCCTGGTAACAGCGTCAAAATTATGATCGAGCCAAACCTGCACACAGAAAAATACAGACTTTTAGGATAGTGCTAAGTCCTTAACTCTACCGTGTAGCCTAGGGTTAACGGGTCGTGATCCACAGGGAGGGACAACGATAGAAGCTTTATAGTAAGTTTCTTCTTTTAATTAACTAAAACAGATTTGAGAGTTTTTTTCTTAGTTTTAATTGAAAATAAAAATAATTAAGAGGAAGATGGTAAAAGAAGAGATAATGCTATTGTTGTTGTTTTAGCTATAAATGAAAAGGAACTAAAATGAGATAAAAAAGTGTTGATGCAAAACTTAGAAATAAAAAGAAATAAAAGAAGAATATTTACCTCTACTGTTGAACTATAATGAAATTTACCTTAGCATGGAGTAAAGTAAAGTAGTAAAAAAGAATAAAAGAAAGTAAGGTTTCAGCGAGATTGAGCACAATGAAGAAAAGTGAGAAACCTCTATTGATTGTCACATTTAATATAAGCTTTTGTAAGAAAAGATTATAATAATTTCACTCTACAATAACTCTCTCTCTCTCTTGATCATGTAACTGTCTTTAGCCTAAAAATAAAATAAAAAAAAAATTACTTTGAAGAAGAAAAGAAAACCTAAACTAAATCTCTCTCTGGAGTGGTGTCCTTTCTGCCTTTGAGGTATGAGGGTATTAATAGGAGAAAACCAAAGGGATAGAAAGCATTAAAGATAGGGGAGCTGGATATTTCTGAATTTGAATCCTCCTTTTATCTCCCAACTTGATTTGATTTATCCAAAATTTTGTGTAGAAATTTAATTCTGATCTGCAGTTTGTTATCGTGTTGATTTCTGAATATGACTTATCAAACGACAGATTTAAAAAGTGTGATCAACATAAGACTTGTAGCCTTTTAAATCTTCTTTCTAGATCATCTTGAATCATTAGATTTGAATTTCAGTAGCGAAAGTTATGATTAAAATAAAAAAATGTATCCAGTCTGAATCAGAATTTAAATTTCCTCATCTCATCTGTCGATCTTCTCTCTATTCATTTATCCTCTTGGATTTTTAGTTTGTCTTCTAAAATTGATAAGATATCCATTTATCTTTAGTGAAATCGATAGGGTTTTCAAATAATCCATTTTTTCTTGAAATTAGATGATATTATCTTATCTGATATATCTAGTTTTCAGATAAGATAGCTTTTAGAACTTTTGGATTTGAATCAATCCCTTTTCTTTTGAAATTTTGGATTTAATTGGATAAATTTCATGCTTATCTTTTCCTGTCATACCCTGCATGAATTAGGACATTAAGACAAGTTATTTGCAATATTCATTACAGAATATATGTAGAAATGTAATAATATTTATACAATATATGTATCTAAACATCTCCAAGTGACTTTCAACTGAACCTTTTACTTTTAATGTTTATCTTTTCTCTTTTGTTTATCGTTATTATGATCGAGATGTAAGTTTTACTATTTTGCTATGAAATAAAAATATTGTGATTCTAATTATTTGTGTATTTTGTTATAATTATCACCACGTTAAATCTTGCAAAGCTTGAGTTCATTCCACTTGATATCACGGGAAGGAATTATATGCCTTGAGTCATTGACATAGAAATTTATCTCGAATCAATGGGTTTCACTGAGACAATAAAAGATGTGAACTTTATGTCATCGCAAGATAAGACAAAAGCGATGATCTTTATACGTAGATATCTTAACGAGTGCTTAAAATGTGAATATCTCACAGTAAGAGACCCTAGTTGTTGGCCCAAAGGCCTTCCACCCTAGTTTTGATGATGATTAACTCATGTAGTTATGTTTACTAATAATCTTGTGTTGTTTAAGTTTTAGATCATTAACCAAGATATTAGTTGGTGATTAGCTTCAACAAGGAGTTTAGAAGCTTTTCATGGTGATTCCGGTGCCAAAGCTTAAAGATCATTCCTTTGCACTTGGTGGATCACGGTTTGGGAGCAAGTCTACTTGAAGATGAAGATCATCAAGAAGACTTAGATATCCTACTTTAGTTTAGTGTGTTTTAGATCCATTTGTAAAGCTTAGTATAGTTGATATGCTCAAGTGCACTTAACACACACGTTTTATGTTTGGTTTTTGGTTTTCATGAATAGTTGATCAAAATAAGTTTAATTGATATATGTATAGTTGTTTCATTCTATACATGCATGCTTAATTTTTAAACAAACTTATTTTGATATGTCTATTCATGAGTTTTAGGAAAAATCAGATTTCCTATTGAAAAATCCAAGTTTGATAAAAATACAAGTTTTGGTTTTTGGTAAAAATGATAAGACACAAAAATAGTTCACATTGATTGATATTTGAGCTAAACTTTTTATCACATGTTTATATATCAATGCAAAATAATAAAACTATTTTTGGTGATTTTTAGAAAAGATAAAAGAATTTTTAGAATATTTTTTAACAGTATTTTCTGACTCAGGTTTGTGCTGACAGGCCAGGTCGGTCGACCCAGACGGTCGACCGCACCATGGGCCGGTCGACCCGTGAGGTCAACCGACGTGTACAGACTTGTGCACGTCTGGCAGACACAAGCTCGGTCGACCGTCAGGGTTGACCGGGTCTGAGAGCTCTGCTCTCTGTTTGTTTGGGTCGACCGGAGCGGTCGACCGGGTTGCCCCAACGGTCACATTTCTGACCGTTGACGGTCGGCCGGGCCGGCCGACCGGTAGTCTGTCAGGCTGCCACATCAGCCTAACGGCTAGTTTTCTGATGGGCCTATATAAACCCCATTTCTTTGGGATTTTGGCCAAGATTTTTAGAGCTAAAAATTCCTGACTTCTTCAGTGTTTTAAACAAGTTTTGAAAAGAGTTTTAAGTGCCAAAAGATCAATCTTATTTGTTTTTAAGTGTTTTTATTTATTTCAAAGAAACTAGGTTTTGGGAATTGTTTTTGAGCAAAAATCTCTATATCATTTTTGGTGTTTTCCCAAGAGTTTTCTTTGATCAAAACACTTAGTTTTCCACACTTGAGCTATCACCTATCCTAATCTATTAGGATCATTTATTTTATGGAAAAGAGAAAAGAAAGAGAGTTCGTGGTCTTTGTAACCACTTGTTGTAAACCCTTACTTTGATTGGGTTGCTCCCTCTTCGGTAGAGGTTGAGGATTGTGGTTTGCTCCCTCCAGTGAGAGGTGGAGTTGGTTGTTGTTTGCTCCCTCTAGTGAGAGGTGGAGTTGGTGTTTGTAACCCTCTTCGGTAGAGGTGTTGTGGTTGTATTGCCTACGGGCCTACCCCTCGGTTGTGAGGTGGTTGTTTGAGAGAGGAGTTTGGTACTCCTAGAGTTGTAACAAATCTTCTTCGGTAGAGGTTCCCTCGGTGGGAGATAGTGAATTGAAAATCTTACACGGTGGTGTAGGCGGGGATGTAGAGCTAGGGGCTCGAACCTCGAAACATATCATTGCCTTTGCGTTTGATCCATTGTCTCTCAACTCTCTCTCTCTCTCTCTCTCTTTATTTTGTGCAAAGCATCATTCATTCATTCATATCTTATTGCTTGCATTTGTGCCTTGCATATATTCATATTGATATATCATCTTATATGCTTGGTTGTTTGTGTGTGCCTCACTTGTACTTAATCAACAAGAGCTTCACATAGCACCTCAACCCATATCTAGGGGAATCAAGAGGAGTTAGTCCAGAGCCCTTCACGGGGAATTCGGCTACACTTGTTGATTGTACTAAGTGTGATTGCAATATTGTTTTAAGCTTCCGCATTTAGAGCACTTAGTTCACTAGATTAGCACTTGCACCTATTCACCCCCCTCTAGGTGTTTTTCAATTGGTATCAGAGCTAGTGCTCCTGATATTAGGCTTAACATCCTAGGAGTGAGATCCATTTGGTTGCTAATCTATTGTTTGCATTTGCTTGTTTGCACACTCATATAGTTTGCCATGGACTTCATGACCCCACCTAGCTTTGATCCTTCCAACACTGTTGTTTGGAAGTATAGGATGTACATGTACCTAAAGACCCTAGGTTTGCATGTCTTTCTTGCGGCCACCAAGAAATGCTATCTTGGAGATCGCAATCATATAGGGGCCAATGCACAAGCCCTTGAGGCCATTAGAAGCACAATACCTAAAGAATATCTTTTGCTTGCTTCTAACTTTGATTCCGCATTTGCAGTGTGGAATATGTTGACAACCACCACCACCTCCAAGCTTCAATTACCAAATCAACCGGAGGAGTCTAGTGGAGAATCCGATTCTCAATGCTTAATGGTCCAAGGGAATGACTCCCTTGAGGTACATTCGGAACCCCACTTAGATGATAATGATGATACTAGTTCTTCTAATGATTTTGTTGATCCCCATGCTTTAAATGAAGAACTTTCTATTATATGTGAAAAACTTATTGAAAAATATGATGTTTTGAAAAAGAAGAGTCTAGGCATTAACAATGATAATAAAAATTTGATTGCTACACTTGATGTTGTTTTGCAAGAGAAAGAGGAGATTGCTAATGTGAGGGATTCATTAAAATCTCAACTTGATCTTGCACTTAAAGAAAATGAATTTTAAAATCTAAAAATGATTGTGATAATGTTTTGAAAAATAATGATGCTTTATCTTCAAAAGTTGAGTTTGTTTTAAAAGAAAATGATTCTTTGAAAAGAGAAATTGATTTTATTTCAAAAGAATTAGAAATTTGTTTAAATAAAAATAAATCTTTGAAAAATGATATTGTTTCCCATGTTTGCCATGCTAGGGTAGTTTCACCTAGATCACCCCTTACTTGCTACACTTCTTCTTTAATTAACAATGATATATCTTTACTTAAGAAGAGTGTTGATTGTTTGGGCTCCACTTTGAGCCAATGTGTTGTTGGGCATACACGATTGGAATCTTTATTTCGAAAGAAACAAGTTCCATCTTTTCTTGCACACCCTCCACGGCATACACATGCTCCTCACGGACACACCCATCACATGTATGCTCATGTGTACACTTGTACACATTGTGGACGTAAGGGCCACCTTGCTAAATTTTGCTATGATAGAATTCATATTGATAATTTAGCAAATAAATTTGTTTGGGTTAGGAATGGTACTAACCCCCATGGACCCAATAAGATATGGGTACCAAAGACCACCCCTCCTATTTTTGATGTAGGTGTGGGCTCTCACATGACGTGAGAGTTGCCGTACCTTGGAGTGGATGCGTTCCGTACTTAAAGGAAATCAATTGGATGCATCACTTTCAAGGGAAGATTTGGTGGGAGGACCACCATGTTTTGGAGACAAGGAGAGTTGCCTTCTAGGTTTTGGTAACAATTCCTAAACTCCCATTTATTACATGCTTTTCATTCTTATCATTATTAGCATGTTTTGATGTTTTATAGCATGTTTCATTGTCTATGGATTAGTATGTAAATACCATGTTTATTAGATCCTTGACATACATGTATAGTATTTGAGACACACATGCTTATATGAACCCATACTTAGTGTTCTCACTTTTGTTTAAGCTATAATGTACATCATGAATCTAATAACATGTGGATATTCATAATAATCATGCTTATGTTTATCATGTTAATTTATATCGTGTTTTATGCTTCATGATTTGAATATTTGTTTAAGTGTTAGTTTTCATTAAGACTAAGATTTATACTTGTGCATATAGTGGGCCACAAATAAATCTATATATGTTTGAGCTTGAATGCTTATTTGAACCCATTAGATGTGCTAGTATAGTTTAGTTTTGATGATTCATACATTTCAAACTTGTATTCTCATTTTTGAAATTGTTTTATGATTGTGTGTTTCACTTCATGTATATGTTTGTATTGCCAAACTTTAAGATATACATGTGTACCCTTGAGTCATTTGCCTTTCATGCAAATCGATATATATGGACTCAATTGTGTTTAGGGATATGTATGTATACTTATTGTGTTGACAATTCATACATATACCTTGAAATGAAATTTGTTTTAATAAAAATTTAGTCATTCATTTTTCTTGATTTCGTGTTTATTTGTTTAACTTCATGTATATGTCTATCTTTTCCAAACTATTAGATATACATGTTTATCCTTGTGAGCCACGTGCCTTCATGCATATTTTTTGTGGACTCGTTGTATTTTGATATGTATGTATACTTTAGTTTGCATAGGACATACATATACCTTGAAGATTAAATAAGTTTTGATGATTTTCATGTTTTCTTGTTTCAAGGAATTTTGAGCTTAATTGGAAATTTCATAATGCCATGTCACACATTACTTGTACACTCACCATTTTTTAAAAAATATTTCTCATGAGTATGTTTTCATGAGCATGTATGGACTTTATTGAATATTGAGTGTTTTTAAGTGCTATGTGATTTACATGTGTTTTATGAAAACTATTTTTAGTTTATTCCTTGCTTGAAGGATTTCGTACTAGTTTACAACCTTTTCTTATAACTAGTTACGGTATTCTTCATTTTGGTAGAGTTTTTCAAACATACTCTAGTTTCAAACCTATTTTTGAAAACCCCTACCCTTAATGGGAGGTTGGATGGGAGATCATGTTCATGAATGCTTTAAAGTGAAAATCATTTAAAACTTGAACCTTGATTGGGAGGTAGTAATATGATGTATACACTTGAACTTATTGTTATGTCAATTGGTATCATTGAACTCTTTCAATTGGTATCATTTTGATCTTTTTGTATACTCATATGATTATTGTGTATGTATATTTTCAATTGGTATCATCTATTAGTGATTGGTACTCATTCTATTTCATACACATATACTTATTTTATTTGTGCTATTATATTTCTATATCTTGAGCACAAATTTTGTTTATGCTAGAGCTTGAGCTTCAACTTTATTTCAATTGATTACTTTTAAATTGGTATCAAGCCTATGCATTATTTTAGTTTGTATTTCATAAAGGGGGAGAAAATTTGATTTTGTCTTTCAATTGGTATTTGTACTCCCATACTTTATGATTGAAAATTCGAATTTGGTATCATATGTTCAAAATGAAAAATATTTACGATTAGTATCAACATTTTTGTTTAGACATTCAAAATTTATTATGTTTAATTTCAATTGGTATCAAGCTTTTCATGTGTTTTGCTTAAAAATTGGTATCAATATTTTCTTTGTTTGTTTCCTTTCAATTGGTATCAATATGCTATTCTTTGACATATTTTCAATTGATATCTTAATTGATTGTCACCCCATATTTTCAAATACCCTTTGTTGATTCATTGTTTCAAACAAAAAGGGGGAGAAAATTTTTTTTGATTTTGTTTTGATTGTTTACCCCTTTGTTGATGATTGACAAAAAGGGGGAGAATTATTTGTGAGTTTAACATGTTTAACATGCATTATATAAAACTTATAAACTCAAAATCTTTGAAGATGTTTTTAATATGCATGGTTTGATCATGTTTTATATATGCATAGTTACGTTTTTGCATATATTAAGTTTAGTTTAGTTTATTTTTAATTGGTATCTAGAGCATGTTTTGTTTTTGAACATTTCATTGGTATCTAGAACCTTTTATTGTTTTGCATAGATATGCATTCATGTTTAATATTCATTGCATATTATGTTTATTTGTTTATGCATGAGTTAAGGGGGAGCTTCTTTGAAGCTTAACTTTAATCCATGCATATATAACTCCATGAGTTTTGTCATCATCAAAAAGGGGGAGATAGTTAGCCCAAAGGCCTTCCACCCTAGTTTTGATGATGATTAACTCATGTAGTTATGTTTACTAATAATCTTGTGTTGTTTAAGTTTCAGATCATTAACCAAGATATTAGTTGGTGATTAGCTTCAACAAGGAGTTTAGAAGCTTTTCATGGTGATTCCGGTGCCAAAACTTAAAGATCATTCCTTTGCACTTGGTGGATCACGGTTTGGGAGCAAGTCTACTTGAAGATGAAGATCATCAAGAAGACTTAGGTATCATAGTTTAGTTTAGTGTGTTTTAGATCCATTTATAAAGCTTAGTATAGTTGATATGCTCAAGTGCACTTAACACACACGTTTTATGTTTGGTTTTTTGTTTTCATGAATAGTTGATCAAAACAAGTTTAATTGATATATGTATAGTTGTTTCATTCTATACATGCATGCTTAATTTTTAAACAAACTTATTTTGATATGTCTATTCATGAGTTTTAAGAAAAATCAGATTTCCTATTGAAAAATCTAAGTTTGATAAAAATACAAGTTTTGATTTTTGGTAAAAATGATAAGACACAAAAATAGTTCACATTGATTGATATTTGAGCTTAACATTTTATCACATGTTTATATATCAATGCAAAATGATAAAACTATTTTTGGTGATTTTTAGAAAAGATAAAAGAATTTTTAGAATATTTTTTAACAGTGTTTTCTGACCCAGGTTTGTGCTGACAGGCCAGGTCGGTCGACCCAGACGGTCGACCGCACCATGGGCCGGTCGACCCGTGAGGTCAACCGACGTGCACAGACTTGTGCACGTCTGGCAGACACAAGCTCGGTCGACCGTCAGGGTCGACCGGGTCTGAGAGCTCTGCTCTCTGTTTGTTTGGGTCGACCGGGGCGGTCGACCGGGTTGCCCCAACGGTCACATTTCTGACCGTTGGGCTGCCACATCAGCCAACGGCTAGTTTTCTGATGGGCCTATATAAACCCCATTTCTTTGGGATTTTGGCCAAGATTTTTAGAGCTAAAAATTCCTGACTTCTTCAGTGTTTTAAACAAGTTTTGAAAAGAGTTTTAAGTGCCAAAAGATCAATCTTATTTGTTTTTAAGTGTTTTTGTTTATTTTCAAAGAAACTAGGTTTTGGGAATTGTTTTTGAGCAAAAATCTCTATATCATTTTTGGTATTTTCCCAAGAGTTTTCTTTGATCAAAACACTTAGTTTTCCACACTTGAGCTATCACCTATCCTAATCTATTAGGATCATTTGTTTTGTAGAAAAGAGAAAAGAAAGAGAGTTTGTGGTCTTTGTAACCACTTGTTGTAAACCCTTGCTTTGATTGGGTTGCTCCCTCTTCGGTAGAGGTTGAGGATTGTGGTTTGCTCCCTCTAGTGAGAGGTGGAGTTGGTTGTTGTTTGCTCCCGCTAGTGAGAGGTGGAGTTGGTGTTTGTAACCCTCTTCGGTAGAGGTATTGTGGTTGTATTGGCTACGGGCCTACCCCTCGGTTGTGAGGTGGTTGTTTGAGAGAGGAGTTTGGTACTCCTAGAGTTGTAACAAATCCTCTTCGGTAGAGGTTCCCACGGTGGGAGATAGTGATTGGAATCCTACACGGTGGTGTAGGCGGGGATGCAGAGCTAGGGGCTCGAACCTCGAAACATATCATTGCCTTTGCGTTTGATCCATTGTCTCTCAACTCTCTCTCTCTCTTTATTTTGTGCAAAGCATCATTCATTCATTCATTTCTTATTGCTTGCATTTGTGCCTTGCATATATTCATATTGATATATCATCTTATATGCTTGGTTGTTTGTGTGTGCCTCACTTGTACTTAATCAACAAGAGCTTCACATAGCACCTCAACCCATATCTAGGGGAATCAAGAGGAGTTAGTCCAGAGCCCTTCACGGGGAATTCGGCTGCACTTGTTGATTGTACTAAGTGTGATTGCAATATTATTTTAAGCTTCCGCATTTAGAGTACTTAGTTCACTAGATTAGCACTTGCACCTATTCACCCCCCTCTAGGTGTTTTTCACTAGTGTCTTGTAGAAAAATTTCAAAGAAAAATTTAATCATCAAAAACAAAGTTGTGCTTTTTGTCATACATGATGAATGGAACATTTTTCATTTTCAAGACTTCAAGAAAGTCAGTGATTATAACTCTACAATGTTCAGAATAGTATCTCAATTGAAATTCTGTGGGATTGATATCACATATGAAGAAATACTTGAGAAAATTGACTCTACATTTCATACACCTAATATAACACTGCAACAACAATATCAGTTGCATAGTTTTAAGAAATATTCTGAACTAATCTGTCACGCCCTGCAATCATAATACTCATATAAAGGGTACGTGATGAGAGCCGGCGACGTATTTTTAAAACAAATACGTTAAGCCTCAGTACATTGATTCAAAATAAAACAAGGTTTATTCGTTATTCCAGCTAGAAGAAATCAAGTACATAATGTCACCAAATGTCTCACTTATTACACCATAACGAAATCATAGAAAATACGATAATAAAAATCTCTCACATATGAAAAAGAAGGATCTGTCTACTGAAGATCAGCAAGATGCTTGAAGTACTCCTGCTCCTGCAGAGTCTCTGGATCAGAACCTGAGTAAGCAACTCAGGGTCGTCAATAGCGACCTAAATGAATGATAAAAAGAGGGGAATATAAAAATAACATGTAAAATCTAACGACAACATGCATAGCTAATATAGTTTTCATTCTAGTAATTAGCATATCAGAATCATGTTAAAGTTCAGTAATATACACCACATAACCATTTATAAACTATAATTTATCCAGATGAGGTAAAGTTGTCAATATATCTGTGTAAGTTTATTCTCAATGTCTTATTGTTTGAAATTGATAATTGGAGACGGAAATTTGTGTTTTAGGTGGGTTCCGTATATACCCGGAACTACGGCCCAATCACCTGGCGCTGAACCAGGTCCTACCGCTAGGTAGTCAATATCAATAACAATAACAATGTGTTAATAACGATAACAATGTGAACAATACGAGATGTCAGTCATCCCCTGGAACCCTGCAGTGGAACCGTATTTCGGCTGCGCAACCTATATCCTAAGTCCACCCAAAATACCAACACCGTCTCCTTTATCAATTTCCCCACCCCCAGTTATAAGTTATCAATGATTATGTCATCTAAGTTGCTGGGTATGATCAATAACAATAACAATGACGTATGTGACAATGAAAAATGTCTTACCCAGTGACAATAGTAACATAATCTCTTTTTTCTTTTTTTTTCCTTCAATATTCTCATGATCCAATATCATATAATCCCTCCTATGATGTAGTCAATATATAATAGAGAATTCAATATCACCTTCCTTTTCTGCAATTTTCAATAATTTCAACTACTTTTTTGAATAATTTTCAATAATTAACAATTTCACAATTATAAAAATTTCTACTTCTATTGAGTATTCAATAACTTTCAATCAAAATAATTTAGAGATTTCAGAAAAAAACAAACATCTAATTATGCAATATTGATATTTGGAATCTTACACATTTCTGAGCAATTCTAAGTTCTGGGATTTTAACAATAAGTTTATTAGATCAACCATTCAATAATAGCAACAATAAATATCCTAAAATAAACAAAATGATATATATACAAAATATAGTGAGTGAAAGAACACTCACCTGGGCTACCACGTGTCCAAGCACCAATCGGAGAAATCTACATTAATATATATTCGAATTAGAAATTATCGAACTTTCATATATCGACTTTTACATGAAATATTCTATTTATTTAGTATTTTAAATCATGTGTGGACAATCCAGATCTTTAAATAAGGTTGCATAATGAAGTATAAAGTTTATGAGATTTTCAGATTTTATTTACTGATTTTTTTATGTGTTTTAAATGGTTTAAAACGTGTAATTTTCTTAACGGGTCTGAAATTTGAATAGCGGGTTTCAATCTTTAAATGCAGTGGTTCAGCCCCATATGAGCTGCAATTTACTCAAAAAATTTTATGCAGATGGTAGAAATTATCTATATATTTATCACTATTTTATTTATTTTTTTCCATTTTTTATCTAGATAAAAAAATTGTTTTTTCAAAACTTATAGGGTCTGTTGCTGTAATTGGGTCGGATTAAATGAATTGGGCTTCCTTTATTCTCTATTTTTCTGTTGTTTTCTGGCTTGGCCCATTGGCCAGGCCCAGTTTCTGTTTTTTTTTTCTGGGATTGGGCCTGGGCTCTGCCAGGCCCTGTCTTATTCTTTTTTTTTTTCCCCGGACCTTGGCCTGGCCCATGGAGCGAGGCCAAGGGCTTGCTCTCGGGCCGGCCGAGAGCAGGCCAAGGAAAAATGTTTTTTTTTCCTGCAAGAACCCGGCCCAGTGGCTGCCCAGGCCACTGGGCTGGGCAACCGGGTGCGGGTCTGCACCCGGGTCGGGTGCAGACCCGGCTGCACAGACCCGGTGGGTCTGTGCAGCCGCAGCTGCTCTCGGCCTTTGGCCGAGAGCAGTTGCTCTCTGTTTTTCCCCCCCTTTTTTTATCTTTATTTACAACTATGAATACATACCAATATATATATACATATATAAATAAATTCCAATCTTTCTAACTTTTGTTTTCCATAAATAATACCTTGATAAATTACCCTAATTTCTCTGTGAAAGGAAATTTAGTTATTTAGGGATTTATTTAAGATGTAATTATTTAATCCAAATACCTTTCTTTTTTTTCCTTCTAATTTGGGATAATAAATCACTAATTTTTGGGTTTTAATTAAGCAAGGGTGTTACATTAATGATTCCTAGAAAATAAATCTACGCATGGCAATTTAAATATATTTTTTTTGTGGATATATTTTTTTTCTACAATTTATTTTATTTGCATATTTATATATTAGATAAAATTAAAGTCCATTACAAAGAGAAATTCAAGCATGACATACCATAAATTTATATTTCATTTAATTACTCAATCTTGGGAAAATTTACATTTTATAAGATGATTCTCAGACATGATAGATTATTAGACCTAGTTTAACAACTTAATCTAGATAGGGATAATAAAAAAAAATCTAACTTCGTAAATTTGTTTAAAAAAACCTACTTGGATAGATCTGGATAGATTTCTCCTTCGTCTGCTCCTCGATCTCCAACTGCTTCTCAACCTCCAAGCGGTCCTTCCGTCACGATCACGATCAGTTTTAGAATAGTGAAGGGATGAGGACGAAAGATGATTTCTATCTAAAACTATCGCTCTTTCTTTTTCTTTTTTTTTTCTGCCGTAAAGAAACAGATTAAAGGTTACGGTAATATATTGAGATAGAATCTTTTAGGTTAGGATTTTTAGGGATCAGTTGGTTAGGATAAAATCTAGGTTGTTAAGATAAGAGATCCCGAAATATCTCTTAAGATCTTTCAGTTAGAGATTCAAATTTTAAACTTCTGACTTTGGGTTATTTAAAATAATTTAGCTCTCCTTTTTAACCACACGCCAATGTGGCCTCATGGTTTAGGACTTAGGATTTGTTATAAAGGAACGAGGTTCGAAACTTGACATAGACATGTATATATCTATATATTTATTTATCGTTATTATATTTATTTATTTATTTATTTATATTTTTTTTGTATTACAGAACAAGAGTATTACATTAATCTCTTCTCTTTTTGTGACAGAGAAGAATAATAAACTTTTGATAAAGAATCATCAGTCTCGTCCTACTGGTTCAACAACATTTTATAATGCAAATAATGCATTCTCTAAAAATTATGGACGATGATATAATCATAGTCGTGGCCATGGACATGGTCATGGTCGTGGCCGTAGACGCGATCGAAGTAGTTATTATAGCACATCACAAAGTTGAAGTGGTTATTACAACCCTTCATAAAAAATGCGATCCACAAGAAGCATCATGTGAAAAGACGTGATAAAGTAAAAGATGTTCGTGAAAATTCTCTCCGGAATCTGAAGATTTCTGTTATAAATGTGATTCCAAAGGATACTGTTCACGAGTCTGTCGAACACCAAAGCACCTTTGTAAGCTTTATAAGGCATCCTTGAAAGGGAAATTAAAACAAGTGAATTTCACTGAACATGATGATCGTATGGATGATTCAACTCATCTTGATGTTTCATATTTTACTGATGATTTTGCTGATCCTTCAACTCATTGTGATTCTAGGGATACTGGTGATAACTCGATATTTGGTTGTATTACCATCATTTTTGTCATGCCACGCTTCCCAAAATACGCGAAAACGGAGTCACGACGAAGGTCGGCGACGTATGTACGCAAGAAAAATACCCCATGCACATACGCTAAGCTTAAAGTAACCTGAACAAACTATAAAATCTACTACGATAAATCAATATCACTAAAATATGACATATAAATATCTAACACAATGATAGCAGATGAATAAAGGAAAAAAATGACAACTGGACGCGATATAGATAGAATCTGAAAATAACATGAACAAAAGAGTAGGAATACCAATAATCAAGAGGAGCGGGACTCCAGCTTCTCAAGATGCATGTGATCCTCTCTAAATACCTGATCAGTTATAAATAGCCACGGATTCTGGATATGCAAATTCAGGGAGTCAGAACTCCTAGTGAATGTGAATAAATTGGAAAGTGCATGTGCATATAACATGGGAAAAGATAAAGAAAAAATATATATATACGAGAATAAGAAATGACATAAATAAATAGTAATGTGGATAGCACACAGTAAAGTATGTATCCAGTCAGGTATTCAATCAGGTGTCTATCTCGATCTATAAATCAAGCGGGTAGAGTCAGTTAGTATTAGAGTCAGATGTCTAATCAGGTCAGGTGTAACATCGGATGTCCAATATACATACATGTATCAGGCAAAGATAATCAATTATAGTACCTTATTATTTATTATGTCAGCGAACACCAATTTTCACCTGTAATAGACGCATCCCATACTACTCCTATCACACTTGTCAATCAGGGTCCTAAGTTATTGAAACTGATCAGTTGAAGACATTTTCCATGCTTTAGGTGGGTCCCGTACATACCCGAGACCACGGCCCAGACTCCTGGCACTGAAACAGGCAATACCGCAAGGTAGTCAGGAACATGTATAACAGGAACAAGAACAGGACGAGGTGCAAGCCACCCCCGGGAGTCCTGCGGTGAAACCCTCTTTCGGTTACACAACCTATATCCTAAGTCCACCCAAAATAAAGACGCTGTCTCCTCCATCATTCTCTCAAATCCTAGTATAAGTTGTTTAATATCAGGTTATTTAGATTATCAAGATTATTTAAAGTGCATGTTACTTAAATTACTGGGACAACTCGGTGATAGGCACGGTAATGACATCAACATGTATAATCAGGATACCAAAATAACATGATATATAATATCAGTGAACAGGATACCAGTATAACAGGACATGTAACAAGTATAACATGAGAGTATTGTTATCGTATACAATATTTTCCAACAATTATGGTAACATGGACATTATAGTTATCAGGTAAATGTCACGTATAATCAGTCATGTTCTTCAGATAAATCATGATATTCAGAATAAGTAAGGACCTGCTGGCATGAATAGAATAATCCGGGCTAAATATTTAGTCAACTCAGATCCTCAAAGTCATTGATATATCCAAATCTCGATATATAAAATACATACTCATCTATATCTAACCATTCATCACTATCAAATCTTAATTAAGACCATCAGACACTCTCACTTCCATTAAGTTCAAACACAAGATCCAGAAAATTCAAGTAACTAGTCAATTATGCATATATATGCCACCAGGTCAGGTCAAACTAATCTACGTCTACTCCTCAACCCCAAGGTCTACTATAACTCGATCGAATCTACTAACAAGTTCAAGCCCAATATCTCGTTCTTTTAATAAAGAATCTCCAAATTAATTAATCATCAATATCTAACCACATTCTCACTTATTTTTACCATCAATAAGAATAATCAAATCTACTGATAATGTCACACATATATCAACTCGTATAACTACTATCATGAACCAATCAAATCCAAGATCTAAATATAATTATAATTTAAGTTACATCACCAATAGTTCCAATCCCAATTAAGATAATAACTAAGGAGTGGGACATCCTCAAGCTACATGAAATCTAAAAAGTCTCTGTACTCAACCTCGATATCAATAAACATCATTACTCAAATAATTTATTAGTGAGCATATCCAAATAAAATACTTGCAACTAATAATTCAAAATCAGTATTGTGTGATAGATCAAAATCAAGGTAAGGTATTCATGTAAATCTCAAGTTGAACTCTAGGCCCATATATAAATCCAAGCATCCAGATAAATCAATCTTAAGGTAACATCTTATTTAATCTATCTTTATTGTCTAAATGAATTCTCATCTAAAGTATCATTAAATAAATGTCCGATAAATATCTCAAATAAGTCTGCAAATATGAATCAGGCCAATCTCAAATCAATCCAAGTCATAGTCTAAGGTGTACGATAACTAGCCTAGAATCAAAAATAATAATCCTCCACACATGTAATGATATTGATAAACACTCATATAAACTAACTAAATAGGATGAGCACTCATCGATATTTCATGAAAGAATAAAGTAATCACACTAGTAAAATAAGTCAAATGATCACATGAAATGATATAGGTCCTCATACAGGTAAACTAAGGCAGATGGTCACATGAAATAAAGCAAGTAATATATATATATATATCTGACAATGGTGATGAGGAAATAATACAAGAGCAAATACTCACAATTATCGTCTCAGTAAATTTTAGTAACATAATTACACAACGATATAAAATCATTATTACAAAATTTTTGTTTAACTGAAGGGGAAAGAACACTCACATGAACTCGATCTCAAGTCCAAAGCATTGAAATCATAAGGCCCCGATAAATCTACATAGTTCATTTCAATAGAAATTGTTAGATTTTTAAAAAGATATTTTACTTGAGAGTTATAAAGGGTTTTAATCTTGATTAATTAGTTTGGAGGTTAGGAATATGATCCTCTGAGTCTAATGAATTTAGTAGGTTTAGTTTAAACCAATTTATAATTTTGTTAGATTTTAAATTGGCTTTAAACCATTAAAATACTTATCGGGTCTGAATTTACCATTAAGGAAAATGGCTTTAAAGTGGGTGATTTTAGTTAATTATGTTGGTATTAGTCTAAAATTTTTATCATAGAAAGTAAAATTATTGTATACTATTGTTTATATTTTTCTCTATTTTTTGATATTTTTAGTTAATTATTTTTTATTTGCAAATTCTCCTTTCTTTCTTCTCTCTTTTTTTTTCCTTTTTTTCTCTGGGCCTCCTTGTGTAGCCCAGCCTGGCCAGGCCCGGGCTAGCCCCGCCCAGGCCAGGCCGAGTCTAGCCCGGCTAAAATTTCTTTTTGTTTTTTGTATAGTATAGGGCTTGGCCCTGTGCTGCCTGGTCCAAGCCCTGCCCAAGCCAGGTGGGGCCTGGGCCGTGCCCGGGCTTGGCCAGGCCCTGCCCAGGCCAGGCCAGCCCAGGCCAGGCCAGCCCAGGCCAGGCCAACGACCCAGGCCAGGCCTGGTTCGGCTGTCCTGGAACTGTAGAATTTTTTTAAAAATCCTTTGTTAGAAAAATTCAGAAAAATATGTAATTTAAAATATGGGTTGGTATATTCTCATATGTATTTTAGTTGGATTTATGGTTGGATTTTGATGTATAAAAATTTCATGAATAGTCATGATATAAATATGATTTTTAAACAACTATTTATACCAAATAAATTGAGAAGATATATTACTTGGATTTGATCTTCCCAAGCATGTTCCTCAATTTCTGCACTTCAAGATCCCTTTTGTTCATGCTCCGCTTGAAGAGAAAAGAAAGAAGGAGGTGTGGAGAGTTGGGTCATGATTTTTCTTTGGAGGTAGAAAAAGAAGTAGTTTAGGCTTTTTATAAGTTATTAGGGATTTTAGAAATCAAAATTTCAGTTGTGTTCAAACTGCTTGACAGAGTAGTTTAGAATGGAATTTAATTAAGGTTATAATTCTGAAAATAAGATTTGGATTTGGGTAAGTTAGGATAGATGTGATTATTGTTAGGATTTAGATTAGGATTAGTTAAGATTTATGAAAAGATTTAATAACATAGAATTTGGATTAGGATTGGGTTTTGGGTTATAGATAAATAGGTATGGGAAAAAGAATAAAGAAGGAAAAATAATAATTCAGGCAATAATATTAATAATAACAATGATGATAAATATAATAATAATTAACCATGTAATAATAGAAAAATAATAATAATAATTAAATACTAATAATAATACTCTAGTAATAATAATTAACAACAATAATACCAATACATAATAATAATATTAATAACAATAATAGTTACAATACTACTACTAATAATTAAAATAATCATAACAATATCAATAATAATTATAATCATAATGAAACACTCATTACTAAGAATAACAAATAATAATATTACTAGTAAAATAAAATAAATGCTTTAGAAAAATAAAAAATATAGTATTTTAGATCAAGATATACATTCTACCCACTTTATAAAAATATCGTCCTCGAAATTTTGATAAAGCAGGGAATGATAGCAAATCAAGATCAAGGGAGAAGATAAAACTTTCATGCCGCTTCTCACTGTATCACGGGTCCACTCGCTTCCGCTGCGCGCTCTGATCTTTGTTAGCGGCTTCAGAATGGAGTGACCAATTCTAAGAGACAAAATCAGGAAATAAAATCGGGAAGAAGAACAAGAATCAAGATGGAGCCAAAATAACTCTAGAAGAATAGTTAGAATTAGGGATATCAAAAGATTCAAGAGATGGATTCCAAAAGAGAGAACGATCAATTCCAAAATAGAGTCAACATCATCGCATGGATAGTATATATATATATATATATTACAGTGTAAATATAATTTGTCTCAGGTAACCGGTAAGAACAAGGTCCTCCTTGAGCAAACCTGCCTCTGATACTAAGAAAACCCTGTCACGCCCTGCTTCCCAAAATACGCGGAAACGGAGTCGCGGCTAAGATCGGCGACGTATGTACACGAGAAAAATATCCCACACACATACGCTAAGTCTAAAGTAACCTGAATAAGGTATAAAATCTACTACGATAAATCAATATCACTGCAATATGACATATAAATATCTAACACAATGATAACAGATGAATAAAGAAAAGAAATGTCAATTGGACGTGATATAGATAGAATCAGGAAATAATATAAACAAAAGAGCAGGAATACTAATAATCAAGAGGAGCGGGACTCCAGCTTCTCAAGATGCATGTGATCCTCTCCAAATACCTGATTAGTAATAATTAGCCACAGATCTGGATATGCAAATTCAGGGAGTCAAAACTCCTAGTGAATATGTAAGAATACACTGGAAAGTGTACATGCATATAATATGGGAGTAGATAAAGAAAATATATATACGAGAATAAGAAATGACATGAATAAAGTAAATAAACAGTAATATGGATAGCACACATTAAAGTATGTGTCCAGTCATGTATTCAATCAGGTGTCTATCTCGATCTATAAATCAAGCGGGTAGAGTCAGTCAGTACTAGAGTCAGATGTCCAATAAGGTCAGGTGTAACATCGTGTGTCCAACACACATACATGCATCAGGCAAAGACAATCAAATATAGTACCTTATTATTATTATGTCAGCGAACACCAATTTTCACCTGTAATAAACACATCCCATACTACGCCAATCACACTTGTCAATTAGGGTCTTAAGTTATTGAAACTGGTCGGTTGGAGACATTGTCCATACTTTAGGTGGGTCTCATACATACCCGGGACCACGGCCCAGACTTCTGGCGTTGAACTAGGTCCTGCAAGGTAGTCAGGAACATGTATAACAGGAACAAGAACAGGACAGAGTGCCAGTCTTCCCCAGGAACCCTGCAGTGGAACCCACTTTCGGCTGCGCAATCTATATCCTAAGTCCACCCAAAATAAAGACGCTGTCTCCTCCATCAATCTCCTGAATCCCAGTATAAGTTATTTGATATCAGTTATTTAGATTATTAAGATTATTTAATGTACATGTTACTTAAATTACTGGGACAACTCGGTGATAGCCACGGTAATGACATCAACATGTGTAATCAGGATACCGATATAACAGGATATATAATGTCGGTGAACATGATACCGGTATAACAGGATATGTAACAAATATAACATGAGATTGTGGTTACCGTATACAATATTTTCCCAGCAATTAGGGTAACTGGACATTATAGTTATCAGGTAAATATCATGTATAATTAGTCAAGTTCTTCAGGTAAATCATATATTCAGTATAAGTAAGGACCTGGTAGCATGAATAGAATAATATGGGCAAAATATTTAGTCAACTCAGATCTTCAAAGTCATCGATATATTAAAGTCTCAATATATAAAATACATACTCATCTATATCCAACCAATCATCACTATTCAATCTTAATTAAAACCATCACACATTCTCACTTCCATTAAGTTCAAACACAAGTTCTAGAAATCTAAGTAACTAGTCAATTATGCATATACATGCCACCAGGTCGGTCAAACCAATCTACGTCTACTCCCTCAACCCTAAGGTCAACTCCAACTCAATCGAGTCTACTAACAAATCCAAGTCCAATATCTCATTTTTTTAATAAAGAATCTCCAAATTAATCAATCATCAATATCTAACCACATTCTCACCTGTTTTACCATCAATTAGAATAATCAAATCTACTGATAATGTCACTCAGATATCAACTCGCATAACTTCCATCATGAACCAGTCAAATTCAAGATCTAAATATAATTATAGTTTAAGTTATATCACCAATAGTTCCAATCCCATTAAAGATAATAACTAAGGAGTAGGAGTCCTCAAGCTACATGAAATCTAGAAAGTCTCTGTATTCAACCTCGATATCAATAAACATCATTACTCAGATAATTTATCAGTGAGCATATCCAAATAAAATACTTGCAATAAATAATCCAAAATCAGTATTATGTGATAGATCAAAATCAAGGTAAGGTATTCATGTAAATCTCAAGTTGAACTCTAGGTCTATATATAAATTCAAGCATTCAGATAAATCAATCTTAAGGTAACATCTTATTTAATCCATCTTTATTGTCTAAATAAATTCTCGTCTGAAATATCATTAAATAAATATCCGATAGATACCTCAATTAAGTCTGCAAATATGAATCCGGCCAATCTCAAATCAATCCAAGTCATAGTCAAAGGTGTACGACAACTAGCCTAGAATTAAAAATAATAATCCTCCATACATGTAATGATATTGATAAACACTCATATAAACTAACTAAATAGGATGAGCACTCACCGATATCTAAGAATATATATAATCACACTAGTAAAATAAGTCAGATGATCACATGAAATGATCTAGGTACTCATACAGGTAAAATAAAGCAGATGGTTACATGAAATAAAGCAAGTAATATATATATATATATATATGTATATATATATATATATGTATATATATATATATAATATATATGTATATATATATATATATATATATATATATATATATATATATATATATATATATATATATATATATATATATATATATATATATATGTATATGTGTGTGTGTGTGTGTGTGTGTGTGTGTGTGTATATATATATATATATATATATATATATATATATATATATGGCAATGGTGAATTAGGAAATAATACAAGAGCAAATACTCACAAGTATCGTCTCGGTAAATTTTAGTAACATAATTACACAACAATATAAAATCATTATTACAAAATTCTTGTTTAACTGAAGGGGAAAAGAACACTCACCTGAACTCGATCCCAAATCCAAAGCACTAAAATCATAATGCCCCGATAAATCTACATGGTTCATTACAATAGAAATTGTTAGATTTTTTAAAAGTATATTTTACTTGGGAGTTATAAGGGGTTTTAGTCTTGATTAATTAGTTTGGTGGTTAGGAATATGATCCTCTGGGTCTAATGAATTTAATAGGTTTAGTTTAAATCAATTTCTAATTTTTGTTAGATTTTTAATAGGCTTTAAACCATTAAAATACTTAACGGGTCTGAATTTACCATTAAGAAAAATGGCTTTAAAGTGGGTGGTTTGAGTTAATTATGTTGGTATTAGTCTAAAATTTTTATCAGTAAAATTATTGTAGACTATTGTTTATATTTTTCTCTATTTTTTTGATATTTTTAGCTAATTATTTTTTATTTACAAATTCTCCTTTCTTTCTTCCTTTCTTTCTTCTCTTTTTTTCCTTTTTTTTTCTCTGGGCCTCCTTGTGCAGCCCGGCCAAGCCCGGGCCAGGCCGGGCCGGGTCTGGCCCGATTAAAATTTCTTTCTTTCTTTTTTTGTACAGCACAGGGCCTAGCCTTGTGCTGCCTGGCCCAGGCCCTGCCAGGCCAGGCCCGCCCAGGCCAGCCCGCCAGCTAGGCCAGGCCTGGTTCAGCTGGCCTGGAACTGTAGATATTTTTTTAAATCCTTTGTTAGAAAATTCGTGGGTTGGTATATTCTCACATGTATTTTAGTTGGATTTATGGTTGGGTTTTGATGCATAAAAATTTATAAATAGTCATGGTATAGACATGATTTTAATAAACTATTTATACCAAGTAAATTGAGAAGATAGATTACTTACTTAGATTTGATCTCCCCAAGTATATTCCTCAATTTCTGCACTTCAAGATCCTTTTGCTCATCCTCCGCTTGAGGAGAAAAGCAAGAAGGAGGTGGGGAGAGTTGGGTTATGATTTTTCTTTGGAGGTAGAAAAAGAAGTAGTTTAGACTTTTTATAGGTTATTAGAGATTTTATACATCAGAATTTCAGTTGGGTTCAAACTACTTGACTGAGTAGTTTAGAATAGAATTTAATTAAGGTTATAAATTTGAAATAAGATTTGAATTTGGGTAAGTTAGGATAGATGTGATTTTTATTAGGATTTAAATTAGGATTAGTTATGATTTATGAAAAGTTTTAACAAGATAGAATTTGGATTAGGATTGGGTTTTGGGTTATAGATAAATAGGTATGGGGAAAGAATCAAGAAAGGAAAATAATAATTCCGGAAATAATATTAATAATAACAATGATGATAAATAATAATAATAATTAACCATGAAATAATAGAAAAATAATAATAATAATTAAAATACTAATAATAATTCTCTAATAATAATAATTAACAACAATAATATCAATACATAATAATAATATTAATAACAATAATAGTTAACAATACTACTAATAATAATTAACACAACTATAAAAATATCAATAATAATTATAATCATAATGAAACGCTCATTACTAAGAATGACAAATAATAATATTATTAGTAAAATAAAATAAATTCTTTAGAAAAATAAAAAATACAGTATTTTAGACAAGGATATTACAATTTTGCTATTTATATTTGTCAAATTATATTCGAATATATTTCATTTATAATGATACGTTTGAAATTTTATTCTCACTAAATAATTTATTTTTTGCATGAAGTTTGATATGGATTATACTAATGATGGAGTCACATTCAATACTAGTGATATTTGCATCAGAAAGTAGTACAAAACGCACTATTCTAAAATATAAGATGTACTTTTCTGATTTAAAACCAACAAAGACAATTATCAATACAATATCAGGTCCTGTAGATTTGTTTGAAGGAACTGAAAAATCTAGTTTCATATTACCAAATGGAACAAAGTTTTTCATAAAAGATATTTTGTTTTTACCAAAATCCAAAAGAAATTTATTGACTTTTAATGAGATATATCTTATTACTTATAAATCAGGTAAGAAGTACATATTAGAAAAACTACCAAAATTTTCTTCAGGATTGCATTACACATATATAAATGCGATTGAGTTACATATGCTAGTTAAAAAAGATACACAAACATTAATTCTATGGCATGACCATTTAGTCATCCTGATTCAATAATGATGCGAAGAATTATTAAAAGCTCACATGGACATTCATTGAAGAGCCAAAAGATCCTTCAAACCAGTAAAATTTCATGTGAGATTTTTTCTCTTCGAAAATTAATCATGAGACCACCACCAGGACAAATAAAAACTGAATCACCTACATTTTTTTGAATGTATTCAAGGTGATATTGTGGCCATTCACTCACTGTGTGGACCATTTCGATACTTTATGGTATTGATAGATGCCTCTAATAGATGATCACACATTTGTCTATTATTAACTCACAACGTGGTATTTGCGAGATTATTTACTTAGATAATTAGATTACAAGCACAATTTTCTGATTATACAATCAAGAAAGTTAGACTTGATAATACTGGTGAGTTTACATCTCAAGTTTTCAATGAATATTGCGTGTCAATTGGGATAGCTGTTGAGTACCCTATTGCCCATGTATATAAACAAAATAGTTTGGCTGAATCACTGATTAAGCGCCTCCAACTATTGCTAGACTATTAATAATGAGAACAAGGCAATTTTACATGCTGCGACATTAATTCGCATTAGACCAAGTGCATATCATGAGTACTCTCAATTATAATTAGCATTTGGTCAATAATAAAATATTTTCCATTTCAAAATTTTTGATTGTGTGTACCGATTGCTTCACTACAACGTACAAAGATGGGTTCTCAAAGAAGACTGGGAATATATGTCGGGTATGATCTCCTTCTATCATAAGATATCTTGAGCATAAAATCGGTGATGTTTTTACGGCTCGATTTGCCGACTGTCATTTCAATGAAGCGCAATTTTCTAGCATTAGGGGGAGAAAAGAAACGACTGAAAAAGAAGGTTACATGGAGTGAATCATCTTTATTGCATCTTATTTCTCATACAAAACAATGTGAGTTTGAAGTGCAAAAGATTGTCAATTTATAAGAAATAGCTAATCAATTATCAGATGCGTTCACTGATACAAAAAAGAGTGATTAAATCATACATACTAGCTGTAAATGCTCCTGCTCGGATTGAAATCTTAAAAGGAGAATTTGAAAATGAACTAACTAATGAGTTTAAGACACGCCTGAAACGTGGTGGACCAACCGGTTCCAAAGATAAAAATTCTCGAAAAAGAAAAAGAACAAATAAGCATGATGACCTCAATATGGAGGAATGAGTTCCAAAAGAAATACAAAATAAAACAAATCAAGAGATTGAAAAATCTGAATGTATAGAAAATCATGAGATCTATATGATTACGTCAATACAGGAGGATTACGAAATCAAAATGTGATAAAAAAATATAGATGAAATATTTTCTTATTCCGTAGTATGTGATATTATTAACGAAAGTGAGGATCCTGAACTAAGATGTGTTACTGAATAATAAAATAGACATGATTGGATTAAATGAAAAGACGTTATACAGGCTGAATTAAATTCACTCAATAAGCAAAAGATATTTGGACTTATTATCCTCACGCTTGAAGTCGTGATATCAGTAAGATACAAATGGGTTTTTGTGTAAAAGCGCAATAAGAAAAATGAGATTGTGAGGTACAAAGCTCGACTTGTTGCTCAAGGTCTCTCACGAAGACCTGAACTTGATTATGAAGAAAACGTATTCTCCAGTAATGGATGCAATTACGTTTAGATATTTAATCAGCCCAGCAGTTTCTAACAATTTCAAAATGTGTCTTATGGATGTTACAACTTATTTTTATGGGTCACTTGATTGCAATATTTATATGAAATTTCCTAAAGGATTTAAGATGCCTGAATCATCAAGTTCAAAACCAAAGAGTTATATTCGATCAAATTACAAAGATCATTATATGGGTTAAAGCAATCTTGACGAATGTGGTATAATCTTTTAAGCATATTTATTAAAGGAAGTATATGTAAACAATTCTATATGCACTTGTGTTTTTACAAAGAAAATAACATTCAGATTCATTACATTATTGTCTATGTTAATGATTAAACATCATCGACACTTATAAAAATCCTAAAAGTAATGATGCACTTAAAGAATGAATTTGAAATGAAAGATCTTAGAGAAATAAAATATTGTACTGTTTACAGCTTGAGCACCTTTAAAGTAGAATATTTTTGCATCAATCAAATTATATTAAAAATGTCTTGAAATGCATTAGCATGGATAAAGCAAATCCTTTAAGTACTCCAATGATTTTTAGATCATTAAATTTGAAAAATGATCCATTTCGCCCTCACGAAGATAATGAAGAGGTTCTTGATCCTGAAGTACTATACCTAAGTGCAATTGAAGTTCTAATGTATCTTACTTATTGTACCAGATTAGATATAGAATTTGCTACTAATATATTAGAAAGATTTAGCTCATCTCCTATACGGAGACATTGAAATGGAATTAAACATGTATTTTGTTATTTTCGAGGAACAACTAATTTTGGTTTGTTTTATTTTAGAGGATCAAAATAAAAAATGATTGGTCATGCAGATGCAACTTACCTATCAGAGTCACATAAAATCAGGTCTCAAAAGGATATGTGTTCACATATAAAGGTACGACGATCTCTTACCGTTCACAAAAGCAGACACTATTTGCCACTTCTTCTAATCATGCTGAAGTCATAACACTCCATGAAGCAAATCGAGAATATGTATGGCTAAGATCTGTAACTTAACACATCCAAGCAACTTGTGAATTACCAGTCGATAAAGATCCAACAGTACTGTTTGAAGACAATGTTGTATGCATCGTTCAAATGAAGGAAGAATATATCAAAAGTGACCAAACCAAGCACATACTCCCAAAGTTTTTCTCATTCAGCCAAGAGCTTGAAAAGAATAAATAAATTAATATTCAATATATCCAATCAAGTGATAATGCGACAAATCTCTTCACAAAGGCACTTTCCACTATAACTCTCAGAAATCTTATTCGTGATATCAGGATGCATCATCTGCGAGATTTATGAAGAAGAACTACTCATGCTAACTTAAGGAGGAGCTTACGTAGATGTACTTTTTTTTTTTCTTTCTAAGGTTTTGTCCCACAGGGTTTTCTTGGTAAAGTTTTTAACGAGGCAACATAAAACATGTATATAAAGATAGTATAGTCTTTTTCCCTTTGCTATAGTTTTATCTCACTGGGTTTTCCTAGCAAAGTTTTTAGTGAGACATCATGAATGGTGGATATCTAAAAGGAGCGTTATGAATATGTCTATCCCCCATCCTCCACCCTTCAACCGTTCATAATAAATGTGGTTACTATTGGCCGCATTGTAACCTAAAATTTTTCTATAAATAGGTTCTTCCTGATTTATTTTTTTGTACACTTTAGAAATCAATAAGAATTTCTCTTTCTACTCTCTCTAGAATTTTCTATCTCAGTGTTATAGTTTCTTGAGTTTTACAACATATTGATATTTTTTTCTCTTTTTTCTTCTTTCTTTCAAAAATGAGCCCACAAGCCCATTTCCTTCTTTCCTTATTTACTCGTTTTCAATTCAAGCCCATTAAGCCTTCAAGCCCGCACCATCACTCTCTCATTTTCCTTTTTATTCTTTAATTTCTTTTGGCTCAAAAGGCCCAAGCCCACTCTCTTTGTTTCTTCTTTTATCATTTTTTTGGGCTCACCCTAAGGCCCAAAGCCCGCAGCCACTCTCTTTTTCCCTCTCTGTCTTAATTATTAGTTTTACTTGTTTTACCTCTGAGGTTATTCCTAAGAAGAACCTTTAATCCTGTAAGGAAAAGAGAACGTGATTAACATTAAGAAAACTTGCAAGGTCGAATAAAACATGTAGGTGCGATTATGTTCTTACCCCTCAACCCAAAATTTCACTGAAGTAGAAACTAAATAGTCATTTTTCAAACTCATGAAGAAAGTAAAAAGTGTAGAGGATTCAACAAAGAAAAAGTTGACTTTCCAGACCCAACAAAAAAGATAGCCTTTCTCAACCATTCATCAAACTTGGAAGTCTGTAAATTGTGAACCATCGAATATATCTTATTATGCTTTAGAAACTACAATACTTCGTGAATCCTATGCATAACCTTTTGAGTGAATCCATATCATATAAATACAAATAAGCTCTTACCCAACTTGAAATCCAATAGTTGGCCTAAGTGCCTTTCCAGTGCTTTAAAAGAATAATTTATCCAAAAGTGCATTCTCTATCTGTTATATAAGTTAGTATGGTGTTAGAAGGAGCAGTGTTGAGCAACCTTCCTCTCTAGAAATTCTTGTTTTCCATCTTGGTAGTATCTTGAGATCCTACTTCCAGGAGCATCAGGTAATGGTCTTAACTGACCAGTCGAGCTTGAAGGATGTTGATCAAAGTCAAGAGGCTTTAAAAAGGATGATCCGTTGGGTGATGGAATTGACCGAATATAGCCTTTAGTATAGGCCACAAACTGCGGTGAAAGCACAGTCGCTCGCTCATTGATTTTTGAGTTGATTTTGCCATTCTCAATGCGCATATCCATGGCTATACAAGATGTCTGATTGAGTTGTCACCTGCACAAGAAAATACAGAATTTCAGAATCGATAATAGATAGTGCTAGGTACTCAAATTTATCGCGATAGCAAGAGCCTATGCGGGTCGTGATCCACAAGGAGGAATTAGCGATAAAAGCTTTTAGTAGGTTCTCTTTTAGTTCACTAAAGATGATTAAAAGTTCTTCTCTTGTTCTTATAAAGAAAATGGAAAACAGATATTGTTAAGCTAAGAAAAATGTGGTAGATTGAGAAGGTGGAGAAAATATAAAATGAATTTATACAAAGAAAGTGAAAAAGTGAATAGAGTTGATGGTGATTTAACTAAAGATTAAAAGAAAGGAAGAAAACCTAAAAGAACTTACTTACCTCTTCGGCACATGCTTACTTTTAATCCGTATCAACGATGTTCCTTGGCTTGAAGTCAATCGAAGCATGACAGATGAGATCTTCCCACTCCCGTTCTAAGCTACGAAATAAAGGAGCAAGCTACACTAATATAGAAAAGATTATCCATCACCATAAGCCATCAACGACACTTGTAAGGGCAAGACAACTTCGAGACTATCAGAGTCATTTGGATTCACAAACATATAGAAGAGGGAAGCAAACAAAACAAGATAAAAAAGAAAACTTCAATTTGATTCAAATAATAATGAAAGAAAAGACTTACTTACACCGGTGTCACGCTCAGTATAACCTTCGCTCTCATTCCTCCATGAAACTCTCCTCTCCTCTCAGTTACATAAAGAAAATAAAAAATACATAAAAGAAAACTAAAAATCCTAAGTTACAGACTACAAATAGCCTAACCTACACTCTCTGCTTTATATCCCATGTGCACTGAGAATTTGCAGGTATTTATAGTAAATACAGAACGGGGGAGAGCGTCTGAAGACAGGGGGAGCAAATGCTCCCCGTATCTCAACAAGATTGTGGCTGAAATGCGGCATTTGCGGCTTTTGTGCGGGAATTTTGTTGCCAGATGGCCAGATCGGGGAGTGCAGCTCCCTGATTTCACGATTCGTCCGTTTGTTCAACTGGTTTCTCGATTTGCTTTACGAATTTGATGATATCTCTATTGATCCTCAAGTTAATCGAATAAATCCAAATAAATTCGAATTTAACCAGTTTCTATTTAGTATTATCTGCTCCGATTTGCTCGGATCTCCTTAAATCTTCTGCCTATTTGCCCTGATCTTTTGTTTGATTTAATTCTGAATTAAATTAGAATTTAAAAGAGTTTTTGAGCTTGTTTCTCTTTCCTCTCTTTTAGCAAAGGCCTGCACAATTTAAATGGTAAAAATGATTAATTAGCAGAGTTTATTTGAGATAAAATTTAAGAATGTGACATTGAATATGCAATATCAGTAACCATCACACCCCCACACTTATCTTTTGCTCGTCCTCGAGCAAAACAAAAAAGTAAAACAAAACTAACCTAGTCTAACTCACTTTCGTAGGAATCACGATTGTATTTAGCATGTACAACAAGCCGTTAAACCTCTAGGTTATCCTAGAGGGCGAGTTTTGTCTCGTGAGGATTTTCAATAGATTACACCCACAAAATCCATAAAGAAAGAGAAACAAAGTGTTAGTATTTTTGAAAATCATTTTGAAAAGGAGAGAAAATATTTGAAATATTATTATAAGAGTTCAACTAATCTATAAGTTATAAGAAAATTGAATTTTTCATTCCTAAACTTAGTTTCAATTAAAAAACTTGTTATCAATTAAGGTAAGGAATTAAATTGTATTTCTCATTTAGTATATTATTTTACCCTAAGTCATATGCACTTTTGTGACCGTGAAATTTTGACTCAGGATTTTTTAACTCTAACACTTATATCTTATTATTATTTTTTTTATATTTTGGTGGTATTATTTCTTAGTTCTATTAGGCTTTCTTATATGCTCATGTAACGAGTATTTTGTCAGTGACTCCCAAACCGAACGGTCTTAGGGCACTGTTTAGACGGGAAAGGTGTTGTATTGTGGAGTATAATTTGCACACAAAATATATTCAATAAAAAGAGATAAGGTTTATATTCAACCTCAAGTGCTTTGATCACTCCACAAATGTATTCCAAATGATTAATGTACCCTTTCCTATCTCCGTTATAGCATGGGCTATACCGAGTCGATTCTCAGGGAGAGCTTGCGATGGAAGCGTTACGGTTGGTAGTGAAGAAAAGAAAACGAAGATTCTTCTTTGTCTTAAAAGAATAAAAATGAATTGGAAAAAGAAGTAAAAGAATTGGTGGATTTGTTCATGATGGAAAATGAAAAGAAATCAAAAAGGAGATTTGCTTTGGAATTAAAACTAAAAGAAAGAAAACTTTATGAAAGATTTTAAGATGGAGAAAACCATGACTAGCTAACCTTACTATCTTGCTAAAAACTTACTAAACTCCGTGATGGTGAATGCGTGCCTCATGTTGATTCATCGACAAAGATTTGTCTTGCGTGTTGGTCTAATTACTTTCCCACTTGAATGACTGGTGATCACTCTTGGACTTGTCTTGTAGACGCATAGATGTCATTGGCCTACAAGATAGACTTTCAATAATGGAATCAAAAGAGCGACACTCAAGGGATGCTAAGGAAGAAGATACAACATTCATTAATTGAAGTAAAGAAGTTGTACAACAAATAGCATATGTTTGGTGATCCATCTCCATGTTCCATCAAGGCACTTGTTCTAAAGATAAGGCTCTAAATGAGGCACACATGAATCATATGGAATTACAACAAGAACTTGCAAAGCAGTGAAAGTAACCCATCGGAGAAGAGAAGACCATACAACTTGCAAGATTAAAGATAGCAATCACCCATGAGTTAGTAGTTAGCAAGGTTAGTGGTTAGCTAGTTCATGTTAGAAAAGTTAGCTACTAGCCATAAGAAAAGAAAAGCAAGGCATGAATAAAATTGCAAGTAAAGTAAAGCTAGAATTAAAGAAAGCAAGTAATACTAGAAAATGCTCAAGTAGAGAGAAGAGAATGGATGAATCCTTACTTCACAAGTTGTCACACCTTGGTCTACACAAGCTTTTTCTCTCTTACAACTCTCTTTTGCAGAATTTCTAGGGAGGAAGAAGAAGATCTAAAGCACTAAAATCCTAGAGAAAAAATACAAAATTACAAAGCTTTATCCTCTAATCTCTCCTCTCTCCTCCTCTCTTCCCTCTCTTTGCGCTCATGCAGGCCCTGGTGCTGTATTTATAGGCCTCAGAGAGAAGGATCTAGAGCCCAGTTTGTTGGAGAGAAATCCGGGCTCCAACAACCCTGTAACTGCCGCAAATTGGCGGCAAACTCCCAGAAATTGCGGCAAGATCAAGGCCGTTGAGGCCAGATTTTCTGTTGCGAGTTTGTTACAGTTTGTTATCCACGTGGATCTTCTGGAAGAGTGAGTTGGCGCGTAGAATTCTCTAGATCCTGGGCTCAAACTTGGGCTCTCTTTTGGGCTTTGAATTAATTCCCTTTAATTATTACTAATTAAAGAGATTTTGGGCCTTTTCTTATTTCAGATGTGGACCTGCAAAAAATAGAGAGAAGAACATTAAAAATCATATTTTTATTTGCAATATGCATGGAAATGATGTGGTAAAATATGCAAAATTGTATATCAATCACACCCCCACACTTATTCTTTTGCTCGTCCCGAGCAAAACAAAGAAAAGAAAAACTATACTACCAATTTTATTACACCACTTTCGCAGGTGACGCGATTGCACTAAGCGTGTGCAACAAGCCGTTAAACCTCTAGGTTACCCTAGAGGAGGAGTGTTGTCTCCTGAGGGTTTTCAGCAGATTACACCCACAAAATCCATAAAGAAAAATAAAAGGGTTAGTGAAAATTTTGATCCATGTTTTAAAGTTTCTCACTTAAGTTATAGGTTTCAGGTTACCCTAAACTTGTCATTCCTCTTATAAGTGTCTATTTAGAGTTTTGTTTTCAATTTAGGTTAAGTTTTTAGGGAAAAGATCAAAAACCGGATTTTGCATCAATCCTAAGATATATACATCTATAAATATGAAGGATCTTTCTTAGACTAAGTTCATTTATTTACTAATATATATAACATTTTTTTTTCTTTCTTTTTTTTCTTTTTTTTTTATAATATTTATTTATTTATATTTCCTTAGCATCCTTAGGCTTTCTAGTTTACCCTTGTAGCGAGTCTCTTACCGATGACTCCCAAACCAGACTGTCTTAGGGCACCAGATGAGAAAACATCCCTAGGGTTCGATGACTCGAGTAAAAAAGGCCACGAAGAAATTTAAGGACTTAACCACCTTTAGGCATGACTGGCCATGCTTCTTGAGGCACAGCTAACCAGCTTAATTAGTGGCTAAGTATTTATTATTTATTATTTATTTACACATTTTTTTATTATTATATATATGTAAATAAAGTCACAAAGTCTTTGATTAATCCTTCAATATGTTTAATGTATATATCCTAAAGAAAGAATTAAAATCTAGTAATTTTTCTAATCCTTTATTACTTAACCTAAAATCTAACAAAACTCCTCTTTTCGACTTATAATTAGAAATCTTAGTTTAGAGCTTCCTTAATCCCTAAAGTTAAGTTTGATTCTTTAAACATGGATCAAGAATTTCCTTTTTTTTTTATTTCTAAAAGAAGTGTAAAAGAAAGAAAATCTAATTCTAAAAGAAGTGTAAAAGAAAGAAAATCTAAAAACTCTATGTTAGTAAACCCTCCCCCACACTTATTTCATGCATTGTCCTCAATGCATCATGATATATGTATGCATGAAATAGGTAAGAGGTAAGAAACTTTTATTTACAAGAAAGTGCAAAAAATTATTTACAAAGAGTATATACAAGTGTAACTATTACCTAGGCTTTTGGTCGTTTTCCTCTGGCCCGTTTCCCATCGTTCCAGTGCGTCTGCTTTCGTGAGCTCAGTTGGGAAACGGTTTGAATTATTTTAGCCCTAGGTTTTTCCAGATTCAATTGTTTATTATTATCATTCACCTTCATTCCACCACATTGTTCACTAAAAAATTCCTTATCACCACTCTCACTCTGAATCTCATCACTTCCAATGTTAAGAAATTTCAGCTCCTCTCCATACAATTCTTCAAAACTAAGGTCAACATCCGGAAGTGTGCAATCTGTTAGCTGACCCCGAGTTGACTCATCTAGACACATGATCTCATCAGCAAACAGGTCTTCAAAGGATATATCAATCGGAGGTTCGAATATAGTCAGAGTTGGCTCATTTAAAGTGAAAATATCCAAATCAACTTTTCCCTTTTTAAAGGGTACTCGGATAAGAGAATCACAAGATTGTGACTCATCTTTTGGATCTTCACCTTCTTCCTCACAATTGTTACTAATGAAACTAATCTCAAATGTTTGATCTTTTGTTTTACGAGGTTGTGTGTGGAAGACATTGTGTTCATGAGTCATGTTACCAAAGGTTAACCTCATTGATCCATTCCGGCAATTAATGATGGCATTTGCAGTAGCCAGGAATGGTCGTCCCAAAATGACAGGAATTTGAGCCCTTTGATTGGAATTTGACACAGGTTTTGTTTCAAGGACTACAAAGTCAACAGGATAAATGAATTCCCCAACTTTGACAAGGACATCGTGAATTTCCCCCTGGGTCTAGTGACAGAGCGATCAGCCAATTGTATGGTCATTTGGGTAGGACGGAAATCCCCTAACCCTAATTGTTGATACATAGAGAAAGGCAGGAGATTGATGCTGGCCCCCAAATCAAGAAGTGCCCTATTGATGGTAGTCTGTCCTATGATGCATGAAATGGTGGGGCTCCCTGGGTCTTTGTATTTAACAGGAATTGGACTAGTGAGTAACTCGCTAATGGTTGATGCTAGGAAGACTTTCTTAGGGACTTGTGTTTTCCTTTTCTTGGTGCACATTTCCTTTAAGAATTTGGCATATGATGGCACTTGTTGTATGGCATCAAGAAGAGGGACATTGATTTGGACCTTATTAAACATTTCTCTTATCTTCTCCATATGAGCATTTGTCTTGTTATTTGTAAGCCTATTTGAAAATGGTATACTAGGCTTATAAGGTTGCTCATCTACCTTTTCTTTACCCTTGGCTTTGGAAGTGGATGGCTCTGTAATAGAAGATGGTTTGTCAGAAGCTGGTTGTATTGGGACAGGAAATGTTGGCTTTGGTGCTGGATGAGATGGTGGACTAGAAACCTTATTGTCTACTTGTTTTCCAGATCTCAGGGTATGAATAGCATGACATTGACTGGGTCCTGAATCTTCCACTTCATTCAAAGGGAAGTGATGTTTAGGATTTGGCAATGGCTGGCTTGGGAACATTCCATTTTGTCTCTCAGCTAATTGCCTGATCTGGACCTAAACTTTATTCATCTCCTGCTGATGGTTCTTTGTAAAGGTTTCTAGCATTTTTCTCAACTCTGATATTTCTGAATTATTGTGGGGTAGATGTTGATGATATGGAGACTGGAATTGTGATTTGTAGTGTGGTGGACTTTGAAAAGATTGGGATTATGGTGGACCTTGAGATGGATGAAAATTCGGTGCATTACGATTGAAACTGGATGGGTGAGACTGAGCATTATAAGGATGTGGAAATGGTGGCCTATGATGCTCAGGACCAGATTGACTCCACGAAAAATTTGGATGGTTCTGCCATCCTGGATTGTAAGTGTTGGAGTATGGGGGTCTGGTAAATGCTGCATTCAGGTTCTCCTGATATGATTGGGGCTGATACAAAGGACACTCCTCAAAGACATGGTTGAGATCATGACAGTAGGTGCAACCCGGTTTGATGACAGGTAATGGGTTGACCTGATTGACAATAGAATTTCCCCTAGACTCAAGCAGTTCTATCCTCTTCATCAATTGTGTGATCTTGGCTTCTGCAGCTATAGAGGATTCTATGGAGTGCGTACCAGTTCTGGAAGTGGTGGGAGTGGGTTTATCAGGGCATGACTCCCACTGAATGGTTTTCTCAGCGAGGGTTTCAAAGAGATCCCACCCCTGATGCTCATCTTTCTTCAAAAATTCCCCTTGGCACATGGATTCAAGGAGGGTTTTCGTTTGGTAATCTAGACCGTCATAGATAATCTGGCACAGACGCCATTTCTCTATGCCGTGATGAGGACATAGGGCTAGAAGGTCTTTGAAACGCTCAAAATACTTCCAGAAAGGTTCATTTGTTTCCTGCTTGAATTGCATGATATTCTTTTGCATGAAGGCTGTTTTGTGGATAGGATAGAATTTCTTAAGAAAGACTTTTACAAAATCCTCCCATGAAGATATGGAACTGACGGGAAGATTGTAAAGCCATTTCTTAGCTAAATCCTTCAGTGCAAACGGTATAAACCATAACCTAACAGCATCCTCGGTCAGTTGGGAAATTCTCATCATTTGGCATACCTCTTCAAACTCACGAATAAAGAGGTACGCGTCCTCAGACTCAAGACCATGAAATCGGGGAAGTGTATTAATGAATTGCGGTTTCAGCTCGAAGTGATTTCCATTAGGTTCGGGGAGAAAAATGCATGAAGGAAGGGAGGTGCGAATCGGATAAAATCGATCTTGAAGTGAGACGTTGTTTTTCATAATGTCAAGTGGTTGTGTAAGTGCAGAAAGTCTAATAAGTCTTGCAGAATTAGGATCACGGAACCACTCTTGCATATACAGTCACAAACAACGTGCACCGATCACACCAGTGAAAAAGAAAAATAAAATAACAAACAATAAAAGAAAAAATCAATCCAAGCTATCTAGGATTCCTGGACCTAGACGACTCCTAACTGATTAGATCGTCCACAGGAGGTTTAGTGTAGACTTTGACTACAAGCTAATCAGCCAGGGAAGGGTAAGGTTGGTGGGAGGTTTTCCGTCAGAGACGTTCCTTAATTAAGTAACCAGCAACCTTCGGGCTTTCGGCCCTCAATCCCTTTCCTAGACACTGATTTTACAAAAGTCAATTTCTAACACTTTTCCCCTTAGGATAATCTCCTAAGTGAGTCCGGATGTCCCTAGGGCCAACGTCTATCAGTTTTATTAGAAGCTTGGGATTGTGAGTGCTTGGGAAAATGATTTTCGGGCTAAGGAAGGGGTGATAAAATCGCTACCTTATTTTTTTTATGGGTAATGCCCTTAAATTCGATTTGTGCAAGTGTACGATATCAACAAACAAGGTTCACTCAAAGCGTAATTAAATCAAACAAAGAGTGAGTCCTAGTCAATATGCAATGCGTACGTACCTTGCCGCCAGCACTCTTCAACAGTAAAAGTAAAGGAATTGAAAAGACACGTGCCTAGAATGCAAATGTCTAAACAATTTTTAACGTTTCAACCAATGTTTTACTGTTTATTATAATTAGCAGGAGTATGGTGAAGCATACAAGAAAAGAATTATTGCAGAAGCTGTATTTTGCAAAGCTGAAGACCCTGCAGAAAACTTGTCAGTAGTGAACTCAGGATTGCCGCGAATCTGCGGCTGGGGCCGAGATTCTGCGGCAAAACTGAGGGATCCTGGTCTCTGCTTTCAAGAGCAGAGGCCCAGGTCTACTTATATGTTACTGCAATGCTATTTTTTTCTATTTCTTCACCTGTAACCTGCAACAGAGAAGAAAATGCGTTTAGTTCTTCACTTTAAACCAAAAACCGTTGCTCTCCCCGGCAACGGCGCCAGTTTGTTTAGACGGGAAAGGTGTTGTATTGTGGAGTATAATTTGCACACAAAATATATTCAATAAAAAGAGATAAGGTTTAGATTCAACCTCAAGTGCTTTGATCACTCCACAAATGTATTCCAAATGATTAATGTACCCTTTCCTATCTCCGTTATAGCATGGGCTATACCGAGTCGATTCTCAGGGAGAGCTTGCGATGGAAGTGTTACGGTTGGTAGTGAAGAAAAGAAAACGAAGATTCTTCTTTGTCTTAAAAGAATAAAAATGAATTGGAAAAAGAAGTAAAAGAATTGGTGGATTTGTTCATGATGGAAAATGAAAAGAAATCAAAAAGGAGATTTGCTTTGGAATTAAAACTAAAAGAAAGAAAACTTTATGAAAGATTTTAAGATGGAGAAAACCATGACTAGCTAACCTTACTACCTTGCTAAAAACTTACTAAACTCCGTGATGGTGAATGCGTGCCTCATGTTGATTCATCGACAAAGATTTGTCTTGCGTGTTGGTCTAATTACTTTCCCACTTGAATGACGGGTGATCACTCTTGGACTTGTCTTGTAGACGCATAGATGTCATTGGCCTACAAGATAGACTTTCAATAATGGAATCAAAAGAGCGACACTCAAGGGATGCTATGGAAGAAGATACAACATTCATTAATTGAAGTAAAAAAGTTGTACAACAAATAGCATATGTTTGGTGATCCATCTCCATGTTCCATCAAGGCACTTGTTCTAAAGACAAGGCTCTAAATGAGGCACACATGAATCATATGAAATTACAACAAGAACTTGCAAAGCAATGAAAGTAACCCATCGGAGAAGAGAAGACCATACAACTTGCAAGATTAAAGATAGCAATCACCCATGAGTTAGTAGTTAGCAAGGTTAGTGGTTAGCTAGTTCATGTTAGAAAAGTTAGCTACTAGCCATAAGAAAAGAAAAGCAAAGCATGAATAAAATTGCAAGTAAAGTAAAGCTAGAATTAAAGAAAGCAAGTAATACTAGAAAATGCTCAAGTAGAGAGAAGAGAATGGATGAATCCTTACTTCACAAGTTGTCACACCTTGGTCTACACAAGCTTTCTCTCTCTTACAACTCTCTTTTACAGAATTTCTAGGGAGGAAGAAGAAGATCTAAAGCACTAAAATCCTAGAGAAAAAATACAAAATTACAAAGCTTTATCCTCTAATCTCTCCTCTCTCCTCCTCTCTTCCCTCTCTTTGCGCTCATGCAGGCCCTGGTGCTGTATTTATAGGCCTCAGAGAGAAGGATCTAGAGCCCAGTTTGTTGGAGAGAAATCCGGGCTCCAACAACCCTGTAACTGCCGCAAACTGGCGGCAAACTCCCAGAAATTGCGGCAAGATCAAGGCCGTTGAGGCCAGATTTTCTGTTGCGAGTTTGTTACAGTTTGTTATCCACGTGGATCTTCTGGAAGAGTGAGTTGGCGCGTAGAATTCTCTAGATCCTGGGCTCAAACTTGGGCTCTCTTTTGGGCTTTGAATTAATTCCCTTTAATTATTACTAATTAAAGAGAATTTGGGCCTTTTCTTATTTCAAATGTGGACCTGCAAAAATAGAGAGAAGAACATTAAAAATCATATTTTTATTTGCAATATGCATGGAAATGATGTGGTAAAATATGCAAAATTGTATATCAATCAGGCACCGGGTGAGAAAACACCCCAAGGACTTAAGGACTCGAGCAAACAGGACCAAAAAATTAAGGATTTTATTAAATGGATCACTTTTAGGCGTGAATACTTATACTTTATGAGGTACAAATACTCAGCTTAATCAGAGAATTTTTGATATATATATATATATATATATAAATTTCTTTTTTTATAAGACATAAAAATCTTTGTTTTTGAACAGTAAGTGTGTAAGTATATAAACATGCATATTTCATCAATGTAAAAATCAAGAGTAAATTACTTTTTCAAAATTTTTCCAACCTAGAAATCAAACAAATAATCTTATTTTGACCAAGTATACGAAATCCTAATTATGATTCTCCTATTCCTTAAAACTGACTTAATTTCTTACAAAAAATATATCAAAATATCATTCTCTTTCCAGATAATTTTTTTATATTTTATATTTTTTAATTTTCTTTTCTTAGTTATGTTAGTAATGTTAGAACCCTCCCCCACACCTATCTCACGTATTGTCCCAAATGTATAAAAGAAATGAATAGATGCATGAAATAAATATAAAAGAGGTAAAGTTACTGATACACTGGGTCGGATAGACCCATAGCTGTTTCATTTACCGACACCGATTCTAAAAAATGTTTAAGACGTTGACCATTTACCATAAAGTCATTCCCATTCTTTATCTCACTGATCTCAACAGCACCATGTGAAAACATGGTCTTTACAATGAATGGCTCAATCTATCTCGATTTCAATTTTCCTAAATAAAGATGAAACCTAGAATTATAGAGTAAGATTTTTTGTCTGGGGACATCAGTTTTTCTCATGATAAACTTATCATTAAAAATCTTAACCCTACTTTTTGTTATTCTAGCATTCTTATATGCCTCATTTCTTAACTCCTCAAGTTTGAAAATTTGCAATTTCTGAAGGTCACTGACGTTATCTAAATCAAAATTTAGCTGCTTTATGGCCCATAAAGCTCAGTGCTCTAACTCAACAAGTAAGTGGCAAGCCTTTTCAAATACTAACCTATATGGAGACTTACCTACAATTGTCTTGAAAGCAGTCCTGTAGGCTCATAAGGCATCTACCAGTTTAGTGGACCAGTCTTTTCTTTTTTGGTTCAACAGTCTTCTCCAAAATAAGCTTAATTTGTCTATTGGAGACCTATACCTACTCACTAGTCTGAGGATGATAAGGTGTGGACAATTTGTGAGTTATGATATACTTTCGCATAAGACTTTCGAAGGATTTATTGCAAAAGTGGGTATCATTATTACTGATGATAGCACGAGGGGTTCCGAAGCGTGAGAAGATGTTCTCTTTCAAAAACTTGATGACAACTTTGTTCTCATTAGTTTTGCTCGGAATGACTTCTACCCACTTAGACACATAGTCCATATCAACCAATATGTATTGGTTTCCAAATGAATTAGAAAATAGACCCATAAAGTCGATGCCCCATACATTAAAGAGTTTTATTTCTAGAAATCGATCAAGAATTGAAGTTTAAAATAAGTTCAAGCCCATCCTCATGTGCCTTCAAGAACATTCGCCAAGATGCAAAGCTTAATTTAGGCATTCATATGATTCCATTGTGTCTTTTTTATAAAAATCAATCAAGAAGAATACTTATAGCAGAAGGAAAATAGTGACTCAAAAAACTGATTTAGTTACTCATAACGAAGAAAGAATAAACAATATAATGAATTGAAAGCATAGACATACCAGTAAGATTAAGTAGAGTTAAGCAAGGTGAATCTTCTTTGATTGTCACTTCAACAGTAAATTACACACCTTTTCTCTCTCTCACTTGTTGTTGGACTAAAATAAAAATGAGATACAACTTCTCAATAACTATCTAACAATGATCCTAAACCCTAAAAAAAAGGAGATTAATCTTAGTCTTCGTCTCTCTGTCTCTGATGTGTGGGGTATTTATAGGGTAGTAATGGGTAGGAGAGACGAGTGGAGAGATAGGGGGAGCAAACGCTCCCCCAGATTCCAAGAAAAAGCTGCGAAAACGTGGTTTTGTCCTAGCCTTAGGGCTAGGGTCAGGGTGCCATTGACCGTTCATCTGTCCCATATCCTTTTATCCCATTGGATCTTAAATTTCTGTTCTAGATTTGACGAGATAATTTTTGATCTTATCTGATGTACCCAATTTTCAGATAAGATAACTTCTGTAAAATCTATATTCGAATCAATCCCTTTTCTTTTGAACTTCTAGATTTAATGGGATAAATTTGTCATTCCCTCTCTTTTCTTCCTTAATTACCCTGCACGCTACTGGATATTAAAATAAATTGCATATAAAGATGTAAAAATGTGACACATATGATATGAAAACATGCAACACATGTGTGTGATCAGTCGACCGAAGGACATGCACAACCCCATCCCATGGTCCGATCGACCGTTACTGACCTGGGCCAAAAACCAGTTTTTTGACTATTTTGAAATGTAAAATATTTTTAAAATATTTTGTATTGGTTTCTACGAGATATAACAATGTATAGGCAATAAAATACATGTTCAAAACATGATATAAAATTTTGAAAAAACTTGAAACATATATCAAGTACCTAACATGCAAAACACCAAAACGATAAAAACTTGTATTTTCAAAAATGTGTATTTTTCTGTGTGAGACTTCTTGAGCATCAAATCTATATTCTGCACTTTAGACATACTATTTTTCTTACAAGGCTTTAAGTGACTACAAGTGTCTTCAAGCGGGCTTCTCCAATGGTGACGTTGACTGCTTTGAGCTTCAATCCTATTCTTGAATACCCTTGAATCTTCAACACCTTTCTTTAGAGAAAAAACTTCTTGAATCCTCTAAAATCTTGAAACACACTTAAAACACTTAAACTTGACTAGTACTAAATAACCACATACATTTTATTATCATCAAAACAATAAACTGGTAATTGTAACCTTGGGCCAACACTTACCACTAATACCTCTGCTGAAGTACTACTGGAAGAAGATTGCTTATTTCCTCCTCACTTCATAATTACAAGAGTAGCCGACATATTATTATAGTTAAGTAATTGTTTCTCATTAATCAAGGTGAGGACGAATGTCTCATACTCTTCATCAGGAAAGAGAATTCAAATGAATTAACGCCTTATCCTATTCTTCGATATCCACATCCACATTAATGAAATCTGTAAGAAACTTTGTGTAGTTGTTCATATACTCAACAATAGAGAGTCTCTTCTTCAATTAGAAGCGACAAAGCCTTCTCTTTAGAAGCAGTTGAGACTCAATACTTTTTGTCAGATATTTTTCTTGAGAATCTCTCACATCTTCATTGCAGATGTCTTATAAAACATATAATACTTGACGTCTTGTGTCAAATAAGACCTTATAAGACCACACGCCATCCCATTCATCTTGTCCCAATCCTTTTCAAAAGTCTTCTACGACTTTTCTTTCAATCGTAGAGTATCTTCAAGATTTGATGCAGTCAATGCATCCATCACCTCACACCTCCACATCCCAAAATTGTTCGTGCCATCAAACTTTACTATAGGCCCGAGGCCCTTGACCTTAGTTTTGATGATGACTAACTTATGAAGGTTAATTTGCTAATGATCTTGTGTTTATATAGTTTCAGTTATTGATCAAGATCTTAGTAGATATTTGACTTCAACAAGAGATTCACAGTCAAAGTGTTGAAGCAAATAAGTATTAATTCAAAAGCTCACATCGCAACGATCGCATTTAACTTCTTTGGATTGAGTCATCTTGGAGATGAAGATCGACGAAAAGATTTGTGTCTAGGTTTGTTTCAATTTTTTTTAGATCTTGTGTAAGGATAAAATAGTCTTAATATGCTTAAATTTACACACACAAAAGTTCAAAAGTTTTGGTTTCGGCTTAACCGGTTTTGGATTTTCAAAAATATACATATATGATTTTCATGAATAGATAAAATCAAAACAAGTTTTACGTTTAAATGTGTATTGGATTTCATCCATATACATTATTGTTTCATATTGTAGGAAAACTTATTTTGATGATTCTACTTCATGTGCTTTAAGTTTTGTTTTATTAAAACTCAGTTTTGAATTTAATATAAAAAACATAGATATACTTCTATGTGTATTAGATTCTATCCATACACACTATACTTCAAATGAGTTTCAATATCTTGTTTTTGTATTTAAACAAGTTTTTGTGAAATAGTTTTTTATTTTGAAATCTTCTCAAAAATTCTTGAAGACAAAAATAAAACAAGTTTTTAAAAATACAGTTTTTGGTTTCAAGCTTAAGTTTTATGCCTAAAAAATAGTTCAAATTATTTGTAATATGGGTTGATTTTTGATCAAACATATTTGTATTTCAAGTGCTTACATGAATTTATATTTGTAGATTTTATGTGATTTTATAAGATTTTATAGGTATTTAGAAGACCATATATTTCAACCTATAACCCTGGTTTTTGGGCTGCTAACGTTCGACCGACGTGCATAAAGGTGTACAGGCTTTAGCAGTCGATCGGGCGGTTGACCGTTCCAGAGAGCCTGCTATACAGCGAGAAAAGTTGAAAGTATATATTGCAAAGTTTTCTTGAATCAATGAAAAATTACAACAATTGTAAATTTCAACTGCAAGAGAGAAGAAACTCAAGCTCAGATCCTCTCTTTGTTTAAAGCTGGGTTCTTTGTGCGGCGGAGGAAAGTGATTCTTATTTTTTGTTGATCGGATGAATGTCAAGCTCTTCTGAAACTCTTCTCCTTGGATCACAGATGGAGTAGCACAGCTCCTATCTAATGAAATCTCAAAGAGACTTAGGCAATAACTTGAACTCAACAAGTTGGTAGAAGAGTTGAACTCTTTATAAATCTTTCTCAACTGAAGAATTCCGACCCCTCTTCAATAGCAAACTGAGTTATTTATAGGGATTTAAGGGGTAAAACTGTCCCCTAAAAATCTTTCATGATGGGGGTTAACTCCCCTTATTACGTGGGCAGTATTTGACCCAGTAATGGGGCTAGTTATAACTGAGACGCAGGGCTCCTCTGCAGTTGGAATGTAGGCTTTCGCCCTGCGTTTAGCCATTAAGGTAACACTGGACACGGGTCTTGAGTTTCACATTTAGGTGCCGCGGTGGTATTGAAACGCGAGCCTCCGACTGTGTTTTCTCATTGATGTAGTATTAGACGCACGCCTTAAGCTTTGCATTTGAGACACGGGATTCAAGCTTTGACGCGGGTTTTAAGCTTCGTGCCTGAGCACTGAAGTGGTACTGAGACTCGGGCTTTGAGCTTTGCGTCTTGGCATTGCAATGGTGTTGAGACGCAGGCTTCGAGCCCTGCATTTTGCCTTTGCATGGTGGGCTTTGATTAGCCTCGCGTCTGAAACCTAGACTATATTATCTGATGACTTGTCTTCAGTGATTTTTAGACAGTCTACAGAACTCCCTCTAAAGTTTTTAAAAGTCTGTGATTGACTGGGATGGGTTTCGAAACACTTTGGACATTCCTTTTGGCAGCAAGCTCTCATGACTAGACTGGCAATATCCTGAGATACCTTGAGCTCAATCTTGTTTGAATTTTGGTCTTTGTAAGTGTACTATTAAACTCTTTAAAGCCATCAGAGATGATCATCATGAGTGTCCAGATACACAGTCTAGATCTCATCAGTAATCTGAGCTGGTTGTTGGTGTACTATTAACCGGAGGAAATCGGCAACTGCTTTTGTCAGTGTACTGTTTGAACTAATTGTAGAAGTAAAGACTGAATACTGGTCTTGTAGACGCGAAGATCGTGTGGCCTTGGAGATGCGGATCTCGAGTGAAGTAGAAACGCGACTCTCATTCATCAGAGAGACCCGAACATCAAAGTGGAGACGTAGCTCTCACTTTGTTGAAGTGACGCAGACTTCGAGGTGGAGACACAAACTTCTTTTTGTTAAAGAAATGTGTCTCTGTAATTTTGCTAAGGTGCGAGTTTCCTTCAAAGTGAAGATGCATCTTTCACTTGATGTAGAAACACGACTCTGAGAGTTAGGGACGCAGCTCTCCCTAGGAACAGAGGCGTAGCTCTCTTGTTATGCTCAAACACGAGCTTGAGAATACTGACGAGATGTAGTCTTTATGGTGGAGATATGGACTTCTCCTTGTTGAAGAGACGCGGCTCTATTAAACGCGAGACTCACGTTCTGGGTGCGTGGCCACGTGTTTGACAAAGCTTGAAGAGATGATGTTCTCTTAAAACGCGAGGTCCGTGTTCTGAGCGCGTTGCCACGTGATTGAGGTTGAACCTACATAAAAATACAGAATTTCAGAACTTTTAAAATAGTAGTGCAAGGTACTCAATTCTACAGCAATAGCAAGTGGTTATGCGGGTCGTGATCCACAAGAAGGGACTAGCGATGGAAGCCTTTTAGTAAGTTTTATTTTAGGTTGCAAAAATGGTTAAAGTTCTTCATTTAGTTCTTGTAAAGAAAAAGAGAAAATAGAGTTAAAGTCAAGTTAGGAAGAAAGTGGTAGAATGAGAAGGTGGAGAAAATAGAAGTGGATATGTACAAAGAAATTGAAAAAGATTGAAAGAAATTTGGAAGATTGTGGTATTGGTAATTTACACTAAAATTAAAAGAAAAGAAAGAAAAATTAAAACCTAAAAAACATACTTACCTCTTCGGCGCCTGCTTACCTTTTACCCGTAGTGATGATGTACCTTTTCTTGAAGGCGAGCGAAGCATGGCAGATGAGATCTTCCCCATTCCCGATTTACACTATGGCGAGCTATACTACTATAGAAATGGATATCCATCATCATAAGCCATCAACGACACTTGCAAGGATAAGGCAACTTCGAGGCTATCGGTTTCATTTGGATCCACAAACACAGAAGAGGGAAGCGAACAAAAACATGAACAGAAAAAAAAGGAAACCTCGATTTAATTCAAATAACAATGAAAGAAAAGATCACTGACACCGGTGTCACCTTCAGTACAAGCTTGCTCTCATTCCTCCATGAAAGTCTCCTCTCCTCTCAGTTACATAAATAAACAAAAATTACATAAAAGAAACTAAAAACCTAAGTTACAAACTATAAATTAGCCTAAATTCTACTTTCTACTTGGTCATTCCCCTTTTGCCTTTGAGTTGCAGGTATTTATAGGAGAAATGCAGAGGTTAGAGGAGTATGAAGATAAGAGAAGCTGGCTATTTCTGAATTTGAATCCTCCTCTTATCTCCAAACTTGATTTGATGTAGATATTCAGTTCTGATCTGCAGCTTATTGGCATATTATTTGCTAAATATAGCTTATTAAGTGACAAAATTAAAGATAATGATCAACTTAAAAATTGTAGCCCTTTAAATCCTCTTTCTGGATCATCTTGAATCATCAGATTTGCATTCTGGTAGCGAAAGTTATGATTCAAATACTAAAATGTATCCAGCCAGAATCTGAGTCAAAATTGGTTCATCTCATCTGTTGATCTTCTCTCTATCCATTTATCCCTTTGGATTTGGACTCTGTGTTTGATGCTATCCTCGGTTCATCTTTAACTTTAACCACTTGATTCACCAAAAACTGAATTTAACTAACTGGATTTGGGATCATCCTCCTCTAACCAAATAGATCTAGTTAAATCTGAACTTAACTGATATTTATTTAATTTTATTCTCTTTCTCCCCATAATATCTTCTGCAAAATAAACATTAAAGACAAGAAATTTAGCAGATTTATTACATGATAAATGTGGATATGTAATAAAGAATAATGAAATAAATGTGTGCAATCACACCCTCACACTTATCTTTTGCTCGTCCTCGAGCAAAACAATAAAACTAAACTAAAAATTATTCGCAGGTCACGCGATTGCACTGAGCTTGTGCAACAAGCCGTTAAACCTCTAGGTTACTCCTAAAGGACGAGTTTTATCTCGTGAGGGTTTTCAGTGGATTGCACCACAAAATTCATAAAGAAAGAGAAAAATGTTAATATTTTTAAAACACATTTTGAAAGAAAAATATTTGAAATATTATTGTAAGATTTAAGTAATCTATAAGTTATAGGAAAACCGAATTTTTCATTCCTAAACTTAGTCTCTATTCAAAAATTTGTTATCTAAAAAGTCAAATTGTGCTTCTCATCTAGTCTATTACTTTACCCTAAGTCATATGCACCTTCGTGACCGTAAAGTTTTGACTAAGGGTTCTTTAACTCTAACTCTTATGCTTTATTTATTTATTTATATGTATATATTTATTTTATTTTTGGTGGTATTATTCCTTAGTTCTATTAGGCTTTCTAATCTGCCCATGTAACGAGCCTTTAATCGGTGACTCCTAAACTAAACGGTCTTAGGGTAGTAGGTGAGAAAATACCCAAGGACTTAAAAAATCAAGCAAACAAGGCCACAAAACTAAGGATTTTATTATATAAACCGCTTTTAGGCGTGAATACTCATACTTTATGAGGCACAAATACCCAGCTTAATCAGAGGATTTTTATAGATATATATTTCTTTTTTTCTTTTTTTTTCAAATTTATCTAATCATCTTTTGCATAAATACTGAGGCTTGCTTAGGCCAAAGCACCTAACTAATCAATTATTTTTCATAGATACACACACACACACATATATATTTTATAAGGCATAAGAATCTTTATTTTTGAGCCCTAAGTGTGTAAGTGTATAAAGTGCGCATATTTCATTAAGGCAAAGATCAAGACTAAATTACTTTGACAAATTATCTTCCTAACACTAAAAATCAAACAAATAATTTTATTTTGACCAAGTATAAGAAATCCTAATTATGATTATCCTATTCCTTAAAATTGACTTAATTTCTTACAAAGAATATGTCAAAATATTGTTTCTATTTTCAAAAAGTTTTTAAAAGTAAAGAAAATGTTAATAATATTTTTTATAAAAAACTAAATTATGTTAAACCCTCCCCCACACCTATCTCATGTATTGTCCTCAATGTATAAATTAATGCATAGATGCATGAAAAAGAAGAAAGGGAAAGAAAATATTACCTTAAAGTGATGGTTCTGGTGGTAGTCTGATTGGTCCACAGCATGCGGCCCAATCGAATTTCCATGGAGTTCGGAGGAACCCACCAGAAATCTCTCTTATATAACTCACTAAAATGATGTATATATGAATGGTTTTTATTAAAATTTTAAACCCATCAAATTTTCAAATTTCATAATTAATTTTGGAGTCAATTTTGTCAGCGCCTTGTCCCAAAATGGAGTGTGAAAAGATGGAATGATTGACTTGGACTTAAGAAGTATGGAAACTAATACCGACTTAGGAAAGTGACTTAAGTCAAGTAAAGGTTCAGGAGTCGAGATCGGTTCAGGAAGTGGGTCCAAATCAAGAAGTTGAAACTCAAGTCCACATTCATTCCCAACAATGGAATGTGACTTAATATTGGTGAATTAAGTTCAAGAATGACAGGTGTGGGAATCAAAACTGACTCTAAAATATTACTCAAGTTGGGAAACAAAATAGGAGTCAATATTGATTCGGGAATTTGAACTGGATCACAAATTTGAGAATATAGCTCATATTTCTCATTGAGTTCAATTTCATAAAAATGAGAACTTGCCAATTTGTCAATGGAACTTTATTGGTCAAGTTCAATATGATGATCATAAAAGATTGGTGAGTCAATTTCATGATGAATTGGCACAGGATCCAATATTGACTTGGGAAAAAGATTGAAATCAGGTGAAGACACCGGAGTCATTATTGAATCAGGAAGTAGAATTGAATCGCCAAGTTGAGGTTCAGGACCATATTCATTCCCAAGTTCAATTTCAGGAAAGGGATAGCTTATCAAACTGTCAATGTCATTTTAAAATTTAGAGTTTGGGCAAGTTCAATGGTTGCACTGAAATGGAATCTTGTTTTTCAAAACAATATGATTCTTCGGCTCTAACAGAATGGTTAGTGACATCAGAAATGGTCAAACGGTGAGAACAGAGAGTTTGGACCATCATATCTATGTCATGATTACGAGCGATTTGAGCCTGAGTCATAGCTTCAAGCATCTTTTTATAGTTGATTGGTTCATCATTTTGTTACGATTTGACTTGAAAAGATGAAGTGTTGTTTCGAAATTTGTGATGAAATTGTGAACCCGTCAGATTTTGTGATTGTTGCTTGGACTCACGCATACTCATTTCCAAGATTGACGGTTTTCTATTTTGAACTGGTGGAACTGAGTATGAATCTTGATAGTTATCCCTTTGGATTTGAACTCTGTATTTGACATTATCCTCGGTTGATTTTTAACTTTAACCACTTGATTCACCAAAAATTGAATTTAACCAATTGGATTTAGGATCATCCTCCTCTAACCAAATAGATCTAGTTAAATCTGAAGTTAACTGATATTTATTTAATTTTATCCTCTTTCTTTTCATGATTATCTTCTGCAAAATAAACATTTAAGACAAGAAATTTAGCAGATTTATTACATGATAAATGTGGATATGTAATAAAGAATAATGCAATAAATGTGTGCAATCACCACGCGTCTGGCGACGATCAGTCTCGTGATACGGGCCGCGTATCTTGGCTGATTACTACATCTATAAAACGACAACAGTCTTTCAAGAGTCATCATTAGACTCTTTTTTCTTTGTTGATCTTTGTGTCCAGAACCTAAGAACTTCAAGAAAAGCTCTGAGCTTTTTTTTTTCTTTTTCTCATCTTTTATACAGAATTCACTGTTAAATGGCCCCAAAGACCAAGCACGTGCCTTCCTCTTCTAGCTCCGTCGCTCCAGAGGTTCAAATGGGAGGTTCCTCTGCGCAGGAGGCCCCCATTTTAGGTAATAAGACCAACCGAATTGGCTTTCGCCATTAAAGAACTTAAAGAGTTATCTTAACTCTTAAGCTTCTTTTGAGTTGAACTGCCAATGCGAGGCTCATGCTCATGTTTAATTTTCAGATGTGACTCTTGTGCTGGTAGGCAAGACGCGGGTTCGATGACTTCTGCGTCTTCGCTTCATGTATCTGCTTGTTGAACGTTGAGCCTTGTGTTTGATCCAACACTAAGAGAATTTTCTAAGTGGTGAGTTCAGACACGGACTTCATGTGAGCCTCGCGTTTCTGAGGTTTGATGCGGGTTTCACTGAGTCTCGCGTCTGATTCCAACACTGAGAAAAAAAATTTAAGTTATGGAGTTTCAAATGCAGACTTCATGTGGGCCTCACGTGTTTGAGTTTATACGCAGGTTTCACTGAGCTCCGCGCTTAGTCACTAGATGTGGTTCTGAGGTGAACCTTGCGTCTGAGCTTCAACACTTTGATAATTTTTAGGTTGCTGATTATTGTGTTGTCCTTTTTGCAGTGTGATATTCCTCAAACCCTTTGTCCAAACAGTGTCATTTTGGACATGTAGGTGGTGCTGACCCAAACATGATCTTTATTCTCCAGAGGACTGCTCCTGTGACCACTAGTAAAATCAAAGAAACAACGGAGTTAGATTAGCAATGCCAGTATGCTTACTCTCCACCTAATCATTTCTAATGGTCGGTTCGAATCAGATTCCCGTACCCTACTAAGGAAGAGCAACTTCTTCTTTGGTGACTCGATGAGGAGGATGAGCTGCTCTTTATGATGAAGATTACAAATGGCTTCGTCAGATTGGCAACAAGAGATTTTTTTTCCCGAACATGGAGCGGATATATCCACTATCCTACTTGCAGCATAAGTCCGTGTGTCGGATAATGGACTGGGAGTTTGTTAAGCCAATCTCTGGAGTTACCTTGGGCAAGATAGGTGCCCGTGAAGCCTTCACCGTCGGTCATGGGAGGGGTGTGCTAGGTTTGTAACCTAATTTGGTCAGAGCTGAATACCCAATAGGGGAGACCCCACAACTTGCGAGCACTTTCATCAGACAATTCCTAGACGTGAGGGGTGACTTTCCTCCAGAATTTCATGCCTTAGATGAATCCACTCTACTGACAAAACATAGTGGGACAGAATAGTAGGGTTTGCTCTTGCAGGAAGACCTTTTGCTATAAGCCAGACTGTAAGGGGCCGTGAGGGCTGTCCAGTACGATATTTCACAGAGCACCTAACATTTTTACGCTATCCTGGAGCAGTATAATCCAGTGACCTACACATTCTTCACTCCTATCAGGGAAATGGGGCTTGCCCTCCATGAGATGATCGACGTCTTAGGGCTGGTGATTGGAGATGCCCCTTACGAAGAATACGTTTCGTCGATAGAGGAGCAACATCTATTGAAGAGAGCGATCCTCTGGTGTACGACACTTATTGGGAGGTGTTATACCACTTTTACATCTGTGAACAAGTGATAGGATGGAGGAGTAGGAGGAGTTAAGCAGATGTCATAGGCAAATTATCTGTTCCCGGGGTGAATAAGACTGACCTGATGACCCGACTAGCTCCCAGTACTGATGAAGAAATAATTAAAAGGATCAGTGCATTCACCAGCTCATACACCATAGAGTCTAATGAGGATACTTTCAAACTAGACTCAATTTTTAAGAGCTTCCACCATCAAGCTAAAGTCTTGATATCTAACCAGGCTCTATTGGCGAGCTTCCTCATGTTGTGGCTGAAGCAATGTCTGATGCCGATGCTACCGCATGAGGTGATCGTCGCCGACATGGTATACTCGACTATTTTGCTTGGTCAAGGGAAGTCCATTGCTCTCTTCCCAGTAATGGTGGCAGAGATCCAGAGTGGGCTGCGGGCACTAATGAAGAGCTTCTGTCAGGTAGAGGCAATCGTGGACTCAAAGGGCAACTCAGAAGCATTCCAATGGTCATCCCCTAGTCAAGACTCCCAGTCCCAGGGTTGACCTTCCATACACATATCTGATGGCTTGGCATGTGATGCATTGTCCATTACTAATGACCGCCATTTCTGCCTCAAAAGGTTTTGTACCTTTCATGCAGCAGTTGGAGAGCTTAAGCTGGCTACAGTACTATATGTTCTACAGCTGGAAGACTATTTTGAATGGGGCGAACTACCAATTGGACAGGTGCTTCCCTGAGATTCACGACACATCCTACGGGGACAAGTTTGCAGACCTCGTTGGCCTGGATGGATTTACCCGATTGCCTTATGGTGTCTTCTGGTGGTTGATAAACATCCGACCTGGATACTTGATTTTTCGATAAGGGAACTTCTGTACAGTAGAACCTTACATGCCTTGTCAGTTCGCCAGGTAGTTTGGTTACGACCAATTGTACATTGGTAACCCCAACCCAAACCTTCACTTTTGTGGGAATTTGTTCGAAGGTGCCTGGACATGGTAATACAGCATAGTTGGAGGAATCGGATTTGTCTTTACCCATCCTCACAAGACGCCCAACTCTTATGCAAGTTTTGATTTTTGTACGTGGTATTTCATGGCAAATAAGGTGCCTAGGTTTAGAATAAACACCTCATGCATAAAAGGCATCAAATTCACATATAAAGCCAAGGTAGGGTCCAAGGATTGCCGGATGCGAAGGATGACCGAGTATCAAGAGGCCAGGAGAGAGGCTAGCGGAGCAGTAGCAGCTTCAGGGTCGAAGTCTGGAGCATGAGTGGCTGAGGAGCAATCCACTATGAGGACTCAATAACCTGTATCCAAGCATCCTTGAGCCTCTACTTTTCAAGGTGAGCCCAGCCCGAAGAAGGCAAGAAAAGAATCTGAGGCTGCAGTTTCAGCCCAGATGTCTGAGCTACTCTTCTCCAGTACGAAGGAACAAGAAGAAGAAGAAGAAGAGGAAGCCTCCTCTCTTCGTCCCCGGGGTTTGCACAACAGGTGTCCCACAGTCTTGGCGGAGGCAGAGTCTGCAAACCAGTCCATTATGGCCGAAGGGGCTGTGGTTGCAGAATAGCGAGAAGAAGTGACGGAGAGAGCTGAAGTTGAAGTTCCATCTCAAACGGGATTTTCAATTAAGCCGACAGCTTCCTCAGTTCAAGAAAGAGTGGAGGTGCAATAGCCGGCTCTCCTAGTGTCTTAATGTCGACAACTCATGTTGCAGAGCCCAGCCCTACCACTGGGCTTCTTAGTGGGAAAGCTCCAGTCATGGAGTTCTCCTTGGTTCAAGTGTCATCTTCGTCGTCCGAAAATACGGTGACTATTCAGGGGATGAAGTTGACTTTGGTGATGAACCTGCTCTTCTTGACCAGCAAGTTTTCATATATTTCTGAGAAAGAGATGCAGGTGGATGTCCCTACAATGGTTCCACCATCGGGAGAGATCATCGTAACTGAGGGTATTTTTTTATTTGTCTTAACCATTACCCCATCGAGTTGGGCGAATGTTTTAACACTTCATTTGAATTTCACATATAGAGTGGCTACCGGTGTTGAAGTTGCAACCTCCTCCCATATTGAGGAGATGGTCAAGGAACTGGTCCAGCTAGAGGGCCTTGAAGATCCTACTACTGACATGATCTCTGAGGGCACAACCACCGTGACCGGGGAACCCTCATCTCAGAGTAGCCTGCTAAAGGATCTACTGTCTTTGGATACTCAGCTTGGTAAGAGAATAAAGCCTCTCTATATACTTTCATTCTCATCGTTATTGCTAACTTTGATGTTATGATTGCAGAGAATACTGGATAGGCTCAAGTGGAAGAGCTCGTGGCAAGTACTGGCACAGAGGATATCGTACTTCAAATTTCAACAGCTAAACCAAGTGCTGTGAAGTCTGTCCTTGCGGTTGTCGTCTCAGAGGCTACCACAGTAACAGTCCTGGAGGTGCCGGTTACGATCTCGATGTTGACGAAACCTGCTACTGGCCTTGTCTCTGCAGTAAGCGAGATGACTCCCGCCTCTACGAATATTGTACGCATAATCATAGAAAGGGGGTCCGGGAGTGCATCAACAGAGCTGGCTTCAGCCATGGACATCATAGAAGAATTGGCTCATCAGATGAAATAATAATTCTTCACCTCCATGAAGTCCTACATCAAATTGGTTCTTTCTGGGAGAATTTTCTTCGAGTTTGCCCAAATGCTTCTTGAAAACTAGATCGAGAACATCCATCATACTGGAAGCTCGGAGCAAGCTAAGGATATCTGACGCTAGTCGAACAGCTGAGGATATGCTTGAAGGAACTAAGGCCCTGGAGATGGCTAGTCCGGTGGACGAGACTTGACTGATGTTGAATAAGCTCTTCACTACTCAAGAATGCAAGTGAAAAGAGATGGAGGAGCAGATGGCTGAGGAGGCCCGTCACCTCAATGACTTTCAGGCCAACTATCAAGGATTAGTTGACGACTCCAGAGAATATGAGTTTATTATTAAGAATGCAGAGCAAGTTATAGCCAATGCTCAGGCAGCTATTGCCAAGGCGCAGGCCTTGATTCAGGTAAATAAGTAGAAGTTTGCTGCTGCTAGGAAAAGGCTGGAGGAGTTAGAGGTTACCAAGAAGCGGATCCAATAAGATCTTACTGCGCGTTCTTTCAAGTTGGAATCTCTTCAAGCAAAGTTGGCTGCGAGGAAATTCTTGTCAGAGGAATAATTGAGGTTTAAGCTTGGGCAGAGGTTGAGAAGGCATGCCAGCGTGAGATGCAGCGCCTCCGAGACTAGATTTACTCTTTGGCTGAGCGAGATTAGCCCCCTCCTTTTATAATTGTATCTCTTTTTTTCCTAACACTCCATTTGTTAAATAAGAGAGTATGTTTATCACTTTTATCATTTTGATATCAATAATAAAAGTTATCAAATTTTTTCTCATCTTTATCCCTCCTTTGTGTTTGAGAATCAGACAGATTATTTGTTGCGTAGGAGAACGCAGCTCTCATAGACGCTGCTCCTGACCAAAGTGGAGACATAGTCCTTAGCCATTTGCTGGGACGCGACTATGAGTTTAGAGGAGAAACTCAGATAGCACTAAATTATTGATGAGACATGGCCCTGAATTGTAGGGGAGAACCGACCTTGAGTTGTTTGAGAGACGCGACTATGAATTGTTAAGAGGATGCGGCTCTGGATTGCTTAAGAGACGTGACTCTGATTCACTTAGAGGTCACGGCTCTGAATTATTGAGAAACGCGGCTCTGAATTCACGTAGAGAACGCGATTTTAATTTGTTGAGAGAGGCAACTCTACATTGTTAAGAGGACGCGGCTCTGAATTGTTGAGAGACGCAGCTCTGATTCCTTTGGAGGGTGTGACACTGAATTATTGAAGGGACGCAGCCCTAAATTAATGGGAGACGTGGCCCTGGATTGAGGAGAGACGTGACCCTAACTCTTCAATTTGCTAGAGGCGACGCAGCCCTCGGTTCGTGAAAGGAAGCGGATTTTAAAATGCGACCATGAATTGTTAAAGGCACAGTCCTTATTCTGTTGAGGAAACACAGTCTTTGGTTTGCGAAGGGACGTGTACTTCAAAATGCGACCATTGAAACATCCCATGCAGTTTATAGAAACGCGAAGATCTCACTGGATCTTTCGAGGCAAAGCCGGCGTTGACGGTTGGGAACGTGTATGGTTGGAACTTCCCAGAGCAAAAATCCACGTGTCTCACTCAGACTGGATTTGATATTCACGTTGCGAATTAAGGCTATTAATTGGCCTTTAAAGAATGACTTTAATTTTCATGTCATTAATTAATGGTCATTTAGCGAGCCTATAAATAGGCCATGAGCCTCTTAACAGTTATTCGTCTTGACTGTTGAACGAGCCAAGCCTGCACAAAAAAAATACAAAAATTTAGAACAGTGCTAGGTCCTTAATTTTACCATGTAGCTTAAGGCTAATGGGTCGTGATCCACAGGGAGGGACAGCGATGGAAGCGTTATGTAAGTTTCTTCTTTTAATTTACCAAAACTAGTTAATACTTATCTTCTCAGTTTATAAAAATAATAAAAATATTAAGTTAAGTTAAGAAGAAGATGGTAGAAAAAGAGATGGTGGTGGTGTTGTTTTAATTATAAAAGAAAAAGATCAGAAAGAGATAAAGAAAAGTGTTGATACAAAAATTAAAAATAAAAGAAATAAAAAAGAATATTTATCTCTACTATTGAACCATAATAAAATTTACCTTAGCATGAAGTATAAGTGAAGTAATAGAAAAGAATAAAGGAAATCAAGGCTTCGGCGAGATCGAGCACAATGAAGAAAAGTGAGAAACCTCTATTGATTGTCACCTTCAATATAATCTTCTTGAAGAAAAGATTACAATAGTGTCACTCTATAATAACTCTTCCTCTCTTTTGATCATGTAACTCTCTAGCCTAAAAATAGAATAAAAAATTACATTGAAAAGAAAAGAACCTAAACTAAATCTCTCTCTGAAGTGGTGCCCTATCTGCCTTCGAGGTATGAGGGTATTTATAGGAGAAAACTATAGGGATAGAAAGCGTATGAAGATAGGAAGAACCGAATATTTCTGAATTTGAATTCTACCCTTATCTCCAAACTTGATTTGATTTATCCAAAAATTCAATTCTGATCTGCAGCTTGTTGTCATGTTGATTGCTGAATATTACTTATCATATGATAGAATTAGAATGAGTGATCAACAGACGAATTGTAGCCCTATAAGTCTTTTTTCTGTATCATCTTGAATCATCAGATTTGAGTCTGTAGTAAAAGTTATGATCAAAATGCTAAACTATATCCAGCCTGAATCTAAAAATTGCTTCATCTCATCCGTTGATCTTCTCTCTATCCATTTATCCTCTTGAATTTTCAATTTATCTTTTAGAATTGATAATATATCCATTTATCTTTAACAAAATTAATAGGGTTTCTAAACAATCCATTTTTCTTTGAAATTAGATGATATTATCTTATCTGATATAACCAGTTTTCAGATAAGATAGCTTCTAGAACCTTTGGATTTGAATCGATCCCTTTCTTTTGAACTTTTGAATTTAATTGGATAAATTTCATGATTATCTTCTCCCTATCATACCCTGCATGAATTAAGACAAGTGAGTTTGTAATAATTTATTACAGAATATATGTAGGAATGTAATAATGTTTATGCAATATATGTGTCCAAATACACCCCCACACGTATCTTTTACTCGTTCTCGAGAAAAAATAAAACTAACCTAAGGTTTTTATTGGACCACTTTCATAGGTCACGCGATTGCACTTAGCATGTGCAACAAGACTTTAAACCTCTAGGTTACCCCTAGAGGAGAAGTTGTAGTCTCCTGATGGTTTTCAGCGGATTACACCCACTAAATCCATGAAGAAAAAGATGAATTGTTAGTATTTTTTTTTTAAAACGCATTTGAAAAGAAAAAAAATATTTGAAGTATTAATGTAAAATTTCAAGTAATCTATAAGCCATATGATTATCAAAACTTAGTCATTCTTAAATTTAGTCTTATTCAAAAACTTATTTTCAATCAAGGTAAGGATTAAAATTGTATGTATCATCTAGTTAATTATTTTATCCTAAATCATATGTACCTTGTGACTGTGATAATTTGCCTCGAGATTCTTCAACTTTAACTCTTATGCCTTATATTTTTTCATTTATAGCGATAATATCCCTTAGCTCTATTAGGCTTTCTAATTTGCCCATGTAACGAGTCTTAGTCGGTAAGGACTTAGGACTAGAGCAAATAAGGCCACAAAACTAAGGCTTTATTTATTACATGGACCACTTTTAGGCGTGAATACTTATGCTTTATGAGGCACAAATACCCAGCTTAATCAGAGAAGTTTTTTTTTTTGATATATGTCTCTCTGTGTGTGTGTGTGTGTATAAGGCATACAATCTTTGTTTTAGAACCCTAAGTGTGTAAGTGTGTAAAGTATGCATATTTCATCAAGGTAAAAATTAAGACTAAATTACTTTTTTAATTTTTCTTCCTAACCTCAAAATCAACAAATAATTTTATTTGACTAAGTATAATAATCCTAATTATGATCCTCTTATTCTGTAAAATTAACTTAATTTTTTATAAAAATAAGTCGAAGTATTATTTTCCATTTCAAAAAGTTTTTAAAGAAAGGAATTTTTTTTTAAAAAAATTTCTAAAGTTAGTATGTTAGGAAACTCTCCCCCACCTAACTCATGCATTGTCCTCAATGTATGAATTAATGCATAAATGAATGAAAAAGAAGAAAGGGAAGGAAAATATTACCTTAAGGTTGTGGTTTCGGTGGTGGTCGGATTGGGTCAAGCGTTTCTGCCCAATTTAGATACTGTGAATTTTCATGGAACCCATCTATCATAACCTCTTTCCTATTAACATTTTTATAATCCTCAATATGAATAGGATCATGCAAGATCCTAGCTTGAAATTTTTCTCAGTTATATGACCAGTCTTGGATATCATCATGGAGTCATATTGATCTAAACCTTACTTCAACAATGAAATGTGATTTTGTCGAATGGATGATTTGAGCTCAACAATAAAAATAATAGAAACTGAAACTGACTTGGGAATAAAACTCAAATAAAGTTTAGGTTCGAGAGTCAGAGTTGGTTCATGAGTTTGGTCCAAATCATAGAATTAAAGTTCACATTCATTTCTTAACAATGGAATGTAACTATCCAAAATAAGTGATTCATATTCAAGCTCTTTAGGGATAGGAATCAGTGTTGGCTTCAAAACTGGGTCCAAATCGGGTAAGAATACCGGAGTCAGCAAAGATTCAAAAAGTGAAACTGAATCACAACATTGAAAATCAGTGTCACATTCATCTTCAAGTTCAATCTCATTGTCACATTCATCTTCAAGTTCAATCTCATTGATTGCCAATTTGTGATTGGGTTGATATTGGTCAAGTTCAAAATTATGTGGTGAAATTGAATCTTTGTTAAAATCTCCAAGATACCATTGTTCTTCATCAATATAGCTAGGAGAATCAGGAATGGTTGAAAATATGTTAGACAGAGTTTCCTCATTCCTATCATTAATTATATTAACCAAATGACTCACTTTTGCTTTTAGCCTATTGAGAGATTGGAGACGATTCGTTTAGGATTGATTGATACTATTTTGGGACTGAATCATGAATTTCATACTCTTTTCTAAGTCAACAGGTTCTTTTTGTTGTGGTTGGACTTGAAAATTTGAGTAAGAATCTTGGATTTTGAAATTATTTGGGAGAATTGAGTCTGCTATGATCTGTACTTATCGTGTGGACTCAAGGAAGGCTTCAAAAGTCTTTTCTAAAGAAGATTTCTCTTTTAGGTTGGTCTTAGTATGGATTATATGAAGCTATTTGTTGGTAAGGTTGTTGATAGTAAGACTCGGGAGAGTTATATCCCCTGTGACTCAGTGAAGAATAATGATGATTGTCCCATTCTTGTTCATAGTACTGGGATTAGGGCATATATTAATTCGGATAAGACCAATCTGGCATACTTAGTTGGTTAGAGTTACGCAATGCTGGATTGGTTATATCCGAATTGAAAGAGGTTGGGATGAAATATGGATTTGATTTATAATCAAAATAATTGTAATTATAATCCATTTTCACAAGAACAAACAAAAAAAACAAATAAACAAACAAGAAAATAAAGAAAAATCTAGCCTATGTTAGGGTAGAGCTTAGATCTAGACGACTCAAAACTGTTGATTATCCACAGGAGGTATATCGCAGAACCTGACCACAAGTTAATCAGCCGGTAGAGGTAAGATTGGTGGGAGGTATCTGTGCCTAAGCAAAGGGCCTAATTATGCCAAACCATCAGCTTTCGGGGTTTTGCCCCTCAATCCCCAACCTTAGACACCTATTTGGCAAGAGTTACTTCTAACAACTTCCTACTTAGGTCAATCCCTATTTGAGTCCGTGATGTTCCTAGGGCCATGGTCTACTCAATTTTATGTTAGGCTGGGTTAGTGAGTGAGGAGATAATTTTTGAGCTAAGGAAGGATAATGACTTCCCCACCTTATCTTATTTAAGGATATGCCCTTAGTCTTTTTAGTGTAGTATACAAGTATAAAGCAAAAGTTAACATTCAAGCAATATGAATCACTCAAAATATGTTTCCTAAACTATATGCAATGCACACATACCTTTGCTCCATCACTCTTCAACAGTAACGTAAAGAAACAAAATAGACAGATGTCCTAAGATCGTTTTTTAGCATTTATAAAATAACAAGCTACTGTTGATTAGAAATATGTACAGAGTGAGTTAAACAGATAAACTAATGACTGCAGAGAGCTAATCTCTGAAAAATAACCTGCAAAAGACTACAGTTAGTAGTTCACCACAATTGTGAGCTCTGATGCTCTGCCTTCTTGGACAGAGGCGCAGAGTAGCAATATGTCCATTGCAGCTCCTAATTTTCCGTAATTAGCCCCTGTACACCAAAACAAAGAAGAAAGAGGGATTAATTCATTAAAGTAAATTAAAAGAAAGAAAACTTACCATCCCTCCCCGACAACGGCTCCAAAATATTGATCGAGCGAAACCTGCACAAAAAAATATATAAAAAATTTAGAACAGTTCTAGGTCCTCAATTCACCATGTAGCTTTGGGCTAACGGGTCGTGATCCACAGGGAGAGATAGCGATGGAAGCGTCATATAAGTTTCTTCTTTTAATTTACCAAAACTAGTTAATACTTATCTTCTCAGTTTATAAAAATAATAAAAATATTAAGTTAAGTTAAGAAGAAGATGGTAGAAGAAGAGATGGCGGTGGTGTTGTTTTAATTATAAAAGAAAAAGATCAAAAAGAGATAAAGAAAAGTGTTGATACAAAAATCAGAAATAAAAAAAGAATATTTACCTCTACTGTTGAACCATAATGAAATTTACCTTAGCATGAAGTAAAGTAAAGTAATAGAAAAGAATAAAGGAAATCAAGACTTCGGCGAGATCGAGCACAATGAAGAAAAGTGAGAAACCTTCCTTGATTGTCACCTTCAATATAAGCTTCTTGAAGAAAAGATTACAATAGTGCCACTCTACAATAACTCTTCCTCTCTTTTGATCATGTAACTCTCTCTAGCCTAAAAATAAAATAAAATAAAAAAAAAAATTACATTGAAGAAGAAAAGAAAATCTAAACTAAATCTCTCTCTAAAGTGGCGCCCTCTCTGCCTTCGAGGTATGAGGGTATTTATAAGAGAAAACTAGAGGGATAAAAAGCATATGAAGATAGGAAGAGCTGGATATTTCTGAATTTGAATTCTCTCCTTATTTCCAAACTTGATTTGATTTATCCAAAAATTCAATTTTGATTTGCAGCTTATTGGGTGTTGATTGTTGAATATCACTTAACATATGATAGAATTGGAACGAGTAATCAACAGAAAAATTGTAGCCTTATAAATCTTCCTTCTGTAGCATCTTGAATCATCAGATTTGAGTTTTGATAGCAAAAGTTATGATCCAAATGGTAAATTATATACAGCCTGAATTCAAAAATTGCTTCATCTTATCCGTTATTCTTCTCTCTGTCTATTTATCCTCTTGAATTTTTAGTTTATCTTCTAGAATTGATATGATATCCGTTTATCTTCAGAAAAATCGATAGGGTTTCTAAACAATCCATTTTCCCTTGAAATTAGATGATATTATCTTATCTGATATAACTAATTTTCAGATAAGATAGTTTCTAGAATCTTTGGATTTGAATCGATCCCCTTTCTTTTGAACTTTTGAATTTAATTGAATAAATTTCATGATTATCTTCTCCCTATCATACCCGGTATGAATTAAGACATTAAGACAAGTGAGTTTGTAATAATTTATTACAGAATATATGTAGGAATATAATATATTTATGCAATATATGTGTCCAAACAACTGTTCTTTCCTTCATAGGCAGGTGCTCTGAAGAACCTTCAGTGCTCTTGGACTGTCTTCTTCTTCAAGCTTGCATCCTGAAGAACTTTCAAAGTTCTTAGAACGAACCCGAAGCTATCATGCTTTCTTACAATCTTCTTCGAAGATTATCACTGTTGAGTTGATTTCAAACTCAAAAAGTATCCCCTCAGGTGCTTTTATGGCCGTGTCTTGATGGATGTGTCCTTTCTCTAAAGAACTCTTCTTTAGGTAGGAAGTAGTCTTCGCCATAATAAGACCTTGTTCCCTTGTTGCTCTGTCATCACCAATCATAAATAGACTGTATCTTGATCTCTTCCTATGACTTTTGAAACTTCTTTCTTGAGGTTTAGATAGTTGACTTGACATCCAAGCGTCCATGCTTTGTTTCTTGATCTCTTCCTGAAACTTTTGAAGGTTCTTTCTTGAAGTTTAGTTAGTCAACTTCCGATCCTTGTGTCCATGCTCTGTAAACGCGATCTTCGCATTTCGTGATGAAACACGAACTTGTAGATTTTCAAGACCCAGGTTCTTCAGATGCGAGCGTGGTGAACTTCGCGTTTTGAGGCTTTAAACGCGGGTTTTATATATGAGACTCACGTTTGGAGTTCATGACTTAGAAAATTTTAAGACTCGTGTCTGCTCTTTTGAGATCTTTAGATGCGAGTGTGGCGTACTCTGCGTCTTAAAAGCCTTAGATGCTCCTTTTGAGATCTTTAGACGCGAGTGTGGTGAACTCTGCGTCTTAGGGTCTTAAATGCCCTTTTGAGATCTTTAGACGCGAGTGTGGCAAACACTGCGTCTTGAGCCTTAAATGCGGGTCTCACATATAATATCTGCGTTTGGGGCTCATGACTTGTAAAACTTTAGGGCCCGCGCCTGCGCCTTTAATATATGCCCCACGTTTCAATCATCAGACATGAGTCTAATATTGGGCTTGCATTTGGATCTATCTTTGTAGAGTGTAGTAACTTCTGCTTTCATGAGATTCACGCATAAGACTCGCATCTGGAGTTCATGACTTTAGATCGCGTCTGTGCTTCTGGAATTATGTTTTCTGTCTTTGCAGAAATTTAACCCTCATTTTTTCCTTCTTGCAGGTTATGGCGATATCGTTGGTGTTGATTTTAGTGTCTTTGTCGCGTTCATTGAGGTAGACAAGAAACGACCAGTTCGTTCGATAGGCGACCACTTAAGGAGTCAGAACTTCTATCCATGGGCAAAGAAGATCTGCGCGATTCTCGATATACATTAAGACATTATTAGACATGATGCACCAGTAAGATCTCGGATCCTTCCTGATTACAATGAGCATTGCGCATTTGAATGTCATGGGAAAGAAGACGTCACCAGCAAGATCTCAAATCCTCCCTTCACCAATCTTGTTCAAAGAAATGACAGAAATGAAAATCCATGCTCATTGGATGACTTTCTGGTGGCAGCTCTTCCCAATAAGCGAAGGTTTGTGGCCTTGTGAAGACTTTCGCGCTAGTTGGTCGGGTGAAATCAGAGTGCTCTCTTACATTTCGACCTCGAGAAACATCATTGTTCTCAAGAGGAGAGGAAGTTAATCTATTATTTTCGGCCACAGTCAAGAAGTTTGAGCATCTTCAATATTTCAAGGAGTGAGTGCAACCTTTCGCTGAGTAAGAGGGACTTCTTTGTACTTCTTTGTTGTAACACTCAAGGTTATTGCATAGGAGAGCATTTTGTATCACTTTCATATTTTTGAATATTAATAAAAGTGACACTTTTTTCTACCTTTTTATTTTTCTTGTCTTCCTTTTTACTTTGAAAATCAGACAAATGAAAGTAATTATCCTTGGCTTGCTAGAAGTGTGATATTTAACTTAGAACTCAAAGTTGGAGAATTCCATTTAAGAAATTTAAAAAGGTTACTGTCAGAGGTATGATATTAAACTTGACAGGAGTAGAAATAAATTTTATGGACTTACCATCCTATGGATGAGAATGACAAGTGAAGTTTTCACTCCGTAGGGGATTGCAATTGAGCCTATCATTATAGGTTTAGTATTAACGTAATTAAAACTCAGCTGGGGCTGTTAAAGGTGTGATATTAACCTAACAGTGATTTTAAGTGGACCTGTCATTCTAATGATGAGAAAAACAAGTAAGATTAGATCCGTCGAGAATCTAAGAATTTTTTTACCGTCAGAGGTGTGATATTAACAATGATGAGAATAACAAGTAAGATTAGACCCGTCAAGGATCTAAGAATTTTTTTTTACCGTCAGAGGTGTGATATTAACTTAACAGATTGGATTGAATCTTGTTAGAGGTGTGATATTAACTTAACGGATTGGATTGAATCTTGTTAGAGGTGTGATATTAAGTTGACAAGAATGTGAGCTAGAGGTATACTGTTAACTTAACTCCATAGGAATTTCAGTTTCGATGGGGAAACTAAAGATACCACTATCGTAGGTGTAGTGTTGAACTTAACAGTGGGGGTAATGCTAGAGGTGTAATTTTGAACTTAGCATTAGTCATCTCAAATTCGATACGAAAGTTCGTGGGAAAGTCATTGTCATAGGTGTATTGTTGAACTTAACAATGAACTGGATGCTAGAGGTGTGATGTTAAACTTAGCATCGCTCGTCTCAGCTTCGATAAGGAAGCGCGAGGAAAGTGACTATCAGAGGTTTAATGTTGTACTTGGCAGTAACTTGATTACTGTTAGAAGTGTGATATTAAACTTAACAGTAATCTGTCAGAGGTGTAGTGTTAACATTGTTGGCCCAAAGGTCTATCACTCTAGTTTTGATAATGATTAACTTATAGAGTTATAATACTAATGATCTTGTGTTTATATAGTTTCAAATTTTCTATCAAGATCTTAGTAGGTGTTTAGCTTCAACAAAGGAGTTTTGGAGCTAACACATGTATATTCAAGAGCTCGTGTGTCAAGATCGCATCTAGCACTTGGATGGAGTCAAGCTCTTTGGATCGTGTTTGGATCGAGTCAGCTTGGAGACTTCAGCTTGTTTAGTTTTAGTTTGTATTTAGATCTTGTGTAAGATAGAATAGTGTTGATATGCTCAAGTTCACACACACAAGTTCAATACATTTGGTTTTCAGTTTAAGCGATTTTGAATTTCAAGTACATGTATATATGATATTTCATGAATAGGTAGAATCAAAACAAGTTTACATGGTTTAATGTATATTAGATTTCATCTATGTACATCTATACTTCATATATTTAGAAAAACTTGTTTTGATGATTTTATTTTATGTGTTTAGAATTTTGTAAATTAAACAAAACTTATTTTGGATTTAATGTCAAAAACATAGATATATCATTTGTATGTGTATTAGATTCTATCCATACACTCTATGCTTCAAAAGAGTTTAAATTTCTTATTTTGTATTTATACAAGTTTGAGAAAAATTAGATTTCCATTTTAAAGTTTGTATTTTGGAAAATATTGATTTTGGTTTAAAGCTTAATTTCTATATCACAACAATAGTTCAAATAGTTTGTAATATGTGTTGATTTTTGGTCACACATATTTGTTCCTTAAATATTTATAAGAACTTATTTTTGTGGAATATATGAAATTTTATGGGATTTTATAGATGTTAAAAAGACCTAGTTTCAAACCCTATAAACCTTAACCTGAGCCTACTGGCAGTCGACTGGCTAGTCGACTGATCTGCACAAGGACGTGCATAAGGCCTTGTCTTTAAGGTCAGTCACCGGGCGGTCGACCGACTGTAACTACCTAACTTTCGAGTAGTGTCGATCGACCGGGCGGTTGGCCGACAAGGCTGAGTGCCTTTAGGCTCGGTCGACTGGGCGGTCGACCGGTAGGCGAGTTTGCTTGAGGCGGTCGACCAGGCGGTCGACCGGTGGCTCAACGGTCAGAAATATGATCGTTGGCCGGTCGACCAGCCGGTTGACCGACAGGTCAAAAATGAACTTTCCTGGACCCCAACGGCTATATTCTTAAGAGCCTATAAATAGAGATTCTCTTGAGTTGTTTCCAAGATTTTGAAGAGCTATTCTCCCCATCTTTTCAAGTGTTTTTCAGCAAGTTTAAAAGAAGTTTTTGAGCCTAAAACCTTTATCTTTTATTTGTTTTCAAAGTGTTGGAAAAATCAAAGAAAAGAAAGTCTTTGGGAAATTAGTTTTGATCTTTATTTATATATCTATTTAATATTATTTTCAAGTGTTTTTCTTTGTTATTCTCTTTTTCAAACACTTTATTTTCTCACAGTTGAGCTACCATGTCTAATCCTATCTATAGAATCCTGTTTTTGTGAGAAAATTATTTGTGGTATATTGTGATCACTAAGTGTTGTTTGTGATCATTGAATCACCAAGATTGTAATCATTTTTTGCTTTGGCTTTGTGCCTATCCCTCTTGTGTAGAGGTGATTATGTTTGAGAGAGAAATATTGTACTCCAAGTGTAGAGTTATAAATCCTCAGTGGAGATTCCTTTGCGGAAGGTCTTGTGTTGACATAGTGGAAATCCTTTTGTGTGAAGGCGGGGACATAGAAAGTGGCTCGAACCTCAAAACATATCTTATTGTTTGCGTTTGATCCACTATCTCTCATCTCTATCTCTCGTATATCTTTCATTGCTTTATATTGCACATATTCATATGCTAGAAATAGTCTGTGTGTGCTCACACTTGTGCTAAACCGAGAGAGCATCATATAGCACCTCAACTCTTAATTTAGAGAAATCTCGAGGAGTAGTTCCAGGGCCCTTCACAGAAAATTCGGGCTCACTCTTGGTTACACATAGTGTGTTGAAATTGAGTTCTAAATTTCGCACCATTTGACCTAGATTAGTTAGTACACTTTTTCACCCCCTCTAGGTGTATTTAAATTGGTATCAGAGCCTATGCTCCTGATATTCGGTTTAACAACCTAGGAATAAGATTATTGGATAGCTAATCTAGATTTTCATTTTCACAAATATTTTTTATACACTCATGGATTTTCATGCCCCTCCTATGTATGATGTTACCAACATCGATATGTGAAAGTTTAAGATGAGTGCATACCTTAAAACCCTAGGATTGCATGTTTACCCTTGCCACTACCAGAAATCTTATCTTGATAATGACAAGCATATAGAGGCCAATACACAAGCCTTAGGGGCACTTAGGTACACACTTAGCAAAGTTCAATTTTCTATGCTTTCTTATTGTGATTCCGCTTTTGCAGTGTGGAATACATTGACCTCTCCCGAGGTACAAACAACAAACTATGTGGAGAAGGGAACCATGGTGGATGAGTCTGACGAAGCTTGCTATATGGTCCAAGAGAGTGAGTCCTTTGAGTTACATTCGGATGCTCATCTAGATGATAATGCTAATGATGATCATGATAGTATGGATACCCATGCCTTAAATGAAGAGCTTTTCTTATTTTGTGAAAACTTGTTAAATAAATATAACTTTTGAAAAAAAAGTTTTAAATTAAAAGAAGAAATAAAAATTTGTTTTCTAAATTAAACATGGTTTTGCAAGAGAGGGTTGAGGTCTCAAATGAAAGGGATTCATTAAAACCTAACTTAATCTTGTTTTAAAAGAAAATGAGTTTTTAAAGAATAAAAATGATTTTAATCATGTTTTGAAGAAAAATGAGGTTTTGTCTTCAAAACTTGATTTTGTTTTAAAAGAAAATGATTCTTTGAAAACAAAATTGTTTCAATTTCAAAAGAACTAGATTTAGTGTTAAAGGAAAATATTTTTTTTAAAAATGATTTTGATTCTCATGTTTGTCATGCTACTATAATTTCATCTTCTATTGATAAATATGTTGCATGCTCCACTTCTTCTTCAATCATTGAAAATGATATTTGTATTTTGAAGAAGAGTTTAGATTGTTTGGGATCCATTTTGAGCCAATGTGTCATGAACCACACACAATTAGAATCTATGTTTCTAAAGAAATATACTTGCATATTCATGCACATAAACACGGTATACACATGCTCATCATGCTCACACACATGATTTGTATGCTAATGTGTACACTTGTACACATTGTGGACGTACGGGCCACTTTGCAAAGTTTTGTTATGATAGATAAATGTTTCAAATTTTGTAAATAAATTTGTTTAGAATAGGAAGGTGCTAACCCTCATGGACCCAAGAAAGTGTGGGTACCAAAATCCATCTCTATTGTATTTGATGTAGGTGTGGGCTCTCACTTGACGTGAGGGTATCAATGCCTTGATGGTGGATGCGATCCGAGCCTAAAAATCATATTTTTGAATGCATCACTTTCAAGGAATGTTTGGTGGGAGGACCACCATGGTTTAAAGATTTAGAGAATAGTTTGTATGGTTTGGTAACTATCTCTAAACTATTTTAGTTTACATGCTTTTACATTAATAATTTTTGCATGTTGTGATTTTAATGCTCATTATGTTAAATGCAATGTTATTAAACATGTGATATACATAAATAGTATTTGAGATACACCCATGTTTATATGAATTCATATTTTGTGTTCTCACTATTGTTTAACTACTATGTATATACTAGTTCTAAAACACGTGCATTTGGCCCAATGATCATATTTGTTTTGTGATTTATGTGGTAATTACTTGTTTAGATGCAGTTCTCGTTAAAACTTATGTTTATACTTGTACAAGTAGTGAGCTACACTTAATTATTATACTTTTGTGCTTCGTTTGTACTCATTACATGTACATATATAACCTAGTTTTGATGATTCTTTCACTTATATTATTTTCCTATCTTTGCACATGTTTAGCTTCATGTATATGTTATTTTTGTTTAAAACTAATAGATATACATCTATATCCTAGAGCTACTTGCCTTCATGCAATATACTTTCATGGACTAGTCTATGTTTGGATATGTATGTATACCTTTAATTTCAACAAAACATACATATACCTTGATGCGTGTTTAGTTTTGATGAAAATTTTAGTTTTGATGATTTTCATATTTTTGATAAAAGAATTTCATGTTTGTTTTGAATTTTATTGATTATTTTCATGAATATGCTATTCATATAATTCTTATGCACTCGCATTTCATTTGTTTACTCATATACTTATTTTATGAGCACATTTTTAAGCCTTTTAGATCTTGAGTGACAATTTTTGTGTACTTATCAATGCTTCATGGGATATATGATTTGGTCTTATGTCTTGAAGGAGCATTAACTAGTTTTTCAAATATTAGTGTGAACTAGTTTCTTGATTCTTAAATTGGTAGAGTTATCAAACATGTTAAATTATTTTCAAACTCTTATTTTTGAAAACCCTACCAACCCAAGGGCGGTTGGATGAGCGACCATGCCTTGTATACCCTTATTGAATATCTTTTAACTTGTGCATGAAAAGGGTGGTAGGTATGAGTTATACACATAATCTTCATGGAATTTTATTTTTGTATACTCACATGTGTTTCTTATATATGTATGCTTCAAATTTCAATTGGTATTTCTATTTTCATACATACATATATATGATTTGATTGTGCTTGTTTTACAACGTCTTTACATTTTTAAAGCAGAAATTTTATTTATGTTAAGCTTGATTTTATTCTAAATGTTAATTGGTATCTTTACAAGCTTATGTACTGATTTCAATTGGTATTTATTTGGTATGAAAATGTACTTCATGTTTCATTTTCAATTGGTATCAAAATCTACTATTGATATTTTTTTAAAAAAATTTATTTTTACAAGTGGTATGAACATTTGTTTTTGTCAACTACTATTGATTTCATTGGTATCATAATTCATTTTGTTGATTTCAAGAAATTTCAAAAATTTATTGTAAAGCAGGGTTTCAAATTTTTTGATATATATTGCCTATATGGAAGGGGAGCTTAACATTTTCTCTATATATAGATTCATGTTGAGTGTACTTTCCATAATGAGAGCTTGACCTCTCTTCATTATGTAGTACACGTGTGTAGGGAGAGCTTAACACTCTGTTTATACGTTGTACATTATACTTTATATGGGTTAGGGTCGAGTCAACCCTTCTCCATGTAATGCATGTATGCAAAGGGAGCTAACTTAACGTCTCTCCTCTTCATGAATGTATATCGCATATACATCTTTATTGTTTGGTTGTCTTCATTCATTTGTTGATGAATTGACCAAAAAGGGGAGAAGAATTTAGAGAGTTTATAAATGCATGTTTATATCTTTGTTTACACATATATATTTATGTTTAGTTTATGCATTTCATTGAATATCTATTTGTTTATTGCTATGCATGAGTTAAAGGGGAGCTTCTATGAAGCTTATCTTTAATCCATGCATATATAACTCCATGAGTTTTGACATCATCAAAAAGGGGGATTGTTGGCCCAAAAGCCCATCACTCTAATTTAGATGATAATTAACTCATGGAGTCATAATACTAATGATCTTATGTTATATATAGTTTCAGATTTTCTATCAAGATCTTAGTAAATGTTTTGCTTCAACAAAAGAGTTTTAGAGCTAACACATGTAGATTCAAGAACTCGCGCGTCAAGATCGCATCTAGCACTCGGATGGAGTCAAGCTCTTTGGATCGTGTTTGGATCGAGTCGGCTTGGAGAAAGAGTTTTACAAGTAGACTTTGGTCTGTTTAGTTTTTGTTTGTATTTAGATCTTGTGTAAGATAGACTAGTGTTGACATGCTCAAGTTCACACATAAGTTTAATACGTTTGGTTTTCGGTTTAACTGGGTTTTGGATTTCAAGTATACGTATATATGATTTTCATGAATACATAGAATTAAAACAAGTTTACATGGTTTAATTTATATTGGGTTTCATCTATATACATCTATGCTTCATATATTTAGAAAAACTTTTTTTTGATGATTATATTTCATGTGTTTAGAGTTTTATAAATTAACAAAACTTATTTTGGATTTAATGTCAAAACATAGATATATTTGTTGTATGTGTATTGAATTCTATCCATACACTCTATACTTCAAAAGAGTTTATATTTCTCGTTTTTGTATTTGTACAAGTTTGAGAAAAATCAGATTTTTATTTCGAAGTTTGTATTTTAAAAAATATCGATTTTGGTTTAAAGCTTAAGTTCTATATCACAAAAATAGTTCAAATTGTTTGTAAGATGTGTTGATTTTTGGTCACACATATTTGTTCTTCAAATATTTATTAGAACTTATTTTTGTGAAATTTATGAGATTTTATAGGATTTTATAGGTGTTAAAAAGACCTAATTTCAAACTCAATAAACCCTAGCCTGAGCCTGCTGGCGGTCGACCGGCCGGTCGACCGAACCAGAGCTCGGTTGATCAATGTGCACAAGGATATGCACAAGGCCTGTCTTTAAGGCCGGTCGACTGACTGTAACTACCCAACTCTCGGGTAGTGCCAGTCGACCGGCGATCGATCGACAAGGCTGAGTGTCTTTAGGCTCGGTCGACCGGGCGGTCGACCAGTGGGCGAGTTTGCCTGGGGTGGTCGATCGGGCGGTCGATCGGTGGCTCAATGGTCAGAAATATGACCATTGGCCGGTCAACCGGCAGGTCAAAAATGACCTTTTTTGAACCCCAACGGATATATTCTTGAGAGCCTATAAATAGAGGTTCTCTTGAGCTATTTTAACCAAGATTTTGAAGAGCTATTCTCCCCATCTTTTCAAATGTTTTTGCAGCAAGTTTTAAAGAAGTTTTTTAGCCTAAAATCTTTATCTTTTATTTGTTTTAAAGTGTTGGAAAATCAAAGAAAAAGAAGTCTTTGAGAAATTTGTTTTAATCTTTATTTACATATTAGTGTTTTTCCCAAGTGTTTTTTTATTCTCTTTTCCAACATTTTGTTTTCTCACACTTGAGCTATCATCTCAATCCTATCTATATGATCTTATTTTTGTGAGAAAAATTATTTGTGGTCTATTTGTAATCACCTAGAGGGGGGTGAATAGGTGATGAGCTAATCTAATGGTCAATTAATGTGGAATTAAAACTTATTAAACTAAACACCAAGTATAATATAAGAGTGTAGCCGAATTTCCCGTGAAGGGCTCTGGACTAACTCCTCAAGATTCTTCTAAATAAGAGTTGAGGTGCCGCGTTGGCTCTCTTGGTTGAATACAAGTGTTAGCAAACAATCCACAATCATATAACAATTAAGCACACAATATTTCAAGCATATAAAGATAACGGCAATATGAGCATGCAAGATATAAAGACAAGTAAGAGATAGAGAGAGTAATCGCAAACACGGGATATTTGTTTCGAGGTTCGAGCACACTTGCTCTACGTCCCCGCCTTTAACACTATGAAGGATTTTCACTATAAACTGATCCCATCGGATCACTCGGTGCCGCAACACCTACAAGGCGAGTTCACACTTGAACTCCTTCGACTCTCTAGTCCCTTCTCGTAAGAACACACCGCAAGCTCACTAGCTTGCCAAGGCCGCACCTCAAACACCGAGTTCACACTAGAACCCGAAACACCGCGAACCCGCAAGTCCGCCTCCTCAAAGTACAAAGTAGAACTTTGATAATCACAACACTTTGATCACCTAAAATCCTCTCACAACAAAGATCCCTATAGGTAGATATAGTAATGGATAGCTCAAGTGTTTGTGTGAGAAAACTAGGATTGAAATGGTGGAGGAAAACTCAAGAAATCACTTTTCAATACACTCTTGAAAATCTCTCCTTTTGATATGACAATTTTGGCTCTTAAACAAGTGGAGATAAACACCTAATAGAGTTGGAAAAACTGGCTGAAAGCCCACTTAAAATCATGTTAAAAACAGTCCCCCAAAGTCCCATTTTTTAGGCCAAAGAGAAACTAGCCGTTGGGGTCCAGTCAGCAGTTCTGACTGCTGTCGGCCGACCGGCCCGGTTGACCGCCAACGATCAGAAATCTGACCGTTGGACCAGCGGTCGACCGGCCCGGTCGACCGAGGTCTGGAACAAAGAGCAGATACTCTCTGCCGGTCGACCGGGGCTTTCCAGAGAGCAGAAGCTTTTTGGCGGTCGACTGGGTTGGTCGATCGGCTCTCCAGCCAAAACTGGCGTGCATGTTTGTGCATGTCGATCGACCGACTCGGTCGACCGACTCCTAGCTCGGTCGACCAATCCGGTCGACCGGCAGAAGCCAGGACAGGTTATTTAAGGGATTAAAAGGTTGACTTTTAATCTAAAATAAAATCCCATAAATTCACGAAAAATCTATAAAAATAGGTTCAATATTATACTTTGATAAACAAATATGTTTGAGTAAAATCAAAATATGTTACAAACATTTTGAACTATTTTTGTAACTTAGAAATTTTGGCTAAAAACAAAAATCGTATTTTCCAAATTGATTTTTCTAAAACTTCTCCATATACAAAAATGATATTTTGAACACTTTTTAAAGCATAGAGTGTATAGAAATGATCCACTACACATACATGATGAAATATCTATGTTTTTGACAATAAGCACTAAACATGGTTCTGATTAAAGACATGTATACTTTGAATTCCAAAATCAAACCGGTATTTTTCAAAATGAAAAGTCTTTCCTAAAATGAAAATTCTTTTATGAAAACACATCTAAATCAAGAGTATGTGTGTATATGGTATACTTGAGCAATCCACCAACTATTCTATCCTTTACATTTTAACTAAAAATAAAATCTTAACTAAAACAAACCTAGACACAAGTCTTGATCTTGAAAGTCTTCATTTGAAGTCTTCACATCTTCTTAACTTGGTCCAAACTTGATTCCAAAGAGGTAGACTCCTCTTGAGTACTTGATGTGGTCTTGATGCATAGGCTCTTGAATCAAACCATGCTAGCTCCAAAACTTGACTTTAAATCTTTTGTTGAAGCTACACACCTACTAAGATATTGATCACAAATCTGAGACTAATTAAACACAAGATCATTAGTACTATAACTACATGAGTTGATCATCATCAAAACTAGAGTGATAGGCCTTTGGGCCGACACTATTGTGATCACCAAGTGTTGTTTGTAACCATTGGATCACCAAGATTGTAATCTTTTCTTTACTTTGGCTTTGTGCCTATCCCTTTTGTGTAGAGGTGATTGTGTTGTACTCTAAGTGTAGAGTTGTAATTCCTCAGTGGAGGTCCCTTTGTGGAAGGTCCTGTGTTGACATAGCGGAAATCCTTCTGTGTGAAGGCGGGGACGTAGAGCAGTGGCTCGAACCTCAAAACATATCTTGTTGTTTGCTTTTGATCCACTATCTCTCAGCTCTATCTCTTTTATATCTTGCATTACTTTATATTGTAAATATTCATATGCTAAATATAGTTTGTGTGTGCTCACACTTGTATTGAACCAAGAGAGCTTCATATAGCACCTCAACTCTTAATTTAGAAGAATCTCGAGGAGTAGTTCCAGAGCCCTTTACGGGGAATTCGGGCTCACTCTTAGTTACACATAGTGTGTTGCAATTGAGTTTTAAATTCTGTATCATTTTTCCTAGATTAGCTTATAAACCTATTCACCCCCCTCTAGGTGTATTTCAAATATGATAACAAGAGTTGATTTGCGATATGAGCAATTTTGAGGACTTGCCATTCTATTGAGGAGACTTGACAAGTGAAGTTTGAATTGTCAGAGGTGTAGTGTTAACTTGACAATTTTGAAGACTTGCGACTCCATACAAGAAAGCGATAAGTGAAAGTTCGTACTAGCTAGGGAGTATTGAAACTTTACACTGCTAGAGGTGTAGTGTTAACATAGCAGTGATTGAGCTTGTGGATCTACCACCCCCTGCGAGGGAATTGGTAGGGGACTTTGGTGGAGAAATAGAATAAATTATCAGAGGTGTAATATTAACTTGACGGACCCCATTGGGATTAAGAAAAATGGCTTGTCAAAGGTTTACTGTTAACATGACAAGTCTGTGCTTATTTTGCTAGGGAAATGGACACAGGTATTTTTGTGGTTTTACCACTCTGTGGGAGGGAATTGGTAAAAGATTTTGAAGGGGAAGACGGGACCAAATCCCTTAGGATTTTTAGCAAGCCCTCAGCTATCAACGGATTTAGTATGCTTTTAGTAACTACCGTTTGAGTTGGATTAGCCATGCTATTCCCCTCAACATGATGAGTTATTGAGGACTTATCTTGGACTTAAAAGCTAACATTTTCCTCTATCCTTAGCCTTCAGAGGCGTTAGAATTTGATAGATAAACTAGAGAAGAGTAACAAGGCTAAATCTGAAATTTCACACTTTTATCTTTTCTTTGATGTTTACATCATGTATTATGATGTAACCAGTGTTCGGTCGGCTTGGCAATGATCAACCGTAATGTGATCCGTTGAAGGAAGAAGCTTTTTTTGGCGCTCTTTCAAACATCTTGGATCTGAAAGTTTTGATCAGAGGTGTAATGTTAACCTGATCACGAGAAGAATCCCATTAAGGATAGTACTTCTTCAAGAATCTACCGTTGATCGGCATCATGAGCGTATCACCGTCTTGGGTTATGAGGTGATATCTCCATTCGAGTAGACTGACTCTACCACAAATGGTCCTTCCCATTTGGGCTGAAATTTTCCTTTTGTTTTATATGTCATCACCATGGGTCTTCTGACAGTTAAGACAAGGTCATCTTTCTTGAAAGTCCGCTCTTTGACTTTCTTGTTGAAGGCTCTGAAAATTCGAGCTTGATAAATCTCAATTTGTTGTTGAGCTTGCAGACGTTTATCGACCAAAGCTTCCACCTCCTGGAGTTGTAGTCGATGCTTCTTCTCATTTGTCATCTCTGTTGTCAAGGCAACGCGTAGAGATTGGATCTGGATTTCTAGTGGGAGTACGACTTCACACCCGTATACCAAAAAGAACGGTATAGCTTTCATCGGAGTTCTCACTGCTGTGCAATAAGCCCATAAACATTCACCTAACTTATCATCCCAGTCGCGTTGGCTTTTCGAGACTAATTTCTTGAGAAGTTTCCTAATGGTCTTGTTGAAAGCTTCTGAAGGCCGTTAACGGCTGGATAGTATGCCTTTGAAGACACACTCTGGATCCTAAACTTATTGCAGAATCTTTAGAATGCTTGGCTGACGAACTGAGGCCCATTATCATGAACAATCCATCACGGCACGCGAAAGCGGTAGACCACGTGATGATTTCAATTGGTATTTTTAAGAATTTAGCAAGTTTTATATGCATGCTTAATATTTGGTATTTATGCTTATATTTTTTTGTTGTTTACTTAATGCATTTTATTGAATATATGTTTGTTTGTTGTTGTGCATGAGTTAAGGGGGAGCTTTTATGAAGCTTATCTTTAATCCATGCATATATAACTCCATGACTTTTGTCATCATCAAGAAGGGGAAGATTGTTGGCCCATGTTGGCCCAGAGGCCTTCCACTCTAGTTTTGATGATGATTAACTCATGTAGTTATGTTTACTAATAACCTTGTGATGTTTAGTTTTAGATCATTAATCAAGATATTAGTTGGTGATTAGCTTCAACAAAGGAGTTTTGGAGTTTCTCACTTGGTGATTCAAGAGCCCGAGCATCAAGATCATATATAGCACTCGTTGGAGTCTAGCTCGGTGGATCATGGAGTTTTGGATCGAGTCGGCTTGGAGACGGCTCTCTACAAGAAGATTTCGGTATCCTAGTTTAGTTTATGTTTTAGATCCATGTAAAGATTAGATAGTGTGATATGCTCAAGTTCACAATACTCACACGTTTCATGTTTCGGATATTAGTTTTTCGGTTTTTGGTTTAACCGATATTGTTTTCATGAATAGATAGTATCAATACAAGTTTACTTTGTTTAAGTGTATATTAGATATATTCTATATACATGTAAGCTTAATTTCCTAGACAAACTTATGTTGAGATGCCTATTCATGAGGTTTGGTGTTTTGTGTTTTTAACAAAACATATTTTTGGAAATAAAAGACAAAAACAATGATATGTATATGTTTCATGTATATTGGACCTATGTCTATATGCAACATGTTTTAAAATGATTAAGTATCATGTTTTTGTATTTGGATATGTTTTGGACAAAGTTTATTTGAAAATCAAAGTTTGAAAAATATAGATTTTGGTTTTTGGTAATTTTTCCATAACACAAAAAGGTTCAAAATGTTTGATAATTGTGTTGAAATTTTTATCACATGTTTGTATAGCATATGTAATGTTAGAAACTATTTTTGTGGATTTTTAGAAGTTTTATGGGGTTTTTTAGAATATTTAAAAACCCAGTTTTCTAACCCAGATTGCCTTCTGCCAGGCTCTGGCGGTCGACCGGTCGGTCGACCGACGTGCACAAGCTTGTGTACGTTGGTCAAGTTCAAGGCACGATCGACCGAGCGGTCGACCGGCCAGAGAGCTTTGCTCTCTGGTTTTGGGCGGTCGACCGGGCGGTCGACCGGCTTCTTCCAACTGTCAAAAATATGACCGTTGGCAGTCGACCGGCCGGTCGACCGCCAGCCGCCAGGACTGACAATCAACTCCTAACGGCTAGTTTTTGATTGGGCCTTATATAAACCCCATTTCTTTGGGATTTTTACAAGTTTTTAAAGAAGAAAAATCAGAGCTTCTCCAGGTTTTATTTCCAAGTTTTCAAAAGTGTTTTTGGGCTTTAAACTTCAAATTTGGTTTTGTGTTTTAGGGTTTGAAAAAATCAAAGAAAATAGAAATTTAGGAGATTTGTTTTGTTCTTCAATTCCATCATCTTCAAAGTATTTTCCCAAGTATTTTTCTTTGAGTTTCTACTTTCCAAACTCTTGGTTTTCCACTTGAACTATATCACTCTATCCTATTCTATAGGATCATTTATTTGTGGGAAAAGGATTTGGTTTGTGGTTGAGATATACCACTTATTGTACCCTCCTTGATTTGTTGTATCCCTCTTTGGTAGAGGTTGATTGGAGTGGTGGCTTGCTCCCTCTTTGGTAGAGGTTAAGGTTATGGTTTACTCCCTCTTGGTGAGGTGGAGTTGGTTGGTATTTGTATCCCTCTTCGGTATAGGTGGATTGTGCTTGTATCCCTCTCGGTGAGGTGGATTTGGTTGTATTGGTGGAGTTCAGTACTCCGGTCTTCGGTAGACCATTTGTATTGTCTCGGTGGAGGTTGTATTGGTTGAGAGAGGAGTTCGGTACTCCTAGTGGATTGGAAATCCTTCTCGGTGAAGGCGGGGACGTAGAGCTCGGTGCTCGAACCTCGAAACACATCTTGTTGTTTGCGTTTGATCTATTGACTCTAAACTCTCTCTCTTTATTTGTGTATAACATCATTCATATTGTCATATCTTATATGCTTGTGTTGTGCCTTGCATTGATTCATATTTCTTATTCCTATATGCTTGGTTGTGTTTGCTTGTGTGCCTCACTTGTGCCTAATCACGAGAGCTTCATATAGCACCTCAACTCTTATTCAGAGGAATCAAGAGGAGTTAGTCCAGAGCCCTTCACGGGGAATTCGGCTACACTCGTTGGTTGCACGAAGTGTTGTTGCAATTAGTTTTTAATTTTCGCATTTAATTCATTAGATTAGCCTTATCACCTATTCACCCCCTTCTAGGTGATTTCAATTGGTATCAGAGCTCACGCTCCTGATATTTGGTTTAACCACCTAGGGGTGAGATGTTGGTTGCTAATCTACATTTGCATTTTCATTTGCACACATTTAGTTTGCACTCATGAATAGCCCTCCTATGTTTGATATTTCTAGACTTGATATTTGGAAGGCCAAGATGAGTTATCATTTGAAAACCCTAGGACATAAAGTTTATCAAGCCACTACGAAAGAATCCTACCCCAATGATAGCAAGCATAAAAAGGCCAATGCACTAGCCCTTAAAGCACTTAGAGCATCACTTGATAAAGAACATTTACATGTGTTTGCTCACTATGATTCGGCTTTTGCAGTTTGGAGCATTTTGACTTCTCCCGAGCTACCAAAGATTATCGATAGAATGAGGAGATCTAAAAGAGACAAGTCCAACGAACATTGCTTCATGGTCCAAGGGAATGACTCCCTTGAGGTACAATCGGACACTCTACTTGATGCTTGTTCTAGTTCATATTGCAATGAATGTTTAGAGACACAAGCTATGAATGATGAACTTGCTAAAAATTGTGAAAACTTGATTTCTAAATACAAACTATTGAAAAAGGAGAATCTTGTTTTAAAAGAAGAAAATAATGAATTGTGTTCAAAATTGATTTGGTTTTGTAAGAGAAAGAGGAGATTTCTAATGAAAGGGATTCATTGAAATCTAGACTTGAACTTGCCCTAAAAGAAAATGAAGTTTTAAAATCTAAAAATGATTGTGAAATAATTTTGAAGAAAAATGAAAACTTGTCTTCAAAAGTTAGTTTTGTTTTAAAAGAAAATGATTCTTTAAAAATGAAATTGCTTCTATTTCCAAGGATTTAGAAGTTTGTTTAAAGAAAAATGAATCTTTAAAAAATAATATTGATTCATATGTTTGCCATGCTAGTGTAGTATCACATACATCACCTATTGCATGTCACACCTCTTCTTTAATTGAAAATGATATATCCATGCTAAAGAAGAATATTGATTGTTTGGGCTCCACTTTGAGCCAATGTGTTTTGAGTCATACACGTTTGGAATCTTTGTTTCGAAAGAAATAAGTCTCATCTTTGCGTGCACACCCTCCATGGCATACACATGCTCCTGACGGTCACAACCATCACACATTGTATGCTCATGTGTACACTTGTACACATTGTGGACATAAGGGCCACCTTGCTAAATTTTGTTTTAATCGTATAAATGATTGTAATTTAGCAAATAAATTTGTTTGGGTTAGAAAAGGTACTAACCCTCATGGACCCAAAAGAGTGTGGGTACCAAAGACTACTCCTATTGTATTTGATGTAGGTGTGGGCTCTCGCATGACGTGAGAGTATTGGTGCCTTGAGGTGGGTGCGTTCCGAGCTTCATGAGGACTTTTGGATGCATCACTTTCAAGGGAATTTTGGTGGGAGGACCACCTTGGTTTGGAGAACTAGAGAGGTGCCTTCATCGGTTTTGGTATCGATCTCTAACTCCCGTTTATATTTGCATACTTTTCATGTTCATCGATTTATAGCATGTCTTGTTTATTGTTCATTATGCCTATGCCATGTTCATTAGATTAGTGATATACATGATTAGTTATTTTGAGACACCCATGTTTAATATGGACCTATATCTATGTGTTCTCACTTTGTTTTTAACTAATATGTATATCCTAGATCTAATGCATATGTATATACATAATGATCATATGGATGTTTATGATTTTTTTGCTTCATGTTTTGATGTTTATAGATTATTATGATAATGCCATGATTATTAGATCATTGACATGCATGTATAGCATTTGAGATCACCCATATTTATATGGACCCATATATTGTGTTCTCACCATTATTTAGCTATTATGTATATCATAGTTCTAATAGCATGTGAATTTACATAATGATCGTTTTTATGTTGATTTATGTCTCGTTTTATGCTTCATGTTTTGAATATATGTTTAAATGTTAGTTTTCATTAATACTAGGATATATACTTGTACATATAGTGGGACACAAATAGATCATTATATGTTTGTGCTTAAACGCTCATTTGTACCCATTAGATGTGCTAATATAGTCTAGTTTTGATGATTCATACATTTTAAACTTGTATTCCCCATTTTGGACATGTTTTATTGGTTTCACTTCATGTATATGTTTATTTTGCCAAACTTTAAGATATACATGTATACCCCTTGAGTCATTTGCTTTTCATGCAAATCTTATTATGAACTCAAGTGTGTTTAGGGATATATATGTATACTTCTTGTTTTGTCAAAACATACATATGCCTTGAAGTATATATTATTTTTTAATGAAAATTTAGTTTTGACGTTTTCATGTTTTCCATGTTTAGCTTCATGTATATGTCCATCTTGTCCAAACTATTGATTATGCATATACATCCTTTGAGCCACGTGTCTTCATGCATATACATTTGTGGACTCATTTGTTTTGGATATATATGTATACTTTAGTTTGTACTTGACATACATATGCCTTGAAGAAATCGAGTTTTTGTGATTTTCATGTATTGAGGAACTTAGAGCTTGAATGTCTATTTCCATGATTATATGCTTTCACATATACCTTGTACACTCACCTACTTATTGTTTTCTCATAACTTTATTTTCATGAGCATGATATGGGCTTTATTGACTTTGAGTGTTTTAGTGATTATGTGAATTTCATGTTTCATGAAAAATATTTTTGTTTTATTCCTTACTTGAAGGATTTCGTACTAGTTTTCAAGTTTTTTCATTTAACTAGTTGCGGTATTCTTTGTTATGGTAGAGTTTTCAAACATGCTATATTTTTCAAACCTATTTTTGAAAACCTCTACCTTCCAAGAACAGTTGGTTGGGAGACCATGCACATGTATGCTTTATAGTGAAAATCATTTTAAACTTGAGCATGAAATGGGTGGTAGATTATATGAGGTATACACTTGATATTATTGTTGTTTCAATTGGTATCATTGGATCTTTTCAATTGGTATCAATATTGACATTTTTGTATACTCATATATTGTTTTTGTGTATGTATGCTTTCATTTGGTATCATCTATTTTGATTAGTACTCATTTTTCATACACCTATACATATTTTATTTGTGCTTACTATATCCCTATATCTTTAAGCACAAATTTTTGATTATGCAAAGCTTGAATGTTTAATGACTATCATGTTTCTATTAATGAGTTTTCAATTGGTATCTTAAACAAGCTTATGCATCATTTTATTTGGTATTTCATAAAAGGGGAGAAATTCGTATTTTTATCTTTCAAATGGTATTTTGTTTACCGTTGATTTCTACTCCCACACTTTACTTTGAAAATTGATTTTATTTTGGTATCATATGTTCTAAATGACAAATATTCACAATTGGTATCAAGATTTTGTTTACTTTCAATTGGTATCTATTGATATATTTCTTTCAATTGGTATCCATGAAGATTTATATTGGTGTTTTAAAATTTGATTTACTAAGATATCTCAAAATTTATTGTTTATAAAAAATGTGTGTTTTGATTTATATTGCCTATATGCAAGGGGAGCTTAACATCTCTTCTACATATAGATTCATGTTGAGTGTATTCTATATTGAGGAGCTTGACAACTCTTCTTTATGCGATACACGTGTGTAGGGGGAGCTTCACATCTCCTCTTATGCATTGCATATTATGTGTTATGTGAATTAGGGCTTGTTATCTGATTGGTACACAATTCTGCATATTTTACCACATTATTCCCATGCATATTACAAATAAAAATATGATTTTTACTCATCTTCTCTATATTTTTACAGGTCCACACTCTAATGGAGAAAAGGCCCAAAATTCCTTTAACTAGCAATAATTAAATGGAATTAATTCTAAGCCCAAAAGAGAGCCCAAGATTGAGCCCAGGATCTGGAGAATTCTACGCACCAGCTCAAGATTCTAGAAGGCCACGTGGATAACAACCTCGTAACAAACTTGTAACAAAAATCTGGGATCCAACGGCCACAAAAGTGCCGCAATTTCCCGCGCTTTTGCGGCAAAATCTGGGCCGTTGAGTCCCAGATTTCTGCAACCTGTTCGTCTTCTGGAGACTTCTCTCTGAGGCTATAAATACTGGACCAAGGACCTGCGAAAAAAGGGAGAACGTGAAGAGGAGAGATTAGAGAGTAGATGCTTGTAATTTTTGTAGGATTTTTCTTTAGGTTTTTAGCTCTTTAGATCTCCTTCTTCCTCCCTAGAAATTCTGCAAAAGAGAGTTGTAAGAGAGAGAAAGCTTGTGTACATCAAGGAGTGACAACTTGTGAAGCAAGGATTCATCCATTCTCTTCTCTCTACTTGAGCATTTTCTAGTAAGTTTACTTGCTTTCTTTAATTCTAGTTTTACTTTACTTGCAATTTTATTCATGCTTTGCTTTTCTTTTGTAATGGCTAGTAGCTAATTCTTTCTTCTCATGGCTAGCTAACTACTTACCTTGCTAACTACTAACTCATGGGTGATTGCTATCTTTAATCTTGCAAGTTGTATGGTCTTCTCTTCTCCGATGGGTTACTTTCATGCTTGGCAAGTATCTTGTTGTAATTCTCCATATGATTCATGTGTGCCTCATTTAGAGCCTTGTCTAGAACAAGTGCCTTGATGGAACATGGAGATGAATCACCAATATGCTATTTGTTGTACAACTTCTTTACTTCCATTAATGAATGTTGTATCTTCTTCCTTAGCATCCCTTGAGTGTAACTCTTTTGATTCCATTATTGAAAGTCTAATTTGTAGGCCAATGACATCTATGAGGCTACAAGACAAGTCCAAGAATGATCACCCGTCATCCAAGTGGGAAAGTAATTAGACCAACACGCAAGACAAATCTTGGCCGATGAATCAACATGAGGCACGCATTCACCATCACTGAGTTTAGTAAGTTTTTAGCAAGGAAGTAAGGTTAGCTAGCCATGGTTTTCTCACCTTCAAATCTTTTATAGAGTTTTCATTCTTTTAGTTGTAATCCCAAAGCCAATCTTGTTTTGATTTCTTTTCATTTTTCATCATGCACAAATCAACCAATTCTTCTATTTTCTTTTCCATGTTTCTTGCATTTGTGTAAATAACAAAGAAGAATCTTCGTTTTTTTGCTTCACTACGAACCGTAACGCTTCCATCGCTAGCTCTCCCTGAGAATCGACTCGGTATAGCCCTTGCTATAACGGAGATTGGAAAGGGTATATTAATCATATCAAATACATTTGTGGAGTGATCAAAGCACTTGAGGTTGTTTCTAAACCTTTCCTCTTTTTATTGAATATATTTTGTGTGCAGATTATACTCCACAATACAACACCTTTCCCGTCTAATCAAATTTTGGCGCCGTTGCCGGGGAGAGCAACGGTTTTTGGTTTAAAGTGAAGAACTAAACGAATCTTCTTCTCTGTTGCAGGTTACAGGTTGAAGAAACAGGAAAATTTGCATTGCAGTAACATATAAGTGGACCTGGGCCTCTGCTCTTGAAAGCAGAGACCAGGATCCCTCAGCTTTGCCGCAGAATCTCGGCCTTAGCCGCAGATTTGCGGCAATCCTGAGTTCACTACTGACAAGTTTTCTGCAGGGTCTTCAGCTTTACAAAATACAGCTTCTGCAATAATTCATTTCTTGTATTCTTCACCATACTCCTGCTAATAAAATCAACAGTAAAAAATTTGTTGCAAAGTTAAAAAAAATTGTTTAGACATTTGCATTCTAGGCACGTGTCTTTCAATTCCTTTAATTTTACTGTTGAAGAGTGCTGGAGGCAAGGTACGTACGCATTGCATATTGACTAGGACTCACTCTTTGTTTGATTTAATTACGCTTTGAGTGAACCTTGTTTGTTATATTGTACACTTGCACAAATCAACTTTAAGGGCATCACCCATAAATAAGATAAGGTGGGGATTTTATCACCCTTTCCTTAGCCCAAAAACCACAATCCCAGCACTCACAATCCTAAGCTTCTAAAATAAAAATTTGCTAGACGTTGGCCCTAGGGACATCTCGGACTCACTTAGGAGAATATCCTAAGGGGGAAAAGTGTTGAAAATTAACTTTTGTAAAATCAGTGTCTAGGAAAGGGATTGAGGGCCGAAAGCCCGAAGGTTGCTGGTTACTTAATTAAGGAACGTCTCTGACGGAAAACCTCCCACCAACCTTGCCCTTCCCTGGCTGATTAGCTTATAGTCAAAGTCTACACTAAACCTCCTGTGGACGATCTAATCAGTTAGGAGTCGTCTAGGTCCAGGAATCCTAGAAGCTTGGATTGATTTTTCTTTTATTGTTTGTTATTTTCATTTTTTCTTTTTCGCTGGTGTGATCGGTGCACGTTGTTTGTAATTGTATATGTGAGAGTGGTTTCGTGACCCAAATTCTGCAAGACTTGTTAGATTTTCTACACTTGCACTTACACAACCACTTGACATTATGGAAAACAACGTCTCACTTCAAGATCGATTTTATCCGATTCGCACCTCCCTTCCATCTTGTATTCTTCTCCCTGAATCTAATGGAAATCACTTTGAGCTGAAACCGCAATTCATTAATACACTTCCCCGATTTCATGGTCTTGAGTCTGAGGACGCGTACCTCTTTATTCGTGAGTTTGAAGAGGTATGCCAAATGATGAGAATTTCCTAACTGACCGAGGATGCTGTTAGGTTACGGTTTATACCGTTTGCACTGAAGGATTTAGCTAAGAAATGGCTTTACAATCTTCCCGTCAGTTTCATATCTTCATGGGAGGATTTTGTAAAAGTCTTTCTTAAGAAATTCTATCCTATCCACAAAACAGCCCTCATGAGAAAGAATATAATGCAATTCAAGCAGGAACCTAATGAACCTTTCTGGAAGTATCTTGAGCGTTTCAAAGACCTTCTAGCCCTATGTCCTCATCACGACGTAGAGAAATGGCGTCTGTGCCAGATTATCTACGACGGTCTAGATTACCAAACAAAAACCCTCCTTGAATCCATGTGTCAAGGGGAATTTTTGAAGAAAAATGAACATCAGGGGTGGGATCTCTTTGAAACCCTAGCTGAGAAAACCATTCAGTGGGAGTCATGTCCTGATAAATCCACTCCCACCACTTTCAGAACTAGTACAGACTCCATAGAATCCTCTATAGCTGCAGAAACTAAGATCACACAATTGATGAAGAGGATAGAACTGCTTGAGTCTAGGGAAAATTCTGTTGTAAATCAGGTCAACCCATTGCCTGTAATTAAACCGGGTTGCACCTACTGTCATGACCTTAACCATGTCTTTGAGGAGTGTCCTTTGTATCAGCCCCAATCATATCAGGAGAACTTGAATGCAGCATTTACCAGACCCCCATACTCCAATACTTACAATTCAGGATGGCAGAACCATCCAAATTTTTCGTGGAGTCAGTCTGGTCCTGAGCATCATAAACCACCACTTCCATATCCATATAATGCTCAGTCTCACACATCCAGTTTCAATCATAATTCACTGTATGTTCATCCATCTCAAAGTCCACCACATTCACAACCATATCAGAACCCACCACACTACCAATCACAATTCCAGCCTCCGTATCGTCAACATCCACCCCAGAATAATTCAGAAATATCAGAGTTGAGGAAAATGCTAGAAACCTTTACAAAGAACCATCAGCAGGAGATGAATAAAGTTCAGGTCCAGATCAGGCAATTAGCTGAGAGACAAAATGGAATGTTCCCAAGCCAGCCAGTGCCAAATCCCAAACATCACTTCCCTTTGAATGAAGTGGAAGATTCAGGACCCAGTCAATGTCATGCTATTCATACCCTGAGATCTGAAAAACAAGTTGATAATAAGGTTTCTAGTCCACCATCTCATCCAGCACCAAAGCTAACACCTCCTGTCCCAATGCAACCAACTTCTGACAAACCATCTTCTAGTACAGAGCCATCCACTTCAAAAACCAAGGGTAAAGAAAAGGTAGATGAGCAACCCTATAAGCCTGTTGTACCATTTCCAAATAGGCTTAAGAATCCTAAGACAAATGCTCACATGGAGAAGATAAAAGAAATGTTCAATAAGGTCCAAATCAATGTCCCTCTTCTTGATGCCATACAACAAGTACCATCATATGCTAAATTCTTAAAGGAAATGTGCACCAAGAAGAGGAAAACACAAGTCCCTAAAAAAGTCTTCCTAGCATCATCCATCAATGAGCTGCTCAATGGTCCAACTCCTGTTAAATACAAAGACCCAGGTAGCCCCACCATTTCATGCATCATAGGACAGACTACCATTAATAGGGCACTTCTTAATTTGGGGGCCAGCATCAATCTCCTACCTTTCTCTGTGTACCAACAATTGGGGTTAGGTGATCTCTGTCCTACCCAAATGACTATCCAATTGGCTGATCGCTCTGTCACTAGACCCAAGGGGGAAATTCACGATGTCCTTGTCAAAGTTGGGGAATTCATTTATCCTATTGACTTTGTAGTCCTTGAAATAAAACCTGTGTCAAATTCCAATCAAAGGACTCAAATTCCTGTCATTTTGGGATGACCATTCCTGGCTACTACAAATGCTGTCATTAATTGCCGGAATGGATCAATGAGGTTGACCTTTGGTAACATGATTCATGAATTCAATGTCTTCCACACACAGCCTCATAAAATAAAAGATCAAACATTTGAGGTTAGCTTCATTAGTAACAATTGTGAGGAAGAAGGTGAAGATCCAAAAGATGAGTCAAAATCTTGTGATTCTCTTATCTGAGTACCCTTTCAACAGGGGAAAGTTGATTTGGATATTTTCACCTTCAATGAGCCAACTGTGAATATATCCGAACCTCCGATTGATATTTCCTTTGAAGACCTGTTTGCTGATGAGATCATGTATCTAGATGAGTCAACTCGGGGTAGGTTAGCTGATTGTCCACTTCCGAATGTTGACCTTAGTTTTGAAGAATTGTATAGAGAGGAGCTGAATTTCCTTAACATTGGAAGTGATGAGATTCAGAGTGAGAGTGGGGATAAGGAATTTTTTAATGAACAATGTGGTGGAATGAGGGTGAATGATAATAATAAAAATTGAATCTGGAAATACCTAAGGCTAAAATAATTCAAACCGTTTCCCAACTGAGCTCACGAAAGCAGACGCACTGGAATGATGGGAAACAGGCCAGAGGAAAACGACCCAAAAGCCTAGGTAATGGTTATACTTGTATATATTCTTTGTAAATAATTTTTTGCACTTTTTTTTTGTAAATAAAAGTTTCTTACCTCTTACCTATTTCATGCATACATATATCATGATGCATTGAGGACAATGCATGAAATAAGTGTGGGGGAGGGTTTACTAACATAGAGTTTTTAGATTTTCTTTCTTTTACACTTCTTTTTAGAAAAAAATAAAAATAAAAAAATTTTTTGAAATAAGAGACAAAGTTTTGATCTATTTTTAAGAAAATTAAGATGTATCTTAGAAATTAAGAAAGCCTTAATTATGACATCTTAAACCTAGTTGAAATAATAGATCTTGTTTGAAATTATAGGCTAAGTAAGTAAAATTGGTGAGATATTTCTATCTTGAATTTTTTGCCTTAGATAGTATGCACTTCACACTTACACATTTTTGGGATGGAAACAAAGACCAAAATGCCATAAAAATAAAGAAAAAAAAGAAAAAAAATGTATATATATAAATAAAACATCACCTATTAAGCTGGATAAATGTGCCTCAAGAAGCATGATTATTCACGCCTAACGGTGGTAAAAACCTATTAAGCTGGATAAATGTGCCTCAAGAAGCATGATTATTCACGCCTAACGGTGGTAAAGGAAATAAATAATCCCCTTTAGTTTTGTGGCCTTTTTTACTCGAGACCTTAAACCCGAGGGATGTTTTCTCATCTGGTGCCCTAAGACCGTCTGGTTTGGGAGTCATCGGTTAAAGGCTCGTTACAAGGGTAAACTAGAAAGCCTAAACTAAGGGAAGAAAAAGCAGAAAAAAAATATATATATAAATAAATGGCTTGATGGTTGGAGTTGAAATCCCAGAAATTTTCACTGAGCACGGTGTGCATATTATCTAGGTTTTATGAAAGATAAAGTATTCAATCCAATTTTGAATTCTTACCTTAATTGAAGACAAGATCTTGCATAGAGACTAAGTTTAAGAAGAATGATTATAGGTGGACTTATGACCTAAGATCACTTATATTTTTGCAAAAATAGTTCGAAAACATGTCTCTCTTTCAAAATGCATTTTCAAAACACTAACATTTGTCTTCTTTCTTTATGGATTTTGTGGGTGTAATCCGCTGAAAACCCTCAGGAGACAACACTCCTCCTCTAGGGTAACCTAGAGGTTTAACGGCTTGTTGCACGCGCTCAGTGCAATCGTGTCACCTACGAAAGTGGTGTAATAAAATTGGTAGTATAGTTTTTCTTTTCTTTTCTTTGTTTTGCTCGGGACGAGCAAAAGAATAAGTGTGGGGGTGTGATTGGTACACAATTCTGCATATTTTACCACATTATTCCCATGCATATTACAAATAAAAATATGATTTTTACTCATCTTCTCTATATTTTTACAGGTCCACACTCTAATGGAGAAAAGGCCCAAAATTCCTTTAATTAGCAATAATTAAATGGAATTAATTCCAAGCCCAAAAGAGTGCCCAAGATTGAGCCCAGGATCTGGAGAATTTTACGCACCAGCTCAAGATTCTAGAAGGCCACGTGGATAACAACCTCGTAACAAACTTGTAACAAAAATCTGGGATCTAACGGCCACAAAAGTGCCGCAATTTCCCGCGCTTTTGCGGCAAAATCTGGGCCGTTGAGTCCCAGATTTCTGCCACCTGTTCGTCTTCTGGAGACTTCTCTCTGAGGCTATAAATACTGGACCAAGGACCTGCGAAAAAAGGAGAACGTGAAGAGGAGAGATTAGAGAGTAGATGCTTGTAATTTTTGTAGGATTTTTCTTTAGGTTTTTAGTTCTTTAGATCTCCTTCTTCCTCCCTAGAAATTCTGCAAAAGAGAGTTGTAAGAGAGAGAAAGCTTGTGTACATCAAGGAGTGACAACTTGTGAAGAAAGGATTCATCCATTCTCTTCTCTCTACTTGAGCATTTTCTAGTAACTTTACTTGCTTTCTTTAATTTTAGTTTTACTTTACTTGCAATTTTATTCATGCTTTGCTTTTCTTTTGTAATGGCTAGTAGCTAATTCTTTCTTCTCATGGCTAGCTAACTACTTACCTTGCTAACTACTAACTCATGGGTGATTGTTATCTTTAATCTTGCAAGTTGTATGGTCTTCTCTTCTCCGATGGGTTACTTTCATGCTTGGCAAGTATCTTGTTGTAATTCTCCATATGATTCATGTGTGCCTCATTTAGAGCCTTGTCTAGAACAAGTGCCTTGATGGAACATGGAGATGGATCACCAATATGCTATTTGTTGTACAACTTCTTTACTTCCATTAATGAATGTTGTATCTTCTTCCATAGCATCCCTTGAGTGTAGCTCTTTTGATTCCATTATTGAAAGTCTAATTTGTAGGCCAATGACATCTATGAGGCTACAAGACAAGTCCAAGAATGATCAACCGTCATCCAAGTGGGAAAGTAATTAGACCAACACGCAAGACAAATCTTGGCCGATGAATCAACATGAGGCACGCATTCACCATCACTGAGTTTAGTAAGTTTTTAGCAAGGAAGTAAGGTTAGCTAGCCATGGTTTTCTCACCTTCAAATCTTTTATAGAGTTTTCATTCTTTTAGTTGTAATCCCAAAGCCAATCTTGTTTTGATTTCTTTTCATTTTCCATCATGCACAAATCAACCAATTCTTCTATTTTCTTTTCCATGTTTCTTGCATTTGTGTAAATAACAAAGAAGAATCTTCGTTTTCTTGCTTCACTACGAACCGTAACGCTTCCATCGCTAGCTCTCCCTGAGAATCGACTCGGTATAGCCCTTGCTATAACGGAGATTGGAAAGGGTATATTAATCATATCAAATACATTTGTGGAGTGATCAAAGCACTTGAGGTTGTTTCTAAACCTTTCCTCTTTTTATTGATTATATTTTGTGTGCAAATTATACTCCACAATACAACACCTTTCCCGTCTAATCATTATCCCTTCTTTATATAATGCATATATGTAGGGAAGTTAACTTAGCGTCTTCCTCTTCATGAATGTATATCGCATATATTCGTATTATTGATTTGTTTGATGTCACCTCTTTATTGATTCTTTGTTTCGGACAAAAAAGGGGAGAACATTGTTTTGTTTGTACTTTAACCCCTTGTTGATGATTGACAAAAAAGGGAGAAGTATTTGGTATATATGCATGTTTTCAAGATTTATGTTTATGCATATATGTTTTGTTTTGCAAATAGGAGAAAAAGAATTTATGAGTTTTATGTTTGATTGGCATGTTTATCTCCTTATATTTGCATACATGTTTATTTATGCATGTGCTTCATTGCCATATCTTATTGCTTATTTCCTATGCATGAGTTAAGGGGGAGCTTCTTTGAAGCTTAACTTTAATCCATACATATATAACTCCATGAGTTTTGTCATCATCAAAAAGGGGGAGATTGTTAGCCCAGAGGCCTTCCACTCTAGTTTTGATGATGATTAACTCATGTAGTTATGTTTACTAATAATCTTGTGATGTTTAATTTCAGATCATTAATCAAGATATTAATTGGTGATTAGCTTCAACAAAGGAGTTTTGGAGCTTCTCACTTGGTGATTCAAGAGCCCGAGCATCAAGATTATATATAACACTCGTTGGAGTCTAGCTCGGTGGATCACGGAGTTTTGGATCGAGTCGGCTTGGAGACGGCGCTCTATAAGAAGACTTCGGTATCCTAATTTAGTTTATATTTTAGATCCATGTATAAAGATTAGATAGTCTGATATGCTCAAGTTCACAATACACACACGTTTCATGTTTTGGATATTGGTTTTTCGTTTTTTGGTTTAACCGATATTGGTTTTCATGAATAGATAGTATCAATAGAAGTTTACTTTGTTTAAGTGTATATTAGATATATTCTATATACATGTAAGCTTAATTTCCTAGACAAACTTATGTTGAGATGCCTATTCATGAGGTTTGGTGTTTTGTGTTTTTAACAAAACATATTTTTGGAAATAAAAGACAAAAACAATGGTATGTATATGTTTCATGTATATTGGACCTATGTCCATATGCAACATGTTTTAAAATGATTAAGTATCATGTTTTTGTATTTGGATATGTTTTGGACAAAGTTTATTTGAAAAATCAAAGTTTGGAAAAATACAGTTTTTGGTTTTCGGTAATTTTTCCATAACAAAAAAATGGTTCAAAATGTTTGATAATTGTGTTAAAATTTTTATTCCATGTTTGTATAGCATATATAATGTTAGAAACTATTTTTTTGGATTTTTAGAAGTTTTATGGGATTTTTTAGAATATTTAAAAACCCAATTTTCTGACCCAGATTGCCTTATGTCAGGCTCTGGCGGTCGACCGGGCCGGTCGACCGGACCCAGAGTCGGTCGACCGGTCGGTCGACCGACGTGCACAAGCTTGTGCACGTTGGCCAGGTTCAAGATATGGTCGACCGAGCGGTCGACCGGCCAGAGAGCTTTGCTCTCTGGTTTTGGGCGGTCGACCGGCTTCTTCCAACGGTCAAAAATATGACCGTTGGCGGTCGACCGGCCGGTCGACCGCCAGCCGCCAGGACTGACAATCAGCTCCTAACGGCTTGTTTTTTATTGGGCCTTATATAAACCCCATTTCTTTGGGATTTTTACAAGTTTTTAAGGAAGAAAAATCAGAGCTTCTCCAGGTTTTATTTCCAAGTTTTCAAAAGTGTTTTTGGGCTTTAAACTTCAAATTTGGTTTTGCGTTTTAGGGTTTGAAAAAATCAAAGAAAATAGAAATTTGGGAGATTTGTTTTGTTCTTCAATTCCATCATCTTCAAAGTTGTTTCCCAGGTATTTTTCTTTGAGTTTCTACTTTCCAAACTCTTGATTTTCCACTTGAGCTATATCACTCTATCCTATTCTATAGGATCATTTATTTGTGGGAAAAGGATTTGGTTTGTTGTTGAGATATACCACTTATTGTACCCTCCTTGATTTGTTGTATCCCTCTTTGGTAGAGGTTGATTGGAGTGGTGGCTTGCTCCCTATTTGGTAGAGGTTGAGGTTGTGGTTTATTCCCTCTTGGTGAGGTGGAGTTGGTTGGTATTTGTATCCCTCTTCGGTAGAGGTGGATTGTGCTTGTATCCCTCTCGGTGAGGTGGATTTGGTTGTATTGGTGAAGTTCGGTATTCCGGTCTTTGGTAGACCATTTGTATTGCCTCGGTGGAGGTTGTATTGGTTGAGAGAGGAGTTCGGTACTCCTAGTGGATTGGAAATCCTTCTCGGTGAAGGCGGGGACGTAGAGCTCGGTGCTCGAACCTCGAAACACATCTTGTTGTTTGCGTTTGATCCATTGACTCTAAACTCTCTCTCTTTATTTGTGCATAGCATCATTCATATTGTTATATCTTATATGCTTGTGTTGTGCCTTGCATTGATTCATATTGCTTATTCCTATATGCTTGGTTGTGTTTGCTTGTGTGCCTCACTTGTGCCTAACCACGAGAGCTTCATGTAGCACCTCAACTCTTATTCAGAGGAATCAAGAGGAGTTAGTCCAGAGCCCTTCACGGGGAATTCGACTACACTCGTTGGTTGCACGAAGTGTTGTTGCAATTAGTTTTTAATTTCCACATTTAGTTCATTAGATTAGCCTTATCACCTATTCACCCCCTCTAGGTGATTTCAGCCCAAAGGTCCATCACTCTAGTTTTGATGATAATTAACTCATATAGTTATAGTATTAATGATCTTGTGTTTTACATAGTTTCAGATTTACTATCAAGATCTTAGTAGGTACTTAGCTTCAAGAAAGGAGTTTTGGAGCTAATACATGTAGATTCAAGAGCTCGCGCGTCAAGATCACATCTAGCACTCGGATGGAGTTAAGCTCTTTGGATCGTGTTTGGATCGAGTCAGCTTGGAGAAGTTCTACAAGAAGACTTCAATTTGTAGCGGAGTTTTGGCTTTGTCCCTTGTCCCTCTTGTGTAGAGGTGATTGTGGTTTGGCTTTGGGCCCTTCTCTCTTGGGTAGAGGTGATTGAGTTTTAGCTTTATACCTTATCTCTTGTATAGAGGTGGTTGTGTTAGAGAGAGGGGTTGTATACTCCAAGTTTATAATTGCGAATTCCTAGGTGGAGGTTCCCTTTGTGGGAGGTCCTGTGTGGACGTAGTGAAAATCCTTCTGTGTGAAGGCGGGGACATAAAGCAGTGGCTCGAACCTCGAAACATATCTCGATGTTTGTGTTCGATCCACTATCTCTAAACTCTATCTCTCTTATATCTTGCATTTCTTTATATTGTTATATCTTATACATGCTTAGTATTGTTTGTGTGCCCATACTTGTGTTGAACCAAGAGAGCTTCATATAGTACCTCAACTCTTATTTAGAGGAATCAAGAGGAGATAGTACAGAGCCCTTCACGACGAATTCGGCTACATTCTTTGGTTACACATAGTGTGTTGCAATTGAGTTTTTAATTCCGCATCATTTGTCATTAGATTAGCTAGTACATCTTTTCACCCCCCTCTAGGTGTATTTTCATAATGAACTTGATCACATCAGATGTCTTTACCTATCACAAGGGGATAGCTTCTGCCCATTTTGAGAAGTAATCAGTTGTGGCAAAAATAAAATCGATATCCTTTGGATGAAGGCGGGCTGATAGAACCAACCACATCCATTCTCAACATCTCAAATGGCCAGGAAGTTGTACGACGAAGTTATCCTGGTGCTTGATGAATGAAGTAACCATGGATCTGACAAGCGTGGCATCACTTAGCGTAAGCGATGGCATCAGGGAACATCTTTGGCCAAAGATATCCAAGTCTTCAGAGCTGATCTCTAAGTTTTGGATCAGGTTGGTGAGCTCCACACATACCGTCATGAGCCTCATTATTACTTCCTGTGCCTCTTTATGTGATAAGCAGCAGAAGAGGATTCCATCATGCGATCAGCGATACAGTGTTCTTGTGATCGCATTGTAGTAGAATTTAGGGGCTTTCCTTCTAATGGCAGCCACCTTTTTAGGGTCATCAGGTAGAATATCGTACAATGCATAGTCGATGTACGTGAATCACCAATCCCTAAGCTCTGGACCTGCTGAAGTCTCTATAGTTTCTTTGACTTGAAGGTTCCCTGCTAGAATCTGATCATTTTCAAGGGCGAGTTTCGGACAGTACAAGTCATGATTGTAGACAAGTACTTTCTCTGTCACTCCAGTTAGAAGAGCCAAGGAAGCAACGAGGGACGCCAGTCCATCTGCATGCATATTTTGCTGGCGAGGTGCATGGTCAATGTAGAAGTTTCTGAACCTCTCCGCTATGTAGATAGTTGCGTTGTGATAGGGTACTAAGTCTTCATGTCTGACTTCGTACTTCTCGCGAGCCTGGTTAACGATGAGTTTTGAATCACCTTATGCTTCGAGATTTTTAATGCCAGTCTCATCGGCGATTTGCATCCCGATCAAGAGAGCATTGTACATTGCTATATTGTTGGAACACAGCTCAATTAATGAAAATGCACGAGGGATTACGTAGTTCTATGGGGAGATAAGTACTACCCCCACTCCTGCTACAATATCTCCTTGAGAACCCGTTCTTGATGCACCGTCAAAGACGAGTTGCCACACTTGTCTTTCGAAAGACGTCTGGGTCAAGCAAACTTTAGTTACCTCATCTGGGAGATCTTTATAGAGTTTGGTCATTCTTGGATCCGGTGCTCAGCCAAGAAGTCTGCCATTGTCTATCCTTTCACAGCCTTTTGTCGCAGGAACTACATCGCATATTGGGAGAGCAATATGGCCAATTTTGCCAATCGACCGTTCAGTGATGGTGGCGCGTCATAAGCAATCTTAAGGGATTGACTTTTGATATGACGTATATGGTTTGACCCACCAAGTAGTGTCGCATCTTCTGGATGACGAATACCAACGCCAAGCATTCTTTTCGATCAGGTTGTATCGATGCTCAGCTCCGATCATTGTTCTACTCAGGTAATAGATTGTCTGCTCATCGCTGATCATTATGTTGGCCCAAAGGCCCATCGCTCTAGTTTTGATGATGATTAACTCATGTAGTTATAGTACTAATGATCTTGTGCTTATTTAGTCTTAGATATTTGATCAAGATCTTAGTAGGTGTTTAGCTTCAACAAAGGATTCGAAGTCAAGTTTTGAAGCTAGCACGTGTTGATTCAAGAGTTCACGCATCAAGATCGCATATAGTACTCAAGAGGAGTCTTGCTCATTGGATCAATGTTTGGACCAAGTTAAGAAGAAGATCTTCAAGAGAAGATTTTCAAGAGGACTTGTGTCGTATTTGTAAGTGTTAAGATTTATTTTTAGATAAAATATAAAGAATAGATTAGTTGTGGATTGCTCAAGCTCATATACACACACACACCTTTTAGAAAATACTGTTTTGATTTTTGAGCTTCAAGTAACATCCTTGTGTTTCATGATTAGATTTCATCAAAATGAGTTTATATGGTTTATATGTGTTTTGAATTTCATTCATACACATTGTGAATTCAAATGTTTAGAAAAATTTATTTGGTGTTTCTATATCACATGTTTAAGTTTTATATTTATCAAAACTAATTTTAGAGCTTATTGTTAAAAACATAGGTATTTCATCTTATATGTGTATTGGATCATATCCATACATACTAAGCTTTAAAAGTGTTTAAAATATTTTATTTTGTATTTGGAGAAGTTTTAGAAAAATAATTTTTTAATTTGGAAATTGTTTTTGAGAAATATAGATTTTTGTTTAAGGTAAAATTTTTATTTTACAAAAATGGTTCAAAATGTTTGTAATATGTGTTGAATTTTGATCAAATATGTTTGTACATTAAAGTATTTCATTGAACCTATTTTTGTAGATTTTATGTGATTTTATGAGATTTTATTGAAGTTAAAAAGATCGAGTTTTTTAATCCCAAAAATGTTTGACCTGGCCTTCTGCCGGTCGACCGAGCCACTCGGTCGACCGGGCGGTCGGCCGATGCGCACAGACGTGCATGGCCAATTGGGCTAGTGGGCCGGTCAACCGGGCGGCCAACCGTCCGGAGGGCTTTGCTCTCTGGATTTGGCCCCGGTCGACCAGCTAGAGAGCTGTGCTCCTGGTTCTGGCCTCGGTCGACCGGGCGGTCGACCATTAGGTCAAAGCTTGGGATCGGTTAACTGGGCGGTCGACCGGCAAGCTGCAACAGTCGAAAATTTGACCGTTGGTTGGTCAATCTGCAGGTCGACCGACAGCAAGATTTCCTGCTGAGTTGGCTCCAACGGCTATATTTTTTAGGCCTATATATTGGGGCTATTTTGGGCTGTTTTGGATAAGATTTTTGGATAGTTTCAAAGCCAGTGTTTCCCATCTCTTATAGAGGTTTTCTCTGCTTATTTTAGGGCTCATACTTCCATATCAAAAGGAGAGTTTTCAAGAGTGTTTTCAAATGTGATTTCTTAAGTTTTTCACCACATCTCTATCCTAGTTTTTCTCACACACGCTTGAGCTTTCTATTGCCATATCTGTCCTATAAGAGCTTTGTTGTGAGAGTTATTTTTGTGATTAAGAGAAGTGATCACAAGTTTACATCTTTGTATTGTGAAGTGTTGTAGAGATGGTGGCCTCGGTGAAGAGTGTTTTGTGGTGATCAAGTGAAGTGATCGCCAAGTATTCCGACGTGTGGTTGGAGAAGTTATAAGAGGTGCAGCCTCGGCAAGCTAATGTGCTTGTGTGTGTTTGTTCTTGAGGGAACAAGTGAGGGACTTGCGGTCCGGAGTTCTAGTGTGAACTCGTTGTAGGTGTTGCGTGATCAGGGCGGAACTAGCACTCAAAAATGCGTTTTATGTAAAGTCAATGAAAAGCTCGAATGTGCTAATGTACCCTCGATACTTCCGTTATAGCATTGGCTCAACGGGTCATATCCACAGGGAAGGGAGGCGATAGAAGCATTGACAGTTTCTATTCCCGTTGTATGTTAACAGTTCTTCTTTGTTGAAAGAATGAAAAAGAAAGTGAAAAGAAAAAGAAAATGAAATCCAGAATGTGGTAGGTGAGGAGAGCGATGAAAATGACGATGTAAAAACCAAGAAGATGGAACAAACGTAAACTAAGAGGATGGTGAAAACATCGATAGACAAATAGTAAAAGAAGCTTGGAAATTGTTTCTAAAACAAAAGAAAAGAAAACTCATGGCTACTAACTACTAAGTGCTCCACTAACCATGCTAACCTCTTCAAGATAGTTGCCTCACATTTTGATCCATGGCTCCAAGAGACGGTACAAAGCATGGCTCATGGATGGTTCATCACATTCAAAACATTGCATCAAGAACAAGCTAATACAAGCATCACTCATTACACTACTAGCATGAAATAAAAGAGCATGAAATAAAAGAGAGTTAGCTTGGTTAGCAAGTTAGCAAGTTAGATGTTAGAACCCATCATCTTTGGCCATCATTGACTCTTGCAAGAACAAGGCCTTGTAGAGGCAACCCGATTCATGTGGATTATCAAGTAAGTGGTTAGATGGTTAGTGGTTAGTAGTTAGATTGTCATTGATTGGGAAAGAGGATAGTGTGGTAGATTGCACAAATATTCAACAAAAGAGAGAAGGTTTAGAGTCAACCTTAGGTGCTTGATCACTCCACAATGCATTTAAAATGATTGATGTATCCTTTCCAAATCACCGTAGTAGCACAAGCTATACGGGTCGAATCCTCAGGGAGAGCTCGCGATGGAAGCTTTACGGTTCAATGTGAAGATAGAAAATGAAAGTTCTTCTTTGTTTTAAAAGAATGCAAAAGACATGGAAAAAGAAATGAAAGAATTGGTGGTTGGTTTGTACATGAAATGAAAACTATGGAAATAAAATGAAAAGAATCGAAGACAAGATTTGCTTTGGAATTAATACTAAAAGAATGAAAACTTGTAGAAGACTTTTAGATGAGAAAGGCCATGACTAGCTAACATTACTAACTTGCTAACTTACTAATCTCTGTTAGGGTGATGCTTGCCTCATGTTGATTCATCGGCATATGTTTGTCTTGTGTGTTGGTCTAGTTACTTTCCCACTTGATTGACGGGTGATCTTCTTGGAATTGTCTTGTAGCCTCATTGATGTCATAGGCCTTCAAGATAGACTTTCAATGGTGGAATCAAAAGAGTTGCCACTCAAGGGATGCTAAGGAAGAAGATACAACATTCATTAATTAAAGTAAAGAAGTTGTACAACAAATAGCATATGGTTGGGGATCCATCTCCATGTTCCATCAAGGCACTTGTTCTAAAGACAAGGCTCTAAATGAGACACACATGAATCATATGGAGAATTACAACAAGAGATTGCCAAGCATGAAAGTAACCCATCGGGGATGAAGAAGACTCAACAATTGCAAGATGAAGAATTTGCATTCACCCAAGAGTTAGAAGTTAAGCAAGATTAGTTGTTAACTAGTCATGTTAGAAGAATTTAGCTACTAGCCATTACAAGAAAAGAAAAGCAATTCATGAATAAGAGTGCAATGAAAGTAAAGCTTGAATGAAAGAATGCAAGTAAAGTACTAGAAATGCTCAAGTAGAGAAAGGAGATTGGATTAAACCTTGCTTCACAAGTTGTCACACCTTGATTTACACAAGCTTTCTCTCTCTCACAATCTCTCTCTTGCAGAATTTCTAGGGAGGAAGAAGAAGACCTAGAGCACTAAAAATCCTAGAGAAAAACCTACAAAATACAAGCTCTATCCTCTAATCTCTCCTCTCTCCTCTCTCTCTCTCTCTCTCTCTCTCTCTCTCTTTTTGCGAAGGCCCTGGTGGTGTATTTATAGCCTCAGAGAGAAGTCTCTAGAACCTGGGTTGTTGGAGAAAATCTCGGGCTCAACAGCCTTGTAACTGCCGCAGATCTGCGGCAGTTGCTGTGGATATGCGGCAGTTACAAGGCCTTGGGGCCGAGATTTCTGTTGCGCGTATCTCGTAGGTTGTTAGCCACGTGGTCCTTCTGGAAGTTTAAATTGGCGCGTGGATTTCTCCAGATCCTGGCCTCAACTTTTGGGCTCTCTTTTGGGCTCTGATTTATTTTCCTTTAATTTTTGATAATTAAAGGGATTTTGGGCCTTTTCTCAATTAGAATATGGACCTGCAAAAATAGAGAGAAAAGGATTAAAAATCACATTTTTATTTGCAATATGCATGGTATGGATGTGGTAAAATATGCAAAAATGAATAATAATCACACCCCCATACCTAGCTTTTGCTCGCCCTCGAGCAAAAAAGAAAAAAAAAGAAAATCCTAACTAGATTATTACACCACTTTCGTAGGTGACACGATTGCACTGAGCACGTGCAACAAGCCGTTAAACCTCTAGGTTACCCTAGAGGAGGAGTGTTGTCTCCTGAGGGTTTTCAGCGGATTGCACCCACAAAATCCATAAAGAAAAATAAAAGGGTTAGTGAAAATTTTGATCCATGTTTTAAAGATTCTCACTTAAGTTATAGGTTTCAGGTTACCCTAAACTTGTCATTCCTCTTATAAGCATCTATTTGGAGTTTCGTTTTCATCTTAGGTTAAGTTTTTAGAGAAAAGATCAAAAATCGGATTTTGCATCAATCCTAAGATATATACATCTATAAATATGAAGGATCTTTCTTAGACTAAGTTCATTTATTTACTAATATATATATAACATTTTTTTCTTTTTTTTCCTTTTTTTATATATACAATATTTATTTATTTCCTTAGCATCCTTAGGCTTTCTAATTTACCCTTGTAACGAGCCTCTTACCGATGACTCCCAAACCAGTCGGTCTGGGCACCAGATGAGAAAACATCCCTCGGGTTAGAGGTCTCGAGTAAAAAGGCCACGAAGAAATTTAAGGACTTAACCACCTTTAGGCGTGATTAGCAATGCTTCTTGAGGCACGACTAACCAGCTTAATTAGTGGCTAAGTAATTATTATTTATTTATATACATATTTATTATTCTTATTATTTTTTTTTCTTTTTCTATATTTTTTTTATTATATATATGTAAATAAAGTCACAAAGTCTTTGATTAATCCTTCAATATGTTTAATGTATATATCCTAAAGAAAGAATTAAAATCTTGTAATTTTTCTAATCCTTTATTACTTAACCTAAAAATCTAACAAAACTCCTCTTTTCGACTTATAATTAGAAATCTTAGTTTAGAGCTTCCTTAATCCCTAAAGTTAAGTTTGATTCTTTAAGCATGGATCAAGAATTTCCTTTTTTTTATAATTTTTTTCTTTTCTTTTTTTTTAAAAAATAAAATCTAACAAGAAAATAGAAAATCTAAAAAGAAAGGTAAAATCTAAAAGAAAATAAAAACCTAAAAAGAAAGTGAAAATCCTAAAAAATAAAAATAAAAAGCTTAAAAAGAAAATGAAAAATCCTAGGTTAGCATCTACCCCCCATACCTATCTCATGCATTGTCCCCAATGTATGCAAGATGAAATGATGCATGAAATAGGTGAAGGTATGAAGCTACTCCCTCCGTCGCTTTGGACCAGCAGTGGTGTTAGGTCCAGCCGACTGTGATCGTCTCAGGGCACCCTCGATACTATCCAACCTAGAGGATTGCTCCTCTACCTTCTTCCTAAGACGAACCTGCCCCCGAAAGATCTTCTTCATGCCCCGCCAGATGGTGGACATGAAGGCACGTGAATCAGATGGGGGATCCTGCCTCCAAAATTGCGGCTCATCTTCTTCCTCTAAGCTTTCCTCCGAAGAGGACTCCACTGGTATATCTTCGGGTTGGACACTAGGTGTCCAAACTGCGTGCAAACAACTGTTATATGAACTGGTGGGTCTCTCTGCAGTAATAAACACTCGATCAAAAGAATCAAAGACATCGTCTGGTAGGAAGGTCCTACACAGACGAGTAATCAGGATGGGATGGGAATATTTGGCACCCCGAGTGCGGGAGGAATTGGCAAGGATTGCGTGGAAGATGGCTTTATTTAAACAGACCGTGTGTTATCGAGTCATCAAATCATGAATTATTTGCAACACTGGTCTGTTAAAGGATGTGACATGTTCAAGCCCTAAAATATTGCGTTGGATCCAGCGTCCAACGCAGTACACATTTCGAAAGGTGGTGTTGGCTTTGAGCCCACGGTCCTGCTCTGTGCAGCGAGCCCCCATGATTGTAATGTAGTCTATCAGTGGTAGGGGGTCGCTATGATGGGGGTGACTTGGGACATGAGTAATTTCCTCAAGGAGAGGAATTGTGATAAAGATGTTCCCTAACGGCATATGGACTACAAATTGGTATGTCTCATAACTAACAGATGCATGATCTAGTGCATTATAGAATGTAGTGACTAGGTCAGGGCAGTAATATGCATCATTTTCACTGTTATCATATACCAGAGAATACCAATTCCAAGCATGTAATCGATCAGCAAATATGTGTCCATACCCCCCATGATCATTCAGAATTTTTGAAAAATCTTTTTTCACAAACAGTTTTGGGGCCATGTGTAATAGTGTAAATTAAAGCAATGGATCTAGAGAGGAAAGATCAAACCGCCCCCGGAGTTCGTGGGGGGAAATCCAAAGTCGGGTGTGCAGAGGGCACAAGAAGAAGAATTCGGTTGATCGTCACTAGATCGGCCACCAATGGAAAATTTCGATCGGCCAGAAAATTTTCGACGCTCCAGTTGCTGCAGGATAGCCGCAAATCTGCGGCAAAAGTCAAATCGCGGCAGGAATGGGAAATCTGGGGAAGAGAAAAATTTGTAGGGGTTGGCGCGTGCAGCAGGGTTTTAGATCTGGGAGTGAGTTGCGTTTGAGGGAGGAGGGATAGATGAAGAGAATATTTATAGGAGAGGGAAGTAGAATGAGTTTTCCAACTTTAACCCTAGGTTAAAAGTGAATTTACAAGCCTAGGGATATGGAATCTTGAAAAATGAGTTTGACCCTAGGGAAGAGATGTAAAGACCTAGGAATTTTGAATTTGAAAAGTTGTGAAACTCCTTTAAGCACATAAGTCCCTCATTTTTTTTATTATTATTATTATTTTAATTTTATTTACAAAAAGTGTACAAAAGAATTATTTACAAAAAATATTTACAAGTGTGACCCTCACCTAGGCTTTTCTTTGGTCGTTTTCCTCTGGCCCGTTTCCCATCGTTCCAGTGTGTTTGTTTGCGTGGGCTCAGTTGGGAAACGTATTGAATTATTTTCTTAGCCCTAGGTGTTTCCAGATTCAATTGTTTGTTGTCATTCATCCTCCTTCTACCACATTGTTCACTAAAAAATTCCTTGTCACCACTTTCACTTTGAATCTCATTACTTCCAATGTTAAGGAATTCCAGCTCCTCTCCATACAACTCTTCAAAACTCAGGTTAACATTTCACATCAGAATTGTACAATCAGTTAACCGACCCCGAGTTGACTCATCCAGACACATGATCTCATCAGCGAAGAGGTCTTCAAACGATATGTCAATTGGAGGTTCTTGAATTTTATCCTCTTGGGATTCATTGAAAGTGAAAATATCCAAATCAACTTTCCCCTTTGGAAAGGGTACTCGGATAACAGGATTTTCCACTTCAAGAGAATCACAAACTTGTGACTCATCTTTCCCTTTTTCCTCACAATTGTCTCTAATAAAGCTGACCTCAAATGTTTGATCTTTTGTTTTACGAGGCTGTGTGTGGAAGACATTCAGTTCATGAGTCATGTTACCAAAGGTTAACCTCATTGATCCATTCCGGCAATTGATGAGGGCATTTGCAGTAGCCAGGAATGGTCGTCCCAAAATGACAGGAATTTGAGCCCTTTGATTGGAATTAGACACAAGTTGTGTCTCAAGGACTACAAAATCAACAGGATAAATGAATTCCCCAACTTTGACAAGGACATCGTGAATTTCCCCCTTAGGTTTCTTGACAGAGCGATCAGCCAATTGTATTGTCATTTGGGTAGGGCGGAGATCACCTACCCTAATTGTTGGTACACAGAAAAAGGTAGGAGATTGATGCTGGCCCCCAAATCAAGTAGTGCCCTATTGATGGTAGTCTGTCCTATGATGCATGAAATGGTGGGGCTCCCTGGGTCTTTGTATTTTACAGGAGTTGGACCAGTGAGCAACTCGCTGATGGTTGATGCTAGGAAGACTTTCTTAGGGACTTGTGTTTTCCTCTTCTTAGTGCACATTTCCTTCAAGAATTTGGCATATGATGGCACTTGTTGTATGGCATCAAGAAGAGGGACATTGATTTGGACCTTGTTGAACATTTCTTTTATCTTCTCCATGTGAGCATTTGACTTGTGATTTGTAAGCCTATTTGGAAATGGTACACTAGGCTTATAAGGTTGCTCATCTACCTTTTCTTTACCCTTGGCTTTTGAAGTGGATGGCTCTGTACTAGAGGATGGTTTGTCAGAAGCTGGTTGCATTAGGACAGGAGGTGTTGGCTTTGGTACTGGATGGGATGATTAACTAGAAACCTTATTGTCTATCTGTTTTCCAGATCTCAGGGTATGAATAGCATGACAATGACTTGGGCCCGTGTCTTCCACTTCATGCAAAGGGAAGTGATGTTTGGGATTTGGCAATTACTGACTTGGAAGTATACCTTTTGTCTCTCATTTACAGAATTAGCCAATTGCCCAATTTGGACCTGAACTTTATTCATATCCTGTTGATAGTTCTTTGTAAAGGTTTCTAACATTTTTCTCAACTCTGATATTTCTGAATCATTCTGGGGTGGATGTTGAAGATATGGAGACTGGAAATGTGTTTGGTAGTGTGGTGGGTTCTGAAAAGATTGTGATTGTGGTGGACTTTGATAATGATGAACGGTCAGTGAATTTCGTTTGAAACTGGGTGGTTGAGACTGAGCATTATAAGGATGTGGAAATGGTGGCCTATGTTGCTCAGGACCAGACTGACTCCACAAAAAATTTGGATGGTTTCTCCATCCCGGATTATATGTGCTGGAGTATGGATTGTGAGGGGGTCTGGTGAAAGCTGCATTCGTGTTCTCCTGATATGATTGAGGCTGATACAAAGGACACTCCTCAAAAACATGGTTGAGATCATGACAGTAGGTACAACCTGGTTTAATCAGAGGTGATGGGTTGACCTGATTGACCACAGAATTTTCCTTTGACTCAAGCAGTTCTATCCTCTTTATTAATTGTGTGATCTTGGCTTCTGCAGCTATAGAGGATTCTATGGAGTGCATACCAATTCTGGAAGTGGTGGAAGTGGGTTTATCAGGGCATGACTCCCACTGAATCGTTTTCTCAGCTAAGGCTTCAAAGAGATCCCACCCCTGATTCTCATCTTTCTTCAAAAATTCCCCTTGGCACATGGATTCAAGGAGTGTTTTCGTTTGATAGTCAAGTCCGTCATAGATAATTTGGCACTGACGCCATTTCTCTATGCCGTGATGAGGACATAAGGCTAGAAGATCTTTGAAACGCTCAAAATACTTCCAGAACGGTTCGTGTGATTCCTGCTTGAATTGCATGATATTTTTTCGCATGAGGGCTGTTTTGTGGATGGGATAGAATTTCTTAAGAAAGACTTTTACAAAATCATCCCATGAAGATATTGAACTGACGGGAAGATTGTAAAGTCATTTCTTAGCAATGTCCTTAAGTGAAAATGGTATGAACCGTAACCTAACAGCATCCTCGGTCAACTGGGAAATTCTCATCATTAAACATACTTCTTCAAACTCTCGAATGAAGAAGTACGCGTCCTCAGACTCTAGACCATGAAATCGGGAAAGTGTATTAATGAATTGCGGTTTCAGCTCGAAGTGATTTCCATTTGGTTCAGGAAGAAGAATGCACGATGGAAGGGAGGTGCGAATCGGATAGAATCGATCTTGAAGTGAAACGTTGTTTTCCATTGTGTCAAGTGGTTGTGCAAGTGTAGAAAGTCTAACAAGTCTCGCAGAATTTGGATCACGGAACCACTCTTGCATATACAGTCACAAACAACGTGCACCGATCACACCAGCGAAAAAGAAAAATGAAAATAACAAACAATAAAAGAAAAATCAATCCAAGCTATCCTAGGCTTCCTGGACCTAGACGACTCCTAACTGATTAGACTGTCCACGGGAGGTTTAGTGTAGACTTTGACCACAAGCTAATCAGCCAGGTCAGGGCAAGGTTGTTGGGAGGTTTTCCGTCAAAGACGTTCCTTAATTAAGTAACCACCAACCTTCGGGCTTTCGGCCCTCAATTCCTTTCCTAAACACTGATTTTACAAAAGTCAATTTCCAACACTTTTTCCCCTTAGGATAATCTCCTAAGTGAGTCCGGATGTCCCTAGGGCCAACGTCTATCAAATTTTATTACAAGCTTGGGATTGTGAGTGCTTAGAAAATGATTTTCGGGCTAAGGAAAGGGTGATGAAATCCCCCACCTTATCTTATTTATGGGTGATGCCCTTAAAATCAGTTTGGTGCAAGTGTACAGTTATAAGCAGACAAAGTTCACTCAAAGCAATTAAATCAAACAAGGAGTGAGTCCTATTCAATATGCAATGCACACGTACCTTGCATCCAGCACTCTTCAACGGTAAAGTAAAAGAATTGAAAAGACACGTGCCTAGAAATGCAAATGTCTAATCAATTTTTAACTTTGCAACAAATTTTTTATTGTTGATTAATAGCAGGCATAAGGTGAAGCATACAAGAATTTAAGTATTGTAGCAGCTGTATTTTACAGAGCAAGCAACCCTGCAGAAATTTGGTCAGTAGTTCACTCCTCCTTGCCGCGGATCCGCGGCTTTGGCCGTGGAATCGCGGCAATTCAGAGGGCAACTGGTTTCTGCTTTCGAGAGCAGAAGCCCAGAGCCACTTATATGTTACTGCAATGCAAATTTTCCTATTCTCTTCACCTGTAACCTGCACCAGAGAAGAAGATTCGTTTAGTTCTTCACTTGAAATCAAAAACCGTTGCTCTCCCCAGCAACGGCGCCAAAAATTTTGATTGGAAAAGAGGATAGTGTGGTAGATTGCACAAATATTCAATAAAAGAGAGAAGGTTTAGAGTCAACCTTAGGTGCTTGATCACTCCACAATGTATTTAAAATGATTGATGTATCCTTTCCAAATCACCGTAGTAGCACAAGCTATACGGGTCGAATCCTCAGGGAGAGCTCGCGATGGAAGCTTTACGGTTTAATGTGAAGATAGAAAATGAAAGTTCTTCTTTGTTTTAAAAGAATGCAAAAGACATGAAAAAAGAAATGAAAGAATTGGTGGTTGGTTTGTACATGAAATGAAAACTATGGAAATAAAATGAAAAGAATCGAAGACAAGATTTGCTTTGGAATTAATACTAAAAGAATGAAAACTTGTAGAAGACTTTTAGATGAGAAAGGCCATGACTAGCTAACATTACTAACTTGCTAACTTACTAATCTCTGTTAGGGTGATGCTTGCCTCATGTTGATTCATCGGCATATATTTGTCTTGTGTGTTGGTCTAGTTACTTTCCCACTTGATTGACGGGTGATCTTCTTGGAATTGTCTTGTAGCCTCATTGATGTCATAGGCCTTCAAGATAGACTTTCAATGGTGGAATCAAAAGAGTTGCCACTCAAGGGATGCTAAGGAAGAAGATACAACATTCATTAATTGAAGTAAAGAAGTTGTACAACAAATAGCATATGGTTGGTGATCCATCTCCATGTTCCATCAAGGCACTTGTTCTAAAGACAAGGCTCTAAATGAGGCACACATGAATCATATGGAGAATTACAACAAGAGATTGCCAAGCATGAAAGTAACCCATCGGGGATGAAGAAGACTCAACAATTGCAAGATGAAGAATTTGCATTCATCCAAGAGTTAGAAGTTAAGCAAGATTAGTTGTTAGGTAGTCATGTTAGAAGAATTTAGCTACTAGCCATTACAAGAAAAGAAAAGCAATTCATGAATAAGAGTGCAATGAAAGTAAAGCTTGAATGAAAGAATGCAAGTAAAGTACTAGAAAATGCTCAAGTAGAGAAAGGAGATTGGATTAAACCTTACTTCATAAGTTGTCACACCTTGATTTACACAAGCTTTCTCTCTCTCACAATCTCTCTCTTGCAGAATTTCTAGGGAGGAAGAAGAAGACCTAGAGCACTAAAAATCCTAGAGAAAAACCTACAAAATACAAGCTCTATCCTCTAATCTCTCCTCTCTCCTCTCTCTCTTTTTGCGAAGGCCCTGGTGGTGTATTTATAGCCTCAGAGAGAAGTCTCTAGAACCTGGGTTGTTGGAGAAAATCCCGGGCTCAACAGCCTTGTAACTGCCGCAGATCTGCGGCAGTTGCTGTGGATATGCGGCAGTTACAAGGCCGTTGGGGCCGAGATTTCTGTTGCGCGTATCTCGTAGGTTGTTAGCCACGTGGTCCTTCTGGAAGTTTGAATTGGCGCGTGGATTTCTCCAGATCCTGGCCTCAACTTTTGGGCTCTCTTTTGGGCTTTGATTTATTTTCCTTTAATTTTTGATAATTAAAGGGATTTTGGCCTTTTCTCAATTAGAATATGGACCTGCAAAAATAGAGAGAAAAGGATTAAAAATCACATTTTTATTTGCAATATGCATGGTATGGATGTGGTAAAATATGCAAAAATGAATAACAATCAGTCATGAGAAGAAAAACTAGTAAGAAATCATGTAGAAGGTGAAGGAGATTACATTGGAAGAGAAAGGAGGCATCTTTACATAGAGTGTCACTCTCTATTACATCAATCCCTTGCTTTCTCTCTCTAGAAATCACTCAGCCCTACTACAATGATCTAAGAAAAAGAAATAAAAAATACAAGAAATGAAGAACACTCACCTACACTACACTAAAATCTGGACCTACTCCTAAAAACGAAAACTGCTTGCGTTTTGGCCAGAGGCAGCGTATTTATAGGCTTCAGAAGGCTCTGGAAGACGAGACGGGGCCACGCGTCAAAAATCGACGCGTGGCTCCACTGGAATGCCGCGGATCCGCAAGGATTGCCGCGGAGCCGCGACAATTCCAGAGAGTTGGGTCTCTGGATTTCGTCAGGCGCTCCCTCTGGCTGCGAGAATTGTCAGGGTATATCCCGTTTCTGATATTTGCACCCGAATATTCGTCTGACAAGCGCAGGAGTCTAGGTTCAATGCATCTTCTAGAGAATCCTTTGCTTGGCCTCCAAGTAATGCGGGATTAATTACCCTTAATTGGGTCTAATTAAGCTCTTATTCCATCTTTGCCCTTGGACTTTCGATCTACCTGCAATAAAGACCAAAACACGGTTTAGATCGACAATTTATTCATAAAGCGGTGAGAGAATGCGACATAATAATGCAGAATTGTAGACTAATCATACCCCCACACTTATTCTTTTGCTCGTCCCGAGCAAAACAAGAAAAGAAAAACTATACTACAGATGTTATTACACCACTTTCGCAGGTGACGCGATTGCACTGAGCGTGCTCAACAAGCCGTTAAACCTCTAGGTTACCCTAGAGGAGGAGTGTTGTCTCCTGAGGGTTTTCAGTGGATTGCACCCACAAAATCCATAAAAAAAGAAGACAAATGTTAGTATTTTCAAAACGCATTTTGAAAGAGAGACAAGTTTTCAAAATATTTTTGCAAAAATATAAGTGATCTAAGGTCATAAGTCCACCACAAATCAATCTTCCTTAAACTTAGTCTCTATGCAAGATCTTGTCTTCAATTAAGGTAAGAATTCAAAATTAGATTGAATATTTTATCTCTTATAAAAACCTAGATAATATACACTTTATGATAGTGAAGATTTTTGGGATTTCAACTCTAACCATCAAGCCATTTATTAATATATATATATATATATATATATATATATATATATATATATATATATATATATATATATATATATATATATATATTCTTTTTCTTCCCTTAGGTTTCTTAGGCTTTCTAGTTCACCCATGTAGCGAGCCTATAACTAATGACTCCCAAACAAGATGGTCCTAGGGCACCAGATGAGAAAACATCCCTCGGGTTTAAGGACTCAAGTAAACAAGGCCACAAAACTAAGGGGGATTATTTGATTTTTTTTTACCACCATTAGGCGTGAATAATCATGCTTCTTGAGGCATAATTATCCAGCTTAATAAGTGATATTTTATTCACACACATATATATATATATTTATTTATTTATTTTTTTCTTTATGGCATTTTAGGTCTTTGTTTCCATCCCAAAAATTGTGTAAGTACGATGTGCATACTATCTAAGGCAAAAAAATTCAAGATAAAATTATCTCCCCAATTTATCTTACTTAGCCTATAATTTTAAACAAGATCCATTATTTCGACTAGGTTTAAGATGTCATAATTAAGGCTTTCTTAATTTCTAAGATCATCTTAATTTTCTTAAAATAGATCAAAACTTTGTCTCTTATTTCAAAAAGTTTTTAAAGAAAGAGAAAATTCCAATACAAAAGGGAAGATTTGAAAAGTATCCTAAAAGAAGTGTAAAAGAAAGAAAATCTAAAAACTCTATGTTAGTAAACCCTCCCCCACACTTATCTCATGCATTGTCCTCAATGCATCGTGATATATGTATGCATGAAACAAATAGAGAGGGAAGAAAAAAAATTACCTCAAGGTGGTGGTTCCGGTGGCGGCCTGATTGGTCCACGAAAGGCGACCCAATCATTCTTGCGTGGAGTCCGAAGGAACCCACCAGAAACCTCCATGATACAACCCACTAAAAAGATGTATGCATGAATGATTTTTATTAACAATTTTACCCCATCCAATTTCCAAATTTTCAAAATAATTTCGGAGTTAAAATTTTCAAAATCCTTGTCCCAGAATGGAATGATTGATTTGGACTCAGGAAGCACAGGAACTAATATCGACTCAGGAAAAGACTTAAGTCAAGTAGAAGTTCGAGAGTCGAGATTGGTTCAAGAAGTGGGTCCAAATCAAGAAGATGAAGCTCAGGTCCACATTCATTTCCCCATGATGGAATGTGACTTTCTAAGAGTGGTGATTCAAGTTCAGGAATGACAGGTATGGGAATCAAAACTGACTCTAAAATGTTGGTCAAATTGGGTAACAAAACAGGAGTCAATAGTGATTCGGGAATTTGAACAAGATCACAAATTGGAGGATCAAAGTCACATTCCTCATTCAGTTCAATTTCACAAAAATGAAAACTTGCCAATTTATCAATGGGACTTTCAAAAGTATGAAATTGGTCAAGTTCAATATGATCATCATGAATGATTGGTGATTCAATTTCACAATGGATTGGCACTGGATCCAATACTGACTCGGGAAAATGAGTGAAATCAGGTGAAGACACCGGAGTCATAATTAAATCAGGAAGTAGAATTGAATCACTAATTTGAGGTTCATGATCATATTCGTGCTCAAGTTCAATTTCAGGAAATTGATAACTTGCCAAAATGTCATTGGGATCTGAAGTTTGGACAAGTTCAGGTGGGTGTGCTGAAATTGAATCTTGATTTCCAAAACAACATGACTCTTTGGCTCTGACAGAATGGTTAGTGACATTCGAAATGGTCGAACGATGAGAACGGAGACTTTTGATCATCATATCTATGTCACGATTACGAGCATTTTGAGCCTGAGTTATGTCTTCTAGCATCTTTACATAATTGATAGGTTCATCATTTTGTTGAAAAGATGAAGTGTTGTTTTGGAATTGGTGGTGAAATTGTGAGTCCCTTAGATTTTGTGATTTTTGTTTGGACTCACGCATACTCATTTTCAAAATTGATGGTGTTCTATTTTGGACTGGTGGAACTGAGTATGTATCTTGAAAATGAAGTGGAATTGGAGAGGTCAATGTTTCCTGAAGATGTTGCTCGGCCTCTTGTAGATTGGCTTCTATACTCTCAGATTTTTCTTTAATGGAAGGTCCAGAAAAAGGAGTATAGGAAGCGAATTGGGGAATGAATATCGTGTAAATTATGGACAAGGTGGACATGGTGGACAAGGAGGTTGAAAATTTGACTCGGGGTACGTGAATCCCCAATGACTCTGTGACGAGTTGAAATTATTTTGGAAATTATAGTCATAAGAATGTGGGTATTGGTTGTATTGATTCGGATAAGGCCAACCCGGTGTACTTGGTTGGTGCATATTGTAAAACGCCGGGTTGGAATTATCCGAATCAAATAGGGTTGGTGTGAAATATGGATTCATATTTGGATTGAAAGAATTGTTATTATTGAATGCCATTTCACAAACAATCACAAACAAAAAGAAAAATCAAACAACAAACAAAAAGAAAAGAAAAATCAAAACCAAGCCAATAGGAGGGTTGACCTAGACCTAGATGTAGATGTCCCTAGGGGCTAACGTCTATTCAAATTTTATTAGGGCTTGAGTTGTGTGAGTGGGGAGATGATTTTTGGGCTAAGGAAGAGTGATGAAAGCCCACCTTATCTTGTTTGGAGTTTACCCTTAAGTTCAATTTGTGCAAGTGTGCAATATAGACAAGAATATAACACAAAGCGATAAATCACCCACGTGTTTGTCCTATGCTATATGCAATGCCATATGTACATCTCCATCCAGATCACAACAATAGAACAAAATACAGTATATTGGAATTGAATTGACACGTGCCTAAATGCAAATGTCTAAACCGTTTTAAAAGTGTCCAAATACCGTATTTTAGTTCTTTATTATGGTGTGTAGGCAATCAAAGCAAGAAAGATAGCAGTACAAATCCACTAGCTATTACAATTCACACATCCCATAACAACAAAATTTACAATGTTCACAAAATTGCCGCGGTTTCGCGGCACATGTCGTGGTTCCGCGGCTTGTCTTTAGAATCTGGGGCCCTGCTTTCAAGAGCAGGGAGATGCAAAGCTAGGGTCTATTCTGCAATATTAAGCACCTGTAAATATTTCCCTGCACACCAAAACAGAGAAGACAATGTTAACAAAAACGTGAAAACAAAACCATTCCCTTCCCCGGCAACGGCGCCAAAATTTTGATCGGGGCGGAACTAGCACTAAAAAATGCGTTTTATGTAAAGTCAATGAAAAGCTCAAATGTGCTAATGTACCCTCGATACTTCCGTTATAGCATTGGCTCAACGGGTCGTATCCACAGGGAAGGGAGGCGATAGAAGCATTGACAGTTTCTATTCCCGTTGTATGTTAACAGTTCTTCTTTGTTGAAAGAATGAAAAGAAAGTGAAAAGAAAAAGAAAATGAAATCCAGAATGTGGTAGGTGAGGAGAGCGATGAAAACGACGATGTAAAAACCAAGAAGATGGAACAAAGGTAAACTAAGAGGATGGTGAAAACATCGATAGACAAATAGTAAAAGAAGCTTGGAAATTGTTTCTAAAACAAAAGAAAAGAAAACTCATGGCTACTAACTACTAAGTGCTCCACTAACCATGCTAACCTCTTCGAGATAGTTGCCTCACATTTTAATCCTTGGCCATCACAATCCTTGGCTCCAAGAGACGGTACAAAGCATGGCTCATGGATGGTTCATCACATTCAAAACATTGCATCAAGAACAAGCTAATACAAGCATCACTCATTACACTACTGGCATGAAATAAAAGAGCATGAAATAAAAGAGAGTTAGCTTGGTTAGCAAGTTAGCAAGTTAGATGTAAGAACCCATCATCTTTGGCCATCAATGACTCTTGCAAGAACAAGGCCTTGTAGAGGCAACCCGATTCATGTGGATTATCAAGTAAGTGGTTAGATGGTTAGTGGTTAGTAGTTAGATTGTCATGAGAAGAAAAACTAGCAAGAAGTCATGTAGAAGGTGAAGGAGATTACATTGGAAGAGAAAGGAGGCATCTTTACATAGAGTGTCACTCTCTATTACATCAATCCCTTGCTTTCTCTCTCTAGAAATCACTCAGCCCTACTACAATGATCTAAGAAAAAGAAATGAAAAACACAAGAAATGAAGAACACTCACCTACACTACACTAAAATCTGGACCTACTCCTAAAAACGAAAATTGCTTGCGTTTTGGCCAGAGGCAGAGGTATTTATAGGCTTCAAAGGCTCTGGAAGACGAGACGGGGCCACGCGTCAAAAATCGACGCGTGGCTCCACTGGAATGCCGCGGATCCGCAAGGATTGCCGCGGATCCGCGACAATTCCAGAGAGTTGGGTCTCTGGATTTCGTCAGGCGCTCCCTCTGGCTGCGAGAATTGTCAGGGTATATCCTGTTTCTGATATTTGCACCCGAATATTCGTCTGACAAGCGCAGGAGTCTAGGTTCAATGCATCTTCTAGAGAATCCTTTGCTTGGCCTCCAAGTAATGCGGGATTAATTACCCTTAATTGGGTCTAATTAAGCTCTTATTCCATCTTTGCCCTTGGACTTTGGATCTAACTGCAATAAAGACCAAAACACGGTTTAGATCGACAATTTATTCATAAAGCGGTGAGAGAATGCGACATAATAATGCAGAATTGTAGACTAATCATTGCGGCACCGAGTGATCTTGCGGGATCAGTTTTAGTGAAAATCCTTCATAGTGTTGAAGGCGGGGACGTAGAGCAAGGGTGCTCGAATCTCGAAACAAATCTCCTATGTTTGCGTTTGTTCGCTCTCTCTCTCTCACTTGTGTTTACATATCTTGCATGCTTACATTGGTTATATCTTTATATGCTTGATATACCTTGTGCTCTATTGATATATGCTTGGAATTGTTTGCTCACACTTGTATTCAACTAAGAGAGCCATAGTGGCACCTCTGTTAGAACTTTATTTTGATGATACATTTGTGAAGCCGTTTCATTAGAGCTCTATCTTACAAGCTTATACAAGAGTTCTACATGCTTCTACATGCTGAAGACATCTCAAGGACAATGGCTATGGATGTGTATTGTAATATTTATTAGAATGTTAAAAGTCTTGAACACACACACATCATAAGTCCTTATAGTCGACTTATACCCTTTATTAGTCGACTTGATATATTATGTAGTCGACTAACTTTTGTCTTGAAAAGTTACTAACTCTCTGTTTCTTGATAATTAACATTGTTAGTCGACTTAACCACTTTATTAGTCGACTAATACTTGTAGTAGTTGACTAATACCTTCTACTGGTCGACTAATTTTAATTTTTAGAAATATGTCTTTTGTATCAGCCAATCTATAGTTGACTTGTCTTCTTTATAAGTCGACTAGTATAGGCAAAATCAATAGTTTAGTCGACTAACCCCCAACCCCTAGTCGACTAATAGCAGTTTCTGACTGTTGGTCAGTTTTTGATTTTTGGTGTTTTATCTAACGTTTCAATATTCAAATTTGTCCTGATAATTACCCTAACTGACTATAGATTTCAGGTATAAATAGGGATGTTGTCTTAGGCTAAACACACTAATTCAAAATACAAGTTTTCTGCCTAAAAACTCAATTTAAAAATCTGTTTTTCAGAAAACTGTTTCCTCTTTCATTTCTTTACTCAAATTCCTACTCCATAGTAAAGATTTCTGAGAGTCCACCTGTAAGAGCCCTTGTTCACGATCACATACAGATTCAAGGCTTATAGGATTAATTGTATTCACTCAAAGTGAAAGACTGTACAAGAGCGTCTTCGGGTTGAAGAGAGGTTGTACAAGGTGTTGTCGTCATCTTAGTTTGTAAGAAGAGTTGTATACATTTGGCAAAGGAGATTTGTCAAGTAGCATACAAGGTGTTGATTTTGGGTGTATAAAATCAAAGGTTAAAGGAAAAATCTCAAGCGGGTGGCTTGGGGACTGGATGTAGGTCAAGAGAACTGAACCAGGATAAATCACTTTTGTTTGCGTTTGATTTACTTTCTGTGATTTATTTCCTTTTATGCAAGTATTTATATTTTAACGCTAATCATTCTTTGTTTAAGTATTTGTGTTGACTTATTTTAGATCCTACAGTTGGTATCAAATTGGAACCAACAATTGGTATCAGAGCCCGACCTGGCATACTCTATCAGAGCCCTGCATACCCAGTCAACACCCTACAAGGATGGTAACGGAGTTTCCTTTATCACAATTCAAAGAAAGACATTCTACACAATGTCCACCGTTATTTGATAGATCGAACTACAACTACTGGAAGTGTAGAATGAAGATTTACTTGCAATTGCTCAACTACGAACTATGGAATGTAGTAGAAGCAGCATACACCAAACCGACTACCAATTATAGTGCTTGGAGTGATGATCAAAAGAAGAATGCGAACCTTGATGCCAAAGCGATGAATGCATTATTCTGTGCCTTAACCAAACAAGAATTTAATCGTGTGTCAACAGCCACATCTGCAAATCAAATATGGCACACTTTACAGGTAACACATGAAGGCACAAATAAGGTTAAAGAATCTAAAATTTCTATTCTTGTTCATAGGTTTGAACTATTCAAAATGAAGGAGAATGAAACCATCTCAGAAATGATTACAAGGTTCATCGACATAACAAATTCCTTAGTATCCCTTGGAATGGAATACGCCCAAGTCAAAAAAGTTCGCAAGATCCTTCGTGCACTCACATCAGATTGGGAGAAGAAGGCAACTGCAATTGAAGAAGCAAATGATCTCTCCACTATGTCATTAGGAACCTCATTGGTAATTTAATGGCATTTGAAGTACAACTGGAAGACAGAAAGAAGGATGAACAACAACCTTTCTCAAAGAAGAAAGAACTTTCCTTCCATGCATCTAAGATACAGACAATTCAGATGATGATGAAGAGGAGATGGCTATGCTCTCAAGAAAGTTCAGGAAGTTCTTGAAGTAAGGTAAGTTTAAATATTTTAATTGTAATAAAATAGGTCATATGAAGAAGGATTGTCCATTGCTCAAAAACAAAGGTAAATTCAAGAGCAAAAAGTTCGAAAAGAAGAAAGACTATCAAGCATCATAGAAAAATAGTGATTCCTCTTTCTCTGATGAAGAAAAAACCATTGAACATGCCAACATATACTTTATGGCCCAAGAAGAAGATGAGGTATAATATATTGAACTTTTAGATGCATTTCATGAATTATACAATAATCTTAAGAATGAAAAGATAAAGAATAAAGTTTTGTCAAAGGAAAATAAAAAAACTTATTAAAGAAAATTCAGTTATGTTTCTCAAATTTCTTCTATAAATTCTCAAAAAGATGATTTTGAAAAAGTTATATCATCATTAAAAAAGGATAGTGAGAATTTTATAAAATAAAATATTATGCTTAAAAAGGAAACTTTGTCTTTAAATGAAAGAATTATTGTTTTAAATAAAGATATATCAAGTTTCAAAATGAAATATGAAGAGATTTTGAAAAATGTGACTAAATTTAATCAAGGAAATGAAAAGTTAAATGATTTGTTATCATATCAAAAGATGTCACATAATCATTATGGTCTTAGATTTTTTGAAAATCTATACATGTTAGTCATAATCCATATAATTCTTTTGTGAAAAGAAATACTGATATTATTTAAAAAAGAATTAAGAACAAGCGCATATGGATTCCTAAAAACTTAAGCATTTTTGATAAAAATACTTATATTGCATCATACATAGATTCTATATGTAATTCTTGCAATTATATGTATACTAACAGATGGAAACCAAATTCAAATTGGGTTTGGATTCCTAAAGGTTAATGCTTTGATCTTATTATGATTGGTACCATCTAATGTTTATCTTTCAGGTACCATATAAAAAGTTTGATAGAAAAATATTTTAAAACATTTATCATATATATATGTGTTATGTATATTTTTTGCAGGGAGAGAACACATGTTTTTATTTATATATATGTTATAACCTATTCTACGCAGAGGGAGAACATATGTCTACAGGGGGAGTTTTTCATGCACACAAAGTGTCATCATCAAGAAGAGGGAGAATGTCAGAACTTGATTTTGATGATATATTTGTGAAGTCGTTTCATTGGAGCTCTATCTCACAAGCTTATACAAGAGTTCTACACGCTTCTACATGCTCAAGACATCTCAAGGACAATGGCTATGGATGTGTATTGTAATGTTCATTAGAATGTTAAAAGTCTTGAACACACACACACACACACACATCATAAGCCCTTGTAGTCGACTTATACCCTTTATTAGTCGACTTATAATTCTTTATTAGTCGACTTGATATATTATGTAATCGACTAACTTTTGTCCTGAAAAGTTACCAACTCTTTGTTTCTTGACAGTTAACATTGTTAGTCGACTAATACTTATAGTAGTCGACTAATACCTTCTACTAGTCGACTAATTTCAGTTTTCAGAAACATGTCTTTTGTATCAGTTATTCTATAGTCGACTTGTCTTCTTTATAAGTCGACTAGTATAGGCAAAATTAATAGTTAGTCGACTAACCCCCAACCCCTAGTCGACTAATAGCAGTTTCTGACTGTTGGTCAGTTTCTGATTTCTAGTGTTTTATCTAACGTTTCAATATTCAAATGTGTCCTGATAACTACCCTAACTGACTATAGATTTCAGCTGTAAATAGGTATGTTGTCCTAGGCTAAACACACCAATTCAAAATATAAGTTTTCTGCCTAAAAACTGTGTTCAAAAATCTGTTTTTCAGAAAATTATTTCCTCTGTCATTTCTTCACTCAAATTCCTACTCCATAGTGAAGATTTTTGAGAGTCCACCTATAAGAGCCCTTATTCACGACCACATACAGATTCAAGGCTTATAGGATTGATTGTATTCACTCAAAGAGAAAGATTGTACAAGAGCGTTTCGGGTTGAAGAGAGGTTGTACAAGTTGACTTCTTAGTTTGTAAGAAGAGTTGTATACATTTGACAAAGGAGATTTGTCAAGTGGTATACAAGGTGTTGATTTTGGGTGTACAAAATCTAGGTTAAAGGAAAATCTCAAGCGGGTGGCTTGGGGACTAGATGTAGGTCGAACCAGGATATATCACTTATGTTTGCGTTTGATTTACTTTCTGTGATTTATTTCTTTTTATGCAAATATTTATATTTTAACGCTAATCATCCTTTGTTTTAGTATTTGTGTTGACTTATTTTAGATCCTACAATTGGTATCAAATCGGGGCCAACAACCTCAACTCTTAATCTAGAGAAATCTTGAGGAGATAGTCCAGAGCCCTTCACCGGAATTCGGCTACACTCTTGTGTTATACTTTGTGTATTTAGCTTAATAGCCTTAGTTTGCATAAATCGTATTTAATTCCGCATTATTTTCATTAGATTAGCTTGTACACCTATTCACCCCCTCTAGGTGTATTTTCACATTAATCTGAGCTAGCAAAGTTGCTAGAGAGTGATTCATAGCTCGAACGTATATCAGGAAAAGTTTTCCTGACACTGGAGCTGTAAGGACAGGTAGGGATGCGTGAGGTACCGCTTGATTTTCTCGAACGCTTGTTGGCAAGCATCGTCCCAGATGAATAAAACACCCTTCTTTATCAATTTGGTGAAGGGTTGGCATCGTCTTGAGAGATTTGAGATAAACCTCGGATATAAGCTAGTCGCCTTTGTAATCATCTAAGCTTTCTAAGATTTCTTGGAGGTTGCATCTTCTGGAGGGCGCGAACTTTCTCTTGGTCGAGGTAGATTCCTTTGGATGTTACGACAAACCTAAGGAATTTTTCGCTGGCTACCCCATGAAGGAGTTGGTGGGATTCATCTTCAATTGATGCACCCGCATGATATCGAATACTGTCTTCAGATCTGCTATGTGATCGTCTTTGGCACGACTTTTCACTGCAATATTGTCTACATAAAATTCTACTGTTATGCATATATGCTCGTGAAAAATTGCATTCATAGCTCTCTGGTATGTTGCCCCCACATTCTTCAATTTGAAGGGCATCACAGTATAGCAATATACCCCTAGTAGTATCCTGATGGATGTATGCTTCTCATCATCAGGGTACATCTTAATTTGATTATATCCTGAGAATCCATCCATGAAGGACATCCGTTCAAACCCATATGTGCTATCGATCATGACATCCGTGATTGGAATGGGGAACCTATCTTTAGGACACACCTGATTTAGATCAAGGAAATCAATGCAAACTCGAACCTTCACATTCTTCTTGTTGACGGGGATGATATTAGCTACCCAATTAGGGTGTTGTTTTTCCCTGATGAAACCAGAGTCTATAAGCTTCATGACTTCTGACTGAATGCTTCCATTATCTCCGGTGGAACCATCGTTGTTGTTGCTTGACGGGCTTTGCGTCTGGATTGATGTTGAGGCGATGCATAGCCACCTGAGTGTCAAGCCCGGGCATATCCTCGTAGTTCCAAGCGAAAACATCTATATATTCTCGCACGAGAGATATTATATCTTCCTTCTCGGGTGGTGATTAGCTTTCGCTTATAAAGATAGGCTTAGGATTGGCCTTATTTCCCAATTAACCTGGGTTATCTTATCCTCTGTAGGTGGTTCGCGTTGTTCAAAGCGAATATCCCAGAGAGTATTTAGGTGTTTGATCCAGGATCAGCATCTAACTGGATTATTTCTTTATTTTCATCTTCCGGGTGGTTTGTTGAAACCATGCTTACCGAAAGTTCTTTGAAGATGTTGCCGACACTGACATCTGACTCCCATGATGATGTGCCTGACGAGTGATTATAGTGTAATGACCTTCAGACTCAGAGGCTGATGAGGTCAGAGTTGACACATAACCCACCCCCTGTGAGTTCGTTGATAATAATCAGGGGCTTTCCCTTTTGGAATGAAGGATCAAAGCAGTGTTCTTCTTCCTTTACCAAAGTTCAAGTCAAGACCACTTGTTAGGTCATACCCCATGTTCTCTATCATCCTGAGTACATTTGGCTCGTAATAAGAGAACTGAGGAAGTTCGGTCTCGCTTTCTGAGTCTTCACAAGTTATTGGTTTGGACTCAACTTTTCCAAAAAGATCAGTTTTTAGCCGTTGTGTCTTACTAGGACCTTGAAGAAGGTCCTTGCACATCACTAACACTTTGATATGCTGTGAGAGATGATCTCACTCGTACATGCAATGATGTTAGGGCACCTATTGCCGACCAGGGGTCACCATCTACATTGGTACTAGTATCTGATGGTACAGAATTGGAAGCAAATATCAAAAAATAAGCCAAATATAACTCTTCATTAATATACCACTCGCCTACATCATTGGTGGTATTATTGACATCGAGCTTATTAACGCTCGTTACAAGTGGATTCAGCTCTCAAAGACATTCTTCTTCTGCCTCTGGATCGACATCAGCTTCATTACTAGAGTCTAGTTCCCCTGTTTGGCGATTCTCGTCTGTCTCCAGAGATTCCTGGTATAGGAGGAGTCTGTGAAGTAATTCTCTACCCCTTTGAACAGATGCCTTTCGGCGATCAACGTTCGAACTTTTTCATCCCTGTCAACATACTTATGACTTGTTGGAGAGTAGAGGGGACGATGGAGTTGCGATGATTTCATGGTCATCCCAGCAGCAAATTATATGAAGTGTCGGCGTCAATAACATAGCACGTCACCCGGATCTTAGGTCTCCGATCTGATATTTGAGTTTAATCTTTCCCATTGGGTGCGTACCATTAGCGTTTAAGCCGTAAATGGTAGTTTGAGTGGCACTCAATCGGTGAGTGGGCATTCCCAAGAGCTGCATGACCCGACGGGGCATGATGCTCAACACAGATTCAGGATCCACCTGAATGCGGCTCACTTCAGATGATCTAATATACAATGTAAAGTACAGGGGTAGATTCTTATGCCTTATATAATATATATATATACACACACACACCACACACACACACACACACACACACACACATACATACATACATACACACACTTATGAAAAGTAAACAAATCTAATTATTGATTAGTTAGGTATTTTGGCCTAAGCAAGTCTTGGTATTTATGCAAAAGATGATTAGATAAGTTAAAAAAAGAAATATATATTGTGGACAAGGTAGATCAGGAGGACAAGTTGGTTGAAAATTGAAAGAGATAAGAATTATCGTCTAACTTTGGGCTAACGGGTCGTGTCCACGAGGAGGAATGCAATAGAATCTTTTCGGTGTTTTTGTTTAGAAAGCAAAGAATGGTATTGTTTTTTTCTTTTTTCTTTCTAGTTGAAAAGAGAATGGAGAGAAGGGAAATGATTAAAAGAAAAATTGAAAACTTCGAGAAGGCTTTGGAAAAGGTGTTCTTTAAAAAATGTTGAAAATTATTTGGTTGTTTTTAATATAGGAAGAAGATCTGGGATCACTATCTTACTACTCAACAATATGTTCTTCTCTTGAAATTCTTAGTGCCTCAACTTGATCATAGGCAAAAAATTAAGTTTGAGTTTAGAATGTTATAAGCAAAGCAAATAAGATAGTTTGAAAAAGTTAACTCTTTTTTCTTAAGAAATCATCTTGAATTGAATGTTAAATCATCAAGTTTTTCAAGTATGAAATAAAATAAGTTCAAGTGATGTTTAAAAAGAAGTAGAAGTTTAGAAATTCAAACCCATCCTCATGTGTCTTAAAGAACACTTTCAAAGAAGAAAGGCTTAGTTTAGGCATGCATATGATTCCATTGGGTCTTTACATCAAAGCCATTCAAAAATAAGAGGGATCGAAGAAAGGGACAATAGTGAGCCTAGAAAACAAGTTTAGCTACTCATGAAAGATGAAAAACAAGACATGTAAAGAAAGCAAGGCATACCTTGGAGTGAAGAAGAGAAAGCTTGATCCTTTATTGATGTCACTTTAATTTTCAGATTACAATCACTCTATTCCTCTCTCTCACTGGTATTTGAACTAAACTACAAATTAGAAAACAAATATACAACTTTTATATACTATCTAACAAAGAACCTAAACTTTTAAAACAAAGAAAACTTAAACTAATTCCGATGGTGGTATGATTGGTCCTTGAAATGTGGCACAATCGAATTTGCGTGGAGTTTGAAGGAACCCATAAGAAAGTTCTCTAATTTAACCCACTAAAATGATGTATATATGAATAATTTTTATTAAGAATTTTACCCCATCTAATTTTCAAATTTCACAAATAATTTCGACAATTTTATCAACACCCTTGTCCCAAAATAAAGTGTGAAAAGATGGAATGATAGACTTGAACGTAGGAAGTTAGGGAACTAATACCGACTCAGGAAAGTGACCAAGTCAAGTAAAGGTTCAGGAGTTGAGATTGGTTCAGAAAGTAGGTCCAAATTAAGAAGTTGAAACTCAAGTCCACATTCATTTTCCAATAACGGAATGTGACTTAATATTGGTGATTCATGTTTAAGAATAACAGGTGTGAGAATCAAAACTGACTCTAAATATTACTCAAGTTGGGTAACAAAACAGGAGTTAATATTGATTCAGGAATTTGAACTAGATCACAAATTTGAGAATCTAGGTCACATTTCTTATTGAGTTCAATTTCATAAAATGAGAACTTGCCAATTTATCAATGGGACTTTCAAAAGTATGAAATTGGTCAAGTTCAATATGATGATCATAAAGATTGGCGATTCAATTTCATGATGAATTGGCACAGGATCCAATATTGACTCGGGAAAAAAATCGAAATCAGGTGAAGACACCAGAGTCATTATTGAATCAGAAAGTAGAATTGATTTACCAAGTTGAGGTTCAGGATCATATGCATTCTCAAGTTCAATTTTAGGAAAGGGATAACTTGCCAAAATGTCTATGTGATTTTTAAAATTTGGAGTTTGCGCGAGTTCAAATCGGTGTGCTGAAATGGAATCTTGTTTTCCAAAACATCATGATTCTTTGGCTCTAATAGAATGGTTAGCGACATCAGAAATAGTCAAACGGTGAGAATGGAGAGTTTGGACCATTATGTCTATGTCATAATTACGAGCGATTTGAGCCTGAGTCATGGCTTCAAGCAGCTTTTCATAGTCGATTGGTTCATCATTTTCTTGCGATTGGACTTGAAAAGATAAAGTTTTGTTTTGAAATTTGTAGTGAAATTGTGAGTCCGTCAAATTTTGTGATTGTTGTTTGGACTCACGCATACTCATTTTCAAGATTGATGGTTTTCTATTTTGAACTGGTGGAACTGAGTATGGATCTTAGAAATATTGTGGATAAGGTGGATAAGGAGGACAAGTTGGTTGAAAATTAGACTCAGGAGGTGAATTCCCATTGACTCTGTGAAGAGTTGAAATTATTTTGAAAATTATAGTCATAGGATTGGGGACATTGGGTATATTGATTCGATAAGACCAATCTGGCATACTAAGTTGGTTAAAGTTATGATATACCAGGTTGGTAATATCCGAAAAAGAGGCCGGGGTGTAATATGGATTACCATTAAAATTGAAAAAATTATTGTTATAAGCTATATCACACAGGAAATGTCAAACGCAAACAAAGAAAAACAAACAAATAAGCAAACAAATAAAAAAGAAAAAATCTCTAACCTAAGTTAGGGTAAACCTTAGACCTAGACGGCTCCTAACTGGTTAAACTGTCCACGGGGGTATATTTCTGACCACAAGTTAATCGATCAGGCAGGGGCAAGATTGGTGGGAGGTATCCGTGCTTAAAGCAACGGGCCTAATTATACCAAACCACCAGCCTTCGGGGTTTCGCCTCTCAATCCCCAACCTTGGTCACCGATTTCGCAAGAGTCAAATTCAAATCAACTTCTCCTTAGGTCAGTCTCCTATTTGAGTCCAAGATATCCCTAGAGCCAACGTTAACTCAGTTTTAGTTAGGCTTGGTTAGTGAGTCAGGAGATTGTTTGTGGGCTAAGAGAGGGTAATGACTTTCCCACCTTATCTTATTTATAGGACAAGCTCTTAAATCAATTTAGTACAGTGTACAAGTATATATAAAAAAGTAACACTCAAGCAATATTTCATACAAGAATGAATCTTATATTAAATACTATGCATACAGACCTTGGCTCCAGCACTCTTCAACAGTAAATAGAAAATGTAACGAAATAGACACATGCTGAAACACAAAGTCTAAATCATTTTTACCATTTACAATCAATCTTTTACTGTTGTTGTTAGAAATGTATGTACAGTGAGTCAAATAAGAAAATAAATAGCTACAGATATTAAACTTTACAATTCAGCCAACCTGCAAAAAATACAGCTTAATAGCTCACTCAGATTGCCACAGGAATGTAGCAAATCTGAGGGCTTCTGGGCTCTTCTTTCTTAAACAAAGTCCAGGGTCACTTATATGTTCACTGTAGCAAAAATTTCTTGTTGTCAAACCTGTATACTAAGAACAAAGAAGAAAGTTAACCAAAAATATAAATCTAAAAAAAGAATAACTTACGATCCGTCCCCGGCAATGGTGCCAAAATTTGATTGAGGTTTTACCTGCACACAAAAATACAGAATTTCAGAACTTAAGAATAAGGAGTGCAAGTTCTCTATACTACCGCTATAGCAAGTGGCTATGCGGGTTGTGATCTATAAGGAGGGACTAGCGATTGAAGCTTTTTTAGTAAGTTCTCTTTTAGGTTACAAAGAATGGTTAAAGTTCTTATTTTAATTCTTGTAAAGAAAAAGAGAAAAATAGAGTTAAAGTTAAGTTAGGAAGAAAGTGGTAGATTGAGAAGGTAGAGAAAATAGAAAATAGATATATACAAAGAAATCGAAAAGAGTGAAAAAAGATTTGGTGTTGATGGTGTTGGTAATCTAAACTAAAAAAATTAAAAGAAAGAAAACTAAAACCTAAAAAACTTACTTACCTCTTCGGTTCCTGCTTAACTTTGACCCGTATCGACGATGTACCTTTGTTTGGAGGCGAGCGAAGTATGACAAATAGGATCTTCTCCCTTCCCGATTTACACTATGAAATGAAAGGGAAGGCTACACTACCATAAAAATGGATATCCATCACCATAAGCCATCAACGACACTTGCAAGGGCAAGGCAACTTCGAGGCTATCGGATTTATTTGGATCCACAAATACAAAAGAGCGAAGCAAACAAAAACAAGAATAGAAAAGAAAAGAAAACTTTGATTTGATTCAAATAACAATGAAGAAAAGATCACTTACACCGTTGTCATCCTCAGTACAAGATTATTCTCAATCCTCCACGAAAGTCTCCTCTCCTCTCAGTTACATAAAGAAAATAAAAATTACATTAAAAAAAATTAAAAACCTAAGTTACAAACTACAGTATAGCCTAAATTCTACTCTCTGCTTGGTCGTCCCCTTTGCCTTTGAGATTGCAGGTATTTATAGGAGAAATGCAGAGGTTAGAGGAGTATGAAGATAAAGAAAGTTGGATATTTCTGAATTTGAATCCTTCCCTTATCTCCATACTTGATTTGATGTGGATATTCAGTTCTAATCTGCAGTTGTTGGCGTGTTGATTGCTACATATAACTTATCAAATGTCAGAATTTTCCCTTTAAGTCTTCTTTCTAGATCATCTTGAATCATTATATTTGAATTTCAATAGAAAAAGTTATAATTCAAATACTAAAATGTATTCAGTCAGAATCTGAGCCAAATTTGCTTCATCTCATCCGTTGATCTTCTCTCTAACCATTTATCCCTTTGGATTTAGACTCTGTATTTGAATTTATCCTCAGTTGATCTTTAGATTTAACCACTTGATTCACTGAAAACTGAATTTAACCTATTGGATTTAGGATCATCCTCCTCCAACCAAATAGATCTAGTTAAATCTAAATTTAACTGTTATTTATTTGATTTTATTCTCTTTCTTCCCATGATTATCTTCTGCAAAATAGACATTTAAGACAAGAAATTTAGTAGATTTATTATATGATAAATGTGAAAATGTAATGAAGAATAATGCAATAAATGTCTACAATCAGGGGTCTATCATGTTTCCCCTAACCTGCATGTCGTCTGGAGTGGAGATTATGCAGGGGGCATGTTGAGAGGCGTGGAGGCAGTTTTCTTCATCCTCCTCTGGTTCAACCGGAATTCGGACCATGAAGGCTTCAACATCAGCTAAAGTTTCTCTCAAAGCTTCCCTTGTTGACTTGGACAATCTCAGGAGCTCATAAAGGGTGATCCTGGCCGAGATCTTGGCCAGTTGAGCCAAGACAACAAAGTGGTAGGGTCTCGAAGATCCTTCCACTTTGTCCTTTAAGAGAGCCTTGGCGCACTGAAGGTCCTTGTGCTTCTCCACGGGTTGCTTCGTGGATTGCTTGGTTGGCTCTGGGGTAGATTTAAACGGATTTGCCACCATTTCATCATACTTCTTCAAGTACGATTGGCCCGAGCGAGTCCCATCCATGAGCGGCGCATTTGGTTCTACAGCAAGCACGATTGTCTCCTCCTCAAAATTAGTTGGCGAGGCGACATCAGTTTCTTGTTCTCGAGAGGAAGCACACTCCATATTGCAAGGTGAGGCTTTTGCTTTCCCCCTGGACTTCCTGTGGGTAACAGTAGTCCACTACTAGCCGTCTATGAGGTCAAGATGAACCCACATAATCTCTCCTTGAGGAGTAGGAACAGATACGAGACCTTTCTTCTGCTGGTGGTGTGGATCTATATTGACCACCCTTAGTTCCCCTTTCAGGATGGGAATCACTCTGGCTGGCATTGGAAGCTACACCCTGAACTGAAGAAATAATATCATGTTAGCTGTCACTTTCTTCTACTCTGGGCGGAGCTTGAGCACCTCTGTATCAATCGAAGCCTGGAGGATCTCTTTAAAGATGTAACAACTCTTGGTCAGGTGCCCCAACATCCTGTGGTATAAGTAGTAATTGGGATTGTCAGTCTTGCCCACCACTCAGGACGTCTAGCTTCAGGAAGTTTCAGTCTGTTGCTCTTGTTGTGTAACTTCAACAATGAAGTGACATGCTCGTCTTTGAAGGAGTACTGCTTGTTGATGCGTGGCTGACTTGAAAAGCCAACCCCTCTAGCTGGTTGGGGATTAGAGGGAGACTTCGTCTCTGTCGCCAGTGTGTCCTTTCTTTTAACTTGGAAAGATGTTTCTGGCGCGCGCCTTGTCGATTTTTTGGGTCTGGGCTTGTTTTATTCTGCATTAACCCTGGCGACAATCTTTTCTGCCTGTTCGCCTTGCTAGATCAGCTGCTTTCAGGTACGGCTTTCAGCAACCCCTCTCTGAGCTAGGAGTGAGGTTTGCAAATTGTGACGGTATGTTTTCACCAGGGTGGCCTGGGTCATACCGCTAGGACATTGGAGTGCCATATTCCAAAATTTCTCCATAAATGCTTTAACTGGCTCTCCCTTCTGTTGCCTCATTGCCAGGACAGTTGGCATGGTAATCTCCGAATCATCTTTGAAGAAACGGGTGAGGAAAAGTTTCTCCAGATCACCCCAGTTCTTGATAGAGCCTTCTGGGAGCTTCATGAACCATTCAAAAGCAATCCCTTTAAGGGTGCTGATGAATAAACGTACCAGATGGCATCATTTGATACTATATTCCCAGTTTGGGACTTGAAGTAGTATATGTGCTGGTTCGGTGACCCTTTGCCGTCGAAGGCTTGTAGGGTCGGAGCTTTGAATTTAGGAGGTACGGGACAAGATCCCACTTAGCCGGGTACGGCCAGACCACTCCTGCTTCTTGGAGACCTTTTCGATTAGAGAGAGCTTCAAGACGTTGTTCCAGTTTACTAATCCTTTTGGAATAAGTGCTCCCATTCTCTAAATTGCCTACCTCTTCGGATGGAGGCTTGGACGACTTGGCGTTGGAATGCTCCTCCTCTCGGTATGTGCAGAGGGTGAGCTTTCTCCTTCCTTTCGTTTGCTCTTAGACTTCTTGGAAGGAGTTTTGGCCTTCGGCTTCTATTTTTGTCCTCAAGTAATTGCGAAAGCATCTATTTGAGACTGTCGATAGATTCTTGTTGAGCACGAATCATATCAAGTTGCTCTCTTTGGGCCTGGGCTTGCTGTTCAAAACACCTGGCCATTTCTTCAAGAGTGCTTGCCATATATGCAAAGGCTTCTTTCTCTACCGATAGTTTGTGGCCTGTGATTCTGTGATGGCAGAGTGTGACTCGCTTATTTTGATGCCCCAAGCTAGGGCACTATAGTCCACTGGGGCTATTATGCCAGTCCGAGTGCAGGTATGTCGGTACACTCCTTCCGGCTTAGTGTCGATCATCAGAGCTGACTAATGGATGCTTCCCCTTAGTTCTGCTTGGCGTAGTTCTTGGACCCGCCATGTTCGTAGTAACTTCAAGGTACTCCACATCAGAGAAGGTTCTCCTTGTACGGGAGCAACATCTTCTGGCCGAGCGAAAGATTGACATAGACGATAACCGGTTGAACACTGACTGTTTGTTTATATGCGAGCTGTTGTGGCATTCAGAGAGCACCGCTGTGATGAGCTATTCATAGCAGTATAGTGGAATGATTTGATGAACACTCCTCTTCTTTGTCAAATTGTCCCTTAGATCTGTCGAGGGAGATCGAAGAGACCAGCCTTGAGTCCCTGAGAATAAGGATTTTTCAGCTCCCTTCTGATCCTAACCGTCGGAGAGCGAATGTTAACCTTGCATCGCAACTCCGAGACGCAAGTCTCAGCAGCGCAGGTTCGAAGGCGCGGAGTTCACATTCTATAGAACAGACGCGACTCTCGCGTTTTGGCTTTGAGACTCGGGTCTCGTGCCTCTGCTGATAAGCAACGTGGATCTCGCGTTGCTGATGTCGTATTTGTCTGGCGACACTTGAGAGATGCAGACTTCATGAGTCCCGCGTTCTATAGTAGAGATGCGGGTCTCGTATCTCTGAGAAGAGACGCGGACCTCGCGTTGCTGATCATCGTGTCTGTGAGGTAGGGTCTCAGAAACGCGAGCTTCTCCAACTCTGTGTTTTGGTATCCAGATACAGATTTGCGCGTCTGACGCAGCTCAAAAAGGACGCGATCCTGAGCTTCGCGTCTTGTATCTATCGGACAGATGGTTTTTTCCAGCTTCTTCCATATAGTATCGACGTGCATGACACCTTTGTCGACGTTCAGTATTCTGGTTACACTTCACGGGTTGTCGGGGATCCCTAGTAACCTGGAGCTGAGGAAGAGGAGGGGTGTGGCAAGATTAGCCTTCAACGACGTTGATCTCGCAGGTCTCGTTGGAGACGTTGACGCGGGCCACGCACGTGATGCGGCCAGAAATAGCCCAGTTTGCGCAGACCATCTTTGGGGAAGTCTCAGAAGCAACTTGAGAGCGGATCTTCGAGGAGACCCTGTGATACTGCCATACCATTCTGGGGCTCTTGGAGCCAGAAGAGAGGAACTCTTTGTACTTTGCTTGGTCGAATTCGACAATGAGTGACTCGATCATTTTTTCATGAAACTGACGTCACCTTGCGCTAGAACTTGATCATCAGTAGAGAAAGTTGTCCCCAGCAAAGTCGCCATCTCTTGTACAGGGAGGAAAGTTGAAAGTATTATTGCAAAGTTGAATCAATGAAAAATTTCAACTACAAGAGAGAGAAGACACTCATGCTCAGTTCCCCTCTTTATTTAAGGTTGGGTTCTTTGTGTAGAGGTGGAAAGTGATTCTTATTTTTTGTTGACCGAGTGAATGTCAAGCTCTTCTAGTACTCTTCTCCTTGGATCACAAATGGAGTAGCACAACTCCTATCTGATGAAATCTCAAAGAGACGTAGGCAATAACTTGAACTCAACTAGTTGGTAGAAGAGTTGAACTCTTTATAAATCTTCCTCAATTGAAGAATTCTAACCCCTTTTCAATAGTAAACTGAGCTATTTATAGGGGTTTCAAGGGTAAAACTGTTCCCTAAAAATCCTTCATGATGGGGGTTAACTCCCCTCATTACGTGGGCAGTACTTAACTTAGTAATGGGGGTAGTTATAACTGAGATGCAAGGCTTCGCTGCAGTTGGAACATGGGCTTGAGCCTGGCGTATAGCTGTTGAAGTAACGCTGGACGTGGGTCTTGAATTTCGCATTTGGGTGTTGTGTGTTGGCCCAGAGGCCCATCACTCTAGTTTTGACGATGACTAACTCATGTAGTTATAGTTTACAAATAATCTTGTGATATTTAGTTTCAAATATTTGATCAATATATTAGTAGGTGTTTTAGCTTCAACAAAGGAGTTTTAGAGCTCTCATGTGTTAATTCAAGAGCTCGAGCGTCAAGATCGCATCTAGCACTCCGTTGGAGTCAAGCTCGTTAGATGCGTTTGGATCGAGTCGACTTGGAGAAGGAGCTCTATAAGAAGACTTCGGTTTGTATTTAGTTTAGTATGTTTAGATCTTGTGGAAAGGTAGATAGTATTGATATGCTCAAGTTCACGTGCACACATAAGTTTTAAAGTTTATTGGTTTTGGTTTCGGTTTAATCGATTTTGGATTTCATGTCAAAAATATAGATATAATATCCTATATGTAAATTGGATACTATTCATATACAATATTCTTCAAATTTGTTTCAATATCATGTTTTTGTATTTACATGAGTTTTGGAGAAAACGATTTTCTATTTCAAAAATTCAAATTTTGGAAAATACAATTTTTGTGTTAAAGGTAAATTTCAATATCACAAAAATAGTTCAAATAGTTTGTAATATGTGTTAAATTTTAATCACACATATTTGTATTTCAAAGATCTTATAAGAACTTATTTTTGCGAAATTTCTATTATTTTATGGAATTTAATTGGTATTAAATTAGACAAGTTTTCAATACCCTAATCCACAGTCTGACTGCACTAGCGGTCGACCGGACCAGTCAACCGCCATGGTCGACTGATGTGCATGAGGACTTGCACATAGCCAGCCATCTCGACCGATCGACTGCACCGTCCACCGACTGAAAGCACCCCACTCTCGGGTCGAGGCCGGTTGACCGGGCGGTCGACCGTTAGTTTTGGCCTGGTCGACCGGGCAGTCAACCGGAGGACAACGGTCATAAAAATGACCGTTGGCCAGTCGACCGAGTGGTCAACCAGAAGGGCATTTCTGCCCTTTCCTAGTTGCCAACAGGCAGATTTTTTGGAGGGTTATAAATAGCCCCCTCCTTAGCTGATTTCACCATGAATTTCAAGAACAAAATTATCTATCTTTCCTAGTGTTTTAGCAACAAGTTTTTAAAGAGTTTTTGGGTTATAAAGATCTATCTTTATTTATTTTAAAGTGTTGGAAAATCAAAAAAATAGTCTTTGGGAATTGATTTTTGTTCTTCATTTCTATAGTCATCTAGAAGTTTTCTCAAGAGTTTTTCTTTGTGATTTGTTTTCCAAACTCTTTGTTATGTCACACTTGAGCTATCATATCTGTCTTATCTATAGGATCTTATTTTGTGGAAAAATTGGTTTGTGGTCTTTGAGATCACCAAGAGTTGTAACCTTCCTTGTATTTTTGGTATCCCTCTTGTGTAGAGGTGATTGTGGAGGTTGAGTTTGGTTGTGTTGGTATCCCTCTAAGTGTAGAGGTAATTGTGGTTGGAGTGTTGGCTTTAAGCCTTATCCCTCTAGTGAGAGGTGATTATTGTTTGGCTAAGTGCCCATCCCTCTAAGTGTAGAGGTGATAGTTGTTGGGCTTGTCTCTTGTGAAGAGGTTGTGTTTGTTGGAGAGAGAAGTTGTGTACTCTTATTTTATATTACCCAAATCCTCAGGGAGGTTCCCTGTGTGGGAAGTCCTGTGTGGACGTTATAGTGGAAATCCTTCTGTATGAAGGCGGGGACGTAGAGCAGTGGCTCGAACCTCGAAACATATCTTTGTGTTTGCGATTGATCCACTATCTCTTAACTCTCTCTTATTTACATTGCATTATTTTATATTGTTCATATCATACTTATATACTTGGTATTGTTTGTGTGCCTCCCTTGTGTTGAACCAAGAGAGCTTCATATAACACCTCAACTCTTATTTAGAGGAATCTAGTAGAGATGAGTCCGACCAACATTGCAACATGGTCCAAGGGAATGACTCCCTTGAGGTAAACTCGGATACTTAACTAGATGATAGTGCTAGTTCTTCTAGTGATAATTATATTAATGCTGATGCATTAAATGAAGAACTATCTCTTGTTTGTGAAAATCTTTTACGAAAATACCAACTCTTGAAAAAGAAAAGCTTTAAACTAAAAGAAGAGAATAAGAATTTTTTTTCTAAACTTAACATGGCTTTGCAAGAAAAAGTTGAAATTTCTAATGAAAGGGACTCATTGAAATCCCAACCTGATCTTGTCTTAAATGAAAACAAAATCTTAAAAAGTAAAAATGATTGTGATGATGTTTTGAAGAAAAATGAAGTTCTATCTTCAAAACTTGATTTTGTTTTAAAAGAAAATGAAACTTTGAAAAATAAAATTGTTTTAATTTCAAAGGAATTGGATTTAATTTCTAAGAAAAAATTTCTTTGAAAATGATTTAGATTCACATGTTTGTCATACTCCATCATCTAGTGTTTCATTTGCATGCTCCACTTTGTCTTCAAGTGTTAAAAATGATATTTGTATATTGAAGAAAAGTGTTAATTATTTGGGCTCCACTTTGAGCCAATGTGCTATGAACCACACAGGGTTAGAATTCATATTTCACAAGAAACATGATCCTCCTATGCATGCACACAAACCACAGTATACACATGCTTCTCACGTTCATACACGTAACGCCATGCATGCTCATGCGTACACATGTACACATTGTGGACGTAAAGGCCACCTTCCAAAATTTTGTTATGATATATTAAATGACTCAAATTTTGCAAATAGATTTGTTTGGGTTAGGAAAGGTGTTAACCCTCATGGACCTAATAAGATATGGGTACCAAAATCCACTCCTATTATAATTGATGTAGGTGTGGGCTCTCACATGACGTGAGAGGTGTTGATGCCTTGAGGTGAATACGTTCCGAGCTAAACAGTGACAATTTTGGATGCATCACTTTCAAGGAGAGTTTGATGGGAGGACCACCATGGTTTGAGACCTAGAGATTAGTCTTAATGGTTTTTGTAACTATCTCTAACTCCCATTTAGTTTACATGTTTTTATATTGTTGATTTTTAGTATGTTTTGATTTTTCATGATTATTATGTTAAATGCCATGATAATTAGACTTGTGATATACATATGTAGTATTTGAGATACACCCATGTTTATATAGATAATTACTTTTGTGTTCTCACTTTAGTTTAGCAATTGTGTATATCATAACTCTAAAACATGTGCATTTAGCCTAATGATCATATTGGTTTATGTTTATGATTCTTTTGCACGTCATGTTATGATTACATGTTTAGATGTAGTTTTCATCAAAACTTGTTTAGATACTTGTACAACTAATGAGCCATATTTGATTCTTGTATGTTTGTGTCTAATTGCTCATTTGTACTCATTAGATGTACTAGTATAGTCTAACTTTGATGATTCTTGCATTTCAACTTGTATTCCCTATTTTGTACATATTTTCATTTTAATATGTCTAGTTTCATGTATATGTTAATTCTGGTTAAAACTTAAGATATACATGTATACCCTTGAGTTATTTGCTTTTTATGCAAAATTCTTTGTGAACTCATCTGTGTTTAGGGATATGTATGTATACCTTTAGTTTTTAACAAAACATATATATGTGTCTTGAAGTTGGAATTATTATGATGAAAATTAAATTTTCTATGATTTTCATATTCTTTTAATTTCATATTGAGCTTCAACGTCTATTTTCATGATTTTGTTGATTACATGACTCTTGCACTCGCATCATTCTTTTTTACTCATGATTTTTATTTTTATAAGCTTTATATATGTTTTATAAACTTTAAGTGTCAATCGTCGTGTGACTTACATGTTTCATAGAATATATTCATATTTTATTCCTTATTTGAAGGATTTCGTACTAGTTTTCAAATATTATCTTCAAACTAGTCATTATTCTTCAATTGGTAGAGTTTTCAAACATGTTAAATTATTTTTAAATCTTATTTTTTGAACCCCACCAACCTAAGGGCGACTGGATGGCGACCATGCCTTGTGAGCCTAATTGAAAATCTTTTCAACATGTGCATAAAAGGGAGGTAGCATGAGTTATACATTTAATCCTTATTGTATTTTCAATTGGTATATCAATTGATATTTTCATGTTTATATACTCATATTTTGTTTTCTATATATGTATGCTTCAAACTTCAAATAGTATCAATTTCGATTGGTATTTACATTTTCATATATGTGTGTGTGTGTGTGTGTGTGTGTGTGTGATTTGATTATGCTTATTATATCTTTACATCTTAAAGCACAAATTATATTTATACTAAGCTTGATTTACTCGTTAATGTCAATTATTTTTCAATTGCTATCTTATACAAGCTTATGCATTGTTTTTATTGGTATTTCATAAAGGGAAAGAAAATTCATGTTTTATCTTTCAATTGGTATCTTTCAATCGAGTTTATGTTCAATTGGTATCTAACTCCTATTCTTTATGATGAAAAATACTTTATTTTGGTATATGCTAACATTTTTAATATTGGTATCATGTTTCATTTTAAATTGGTACCTATATTGATATGAGTTATGTTTACCTAAAATAATTTAGTTTTTACTTTCAATTGGTTGTTACTTTCATTTGGTATCAAGATTTCCAATATATATATTTCAATTCGTATCAAAACATACAATGTTTCATTTTCTATTGGTATCAAAGATTTACAAGACATTTTAAATTGATATCAAGATATTTTCAATTGGTATCTTTTAGTATTTTAAAATTTTTGTTTACTTTCAATTGGTATCGTAAAAATGTTTTTTTTATTTTCAATTCGTATCATAAATTGGTATTATAATATTTCGATGTATACCTTATCACAAATTGATATACTTTTCAATTGGTATCATAATGCTTTGATTGGTATTCTTTATATGTAAATGAAGCTTAACATCTTCTCTTTATATAAATTCATGTTGAGTGTATTTCATATTGAAGTAATTGACCTTTCTTTGGTATGTCTTACACGTGTGTAGGAGGAGCTTCACATCTCTTTTTATGTATTGTATATTATGCGTTATGTGATTATGGTTTAGTCATCTCTTTTTCATATAATGCATGTATGCAGGGGGAGTTAACTTTACGTCTCTCCTCTTCATGAATGTATATCGCATATACTTCCTTCTTGTTTGATTTGACAAAAAGGGAGAAATTTTTTTTTAGTTTATTTATGCCCCTTTGTTGATGATTTGACAAAAAGAGGGAGAGAAATTTAGAGTTTTATATATGCATGTTTATGCATGATTTCCCATGTTTATGCATGATTTCCTTGTTCTATACAAAAAGGAAAAAAAGAATTTTGAGAGTTTGATATATGCATGTTTATGTCATATTATATGCATGTTTATTTTTTCAATTGGTATCAGAGCATATATGTTTTGTTTTCAATTGGTATCAGAGCATATATGTTAATATGTGTTATTTGTTTTATGCATACATTGAATATTGTTATTGTTTATTGCGATGCATGAGTTAAGGGGAGCTTCTATGAAGCTTAACTTTAATCCATGCATATATAACTCCATGAGTTTTGTCATCATCAAAAAGGGGGAGATTGTTGGCCCAGAGGCCCATCACTCTAGTTTTGATGATGATTAACTCATGTAGTTATAGTTTACAAATAATCTTGTGATATTTAGTTCTAAATATTTGATCAAGATATTAGTAGGTGTTTAGCTTCAACAAAGGAGTTTTGAAACTTTCACGTGTTGATTCAAGAGCTCGAGCGTCAAGATCGCATCTAGCACTTGGTTGGAGTCAAACTCGTTAGATCGCGTTTGGATCGAGTCGACTTGGAGAAGGAGCTCTATAAGAAGACTTCGGTTTGTGTTTAGTTTAGTATATTTAGATCTTGTGTAAAGGTAGATAGTATTGATATGCTCAAGTTCACATACACACACAAATTTTAAAGTTTATTGGTTTTGGTTTCGGTTTAACCGATTTTGGATTTCATATCAAAAACATAAATATAATATCCTATATGTATATTGGATTCTATCCATATACAATATGCTTCAAATTTGTTTCAATATCATGTTTTTGTATTTACATGAGTTTTGGAGAAAACGATTTTCCATTTCAAACATCCAAATTTTGGAAAATACGATTTTTGTGTTAAAGGCAAATTTCAATATTACAAAATAGTTCAAATAGTTTGTAATATGTGTTAAATTTTAGTCACATATATTTGAATTTCAAACATCTTATAAGAAATTATTTTTGTGGAATTTTTGTTATTTTATAGAATTTAATTGTTATTAAATTGGACAAGTTTTCAACACCCAAATCTCCAGCCTGACTGCACTGGCGGTCGACCAGACTAGTCGACCGGAACAGTGGTCAGTTGACTGGTACGGTCGACCAATGTGCACGAGGACGTGCACGTGGCCAGCCATCTCGGCCGGTGACCGCACGGTCGACTGACTAAAGCACCCCACTCTTGGGTGGGGGCTGGTCGACCGGGCGGTCGACCGTTGGCTTTAGCCCGGTCGACCGGGCGATTGACTGGAGGTACAACGGTCATAAAAATGACCGTTGACCGGTCTACCGGGCGATCGACCGGAAGGGTATTTCTGCCCTTCCTTGATTGCCAACGAGCAGATTTTTTGGAGGGATATAAGTAGCCCCCTCCTTAGCTAATTTCGTCAAGAATTTCAAGAGCAAAATTTTCTATCTTTCCTAGTATTTTAGCAACAAGTTTTCAAATTGGGTTATAAAGATCTATCTTTATTTGTTATAAAGTGTTGGAAAATTAAAGAAAAATAGTCTTTGGGAATTGGTTTTTGTTCTTTATTTCTATAGCCATCTAGAAGTTTTCCTAAGAGTTTTTCTTTGTGATTTATTTTTCAAACTCTTTGTTCTCTCACACTTGAGCTATCATATCTATCCTATCTATAGGATCTTATTTTTGTGAGAAAATTGGTTTGTCGTCATTGAGATCACCAAGAGTTGTAACCTTCCTTGTATTTGTTGGTATCCCTCTTGTGTAGAGGTGATTGTGGAGGTTGAGTTTGGTTGTGTTGGTATCCCTTTAAGTGTAGAGGTAATTGTGGTTAGAGTGTTGGCTTTAAGCCTTATTCCTTTAGTGAGAGGTAATTATTGTTTGGTTAAGTGCCCATCCCTCTAAGTGTAGAGGTGATAGTTGTTGAACCTTACCTCTTGTGAAGAGGTTGTGTTTGTTAGAGAGAGGAGTTGTGTACTTCTCCTAGTTCGTATTACCCAAATTCTCAGTGGAGGTTCCCTGTGTGGAAAGTCCTGTGTGGACGATATAGTAAAAATCCTTCTGTGTGAAGGCAGGGACGTAGAGCAGTGGCTCGAACCTCGAAACATATCTTTGTGTCTGCGATTGATCCACTATCTCTTAACTCTCTATTATTTACCTTGCAATATTTCATATTGTTCATATCATACTTATATGCTTGGTATTGTTTGTGTGCCTCACTTGTGTTGAACCAAGAGAGCTTCATATAGCACCTCAACTCTTATTTAGAAGAATTTAGAGGAGATAGTCCAGTGCCCTTTACCGGGAATTCAGCTACACTCTTTGGTTACACTAAGTGTATTGCAATTTATTTTTAATTCCGCATCATTTGTCATTAGATTAGCCCTACACCTATTCACCCCCCTCTAGGTGTAATTTCACTGTGGTGGTGTTGAAACGCGAGCCTCTGACTCCATATTTCCTCATTGACATGGTATTAGATGCGCGTCTTGAGCTTCGCGTTTGAGACGTCGGCTTCAAGCTTTGACGCGGGCTTCAAGCTTTGTGCGTGAACACTGAAGTGGTACTGAGACGCGGGCTTTGAGCTCTGCATCTTGGCATTACATTGGTGTTGAGACGCGGGCTTCGAGCCCTGTGTTTTGCCTTTGCACGAGTGGCTTTGATTAGCCTCGCGCCTGAAACCTGGACTCTGTTATCTGATGACTTGTCTACAGTGATTTTTAAACAGCCTACACTTGCTCTCTGGAAATGGCCCCAGCCGACCAACAGTCGACCGACCAGAGAGACCAGCTCTATGGTTTTCGCCTCAGCCGACCGGGTGGCCGACCGACAGGCAGTTTGCCTTGGGGTGGTCGACCGACTGATTGACCGACAACCCTAACTGTCAAAAATCTGACCGTTGGCCGGTCGATCGGGCGGTCGACCGATAGGCCATTCTGGGCCTGTTCTTGACCCTAACGGGTATATTTTGGGAATCTTATAAATTTGGGTTCCCTTGGCATGTTTTTTCAAAGATTTTCGAGAGCAATTTTTTCCACCTTCTTAAGTGTATTTAACAAAGTTTTCAAAAGAGTTTTTGTTCCAAAATTCTTTATCTTTATTTGTTTTTAAAGTTTTAGAAAATCAAAGAAAATAAAGTCTTTGGGAATTCTATTTTGTTCTTCATTTTATATATTTATCAAGAAGTTTTTCGCAAGTATTTTCTTTATTGTTTTATTTTCAAATACTTTGTTTTCTCACATACTTGAACTATCATCTCAAATCTATCGTTAGGATCTTTTTATTGTGAGAAAATTAGTTGTAATCCTTTGAGATCACCAATAGAGAGTTTATGATCATTAGATCACCAAGTTTTATTTCTTCTTTGTAAATCACCTAGAGGAGGGGGTGAATAGGTGATGGCTAATCTAATGGTCACTTAATGGCAAATGATGCGGAAGCTAAAACAAATTATGACCTAATTAAAACTTTTACACTAAACACCACGTATAACCAAAGAGTGTTGCCGAATTCCCCGTGAAGGGCTCTGGACAAACTCCTCTAGATTCCCCTTGAATGGGTTGAGGTGCCGCGTTGGCTCTCTTGGTTAAATACAAGTGTTAGTCAACAAATCCAAGCAAGTATATATATCAATTATGCACACAACATATATCAAGCATGTAAATGTAAAGACAATATAAGCTATGCATGATATAAAGGAGATAGAGAGAGAGATGGCAATCGCAAACACAAGGGTATGTTTCGAGGTTCGAGCACACTTGCTCTACATCCCCGCCTTCGACACACGAAGGATTTCCACTATGCAAGATCCCAATGGATCTCTCCTCGGTGCCGCAACACCTACAAGCCCTCGGACTCCCTAGTCCCGTACACACCGCAAGCCCACCGGCTCGCCGAGGCCGCACCTCAAACAACCGAGTCCGCACCCGAACTCAAAACAACGACGAGCACACTTGCCCATCTCCTCAAAGAACAAAGAAAAGATCTTTGGTGATCACAACACTTTGATCACCTAAAGCACTCTCACTACAACACACCTATAGGATGTATAATCAATGGATAGCTCAAGTGTGGTGTGAGAAAAACAAGGATGTGAAAGGTGGAAGAAAACTCAAAGACTTTCTTTTAAACACTCTTGATAAAACTTCCCTTTTGATTGGAAGAATTAGCTCTCAAATATGTGGAGAAAACTCTTTTAAAAGACTGGGAAAAACTAGCTCAAGGCTCTCCTAAAATCTTGTAGCAAAACAATGACAAGACCCCCAATTTATAGGCTGCCAGAAAACTAGCCGTTGGATCTGTCAGTACTGCCGGTCGACCGGCCTGGTCGACCGCCAACGGTCAGATTTCTGACCGTTGGAGCCACGGTCGACCGGTGCGGTCGACCGAACTTTCCAGAGAGCACTGCTCTCTGGAGCGGTTGACCGGCACGGTCGACCGACCACCAGTACACACAGGCGTGCACGTTTGTGCACGTCGGTCGACCGACCTGGTCGACTGACTTCAGGGTTAGTCGACTTATAAGCTAGTATAAGTCGACTAGCTGAAGCCTGAAACAATTTTTCTGGGATTAAAAAGTTTGTCTTTTTGGCTCAAATAAAATCCCATAAAATACTAAATCTACAAAAATAGTTTTACCAATATACTTTGATATACAAACATACTTGCACAAAATCAAGGCATGTTATAAAAGATTGGACTATTTTTGTAACTTGGAAATATTTGGCTCAAGATAAAAACTGTATTTTCCAAAACAATAATTTTCCAAAACATGTTTTTCCAAATCTTCATCAAATACAAAAACAAGATATACTTTTAAGGCATAGTGTGTATGGATATGATCCACTACACAATCATAATGAAATATCTATATTTTTGTCATAAAGCTCTAAACTTGGTTTTGGTTAAAAGATAAGTATATGAGAAACACCAAAAACCAAACTTATATTTTTCCAAAATGAAAAATCTTTTCTAAACCAAAAAAAATCTTTTATGAAAAGACAATAAAATCAAGAGTGTGTGTGTGATAAATACTTGAGCAATCCACCAACTATCTATCCTTTACATTTTTTTTATCTAAAACAAAAACAAAATCTTATACCTAGACACAAGTCTTCATCTTCTTGAAGTCTTCACTTGAAGGCTTCTCATCTTCTTGACTTGGTCCAAGCTTGATCCAAAAGCTCCTTGGATCACACCGTGCTAGCTCCAAATCTTGATATTTTATCCTTTGTTGAGCTATGCACCTACTAGGATCTTGATAATGAATCTGTCGCTAATTAAACACAAGATCATTAGTAAACATAACTTCATGAGTTGATCATCATCAAAACTAGGGTGATAGGCCTTTGGGCCAACAATCTCCCCCTTTTTGATGATGAAAAAACTCATGGAGTTATATATGCATGGATTAAAGTAAAGCTTCAAAGAAGCTCCCCCTTAACTCATGCATACAAAATAAATAATAGATATGGCAATGAGGCACATGAATATGTATGCAAATGTATGGAGATAAAACAAAATAAATCTTTTTCTCCTATTTGCAAAACAAAACATATATGCATAAACAACAAGGAAGACAAATACTACTCCCCCTTAAGCAATGAAAACATGCATATATACTCAAATACTTCTCTCCCTTTTTGTCAAGCATCAACAAAGGGTTCAAAGTAAAATCAAATCAAACAAATTTTTCTCCCCCTTTTTGTCAAAAACAAAGAGATCAATAAGGGGTCAAATCAAACATATCAAAAAAAAATTTATTATTATTATTTTTTTTATTTTACATCATAAACTTTGTGCTTAAAAATGTGAGCCAATTGTGAGTTAAGCACATGGAAATCATATATATGTATGAAATGAGTATACCAATTGACATAGATACATACATATATAAGAAAACAAAATATGAGTATATACAAAATAAGTTCATATTGATACCAATTGAAACGATTCAATGATACCAATTGACATAACAATAAAATCAAGTGTATATCTCATAACCTACCACCCTTCATATGCACAAGGTAAAAGATTTTCAATGAAGCATACAAGGCATAATCGCCCATCCATCCTCCCATAGGTGGTAGGGGTTTTCAAAAATAGATTTGAAAATAAGCTTAGTTTGAAAAACTCTACCAAATGAAGAATTTGCACTAGAAAAATGTTTTAAAACTAGTAAGGAATCTTTCAAGTAAGGAATAAAGCAAAAATGTTTTTCATGAAACACAAGTAAATCACATGGCACTAAAAACACTCTAATGTCCATGAAGTCCATAAAATTTTCAAAAGAGGTGAGTGCACTAGTGTTATGTGGAACATGGTATCATGAAAATGTCAATAAAGCTCAATATTTCTTTAAATAAGGAAACATGAAAATCATCACAAATTTTTTATTAAAAAATATATATTTCAAGATATATGTATGTTTTGACAACACAATAAGTATACATACATATCTCTTAAACACAATTGAGTCCATATAAATAGATTTGCATTAAAGGCAAATGACTCAAGAGGTATACATGTATATCTTAAAGTTTGGCAAAATACACATATACATGAAATGAAAAGCACATGTTCATAAACAAATCCAAAAAGAGAATACAAGTTTAAAAATGTATGTATCATCAAAACCAAGCAATACAAGCACATTTTATGGGTTCAAATAAGCGTTCTAGCACAAATATAAATAGATTTATTTGTGGCCCACGACATGTACAAGTATAAATCCTAGTGTTGACAAAAACTAACATATAAACTAATATTCAAATCATGAAGCATCAAATTTTGAGAAAAAAATAGAATCATGTGTCAATCTAAAAAATTTATTTGAAGAACAAATAACTAGTATAAATTGTTTTTGGAAAACTAGTTAAAGATCCTTCAAATATATCAAATCTTATGTTTTCATAAACATAACTAGATACATAAAAATTTAAGCACTCATGGTCTATAAGGCTCAAAAATGATTTTGACAAAAGTGTGAGTGTTAAACGATCATGTAACTAATATTTTTATGAAAATAGTCAATGAAGCTCATAAGTCACATTTTTAACAAAACACGAAAAATCATTTTTAATCAAAACACTAATCTTCATGGTATATGTATGATTAATCTAATCCTAACAATACACATACATATCCCAAATCTAAAAGAGTCTATTAATGATGTTTGCATTAAGGCAAGAGACTCACGGGTATACATGTATATTTATTAGATTTGAATTTAAAAATACATATACATGAAGTAAAGCATAAAAATAGGCATAACAAGTATAAATGAAAGAATCATCAAAACTAGACTATGCATATGCAAATAGTGGGTACAAATGAGCATGAAGTGCAAATATATATAAAACAAATGTAGCTCACTATTTGTACATATATAATACAAGTTTTGATAAAAACTGCATCTAAGCATGTTATTACCACATGAAGCACATAAAAACACAAAACATGAACATGCTATGAATATGATATATGTAAAAGGCATGTACATAAAAAGTAGGAGTTTAGAAATTGTTACCAACTCCAAAGCTCCTAACATGGTGATTGTCCCACCAAAACCTCCTTAATAGCGGTGCTCCAAATGTGTGTCCATCAAGTCCATTTGCATCCACTACCAAGGCACCAATTCTCTCACGTTTTGTGAGAGCCCTCACCTACATCACAAGCAAATGGTGGGGGTTTTGGTACCCATATTTTCTTGTAGGGTCCACGGGGGTTAGCTTTGTTATAAGGAACCCAAAATCTTTTATTCTTAGCAAAATTAAAATGATCTAATCTATCATAACAATATTTTGCTAAATGGCCTTTGCAGCCACAATGTGTACATACGTACACCTTAGTATGCTTATGTGTAGGAGTGTGATCATGTTGTGCAACATAAGCATATGCATGATGGGTATGATGTGCATGAACATGTGAAGTTTGTTTCTTTGAAAACATTGACTCCAACCTAGAATGATTAAAAGCACAAGAGTTCAAAGTTGAACTCAAACCATCCATTTTATTTTTCAAATTCTTAATCTCATTAGTGGTGGCATGAAAAGCATGATGAGATATATGATCATTTTTCTATTGCTTTTGTGAAACAAAATCTTTTTCTTTTTCACAAATTTTTCTTTTCAAAGAATTATTTTCTTGAAAAACAACTTCTCTTTGTTTTTCCACCAAATCAACTTTCTTTTTCAAAATAGTGTTTCCTTCACATAAATCATTCAATTTTGTAAGTAAGGAAACTTTTTCATTTTTCAAATCTTTATTTTCCTTTTCTAAGTATGCAATTTTAGATTTGAAAGAATCATTTTCTTTAAGCATACAATCAAAATCCTTTTTCAAATTTTTGTTATCTTTTTCTAAACATGCAATGCTAGATTTAAATGAATCTTGTTCTATATGCATGCAAGCAATGTTCTTTTTCATATTTTTATTTTCTTTCTTAAGCATGTCATATTTTTCAAGAATAGTTTGACAAAATGAAGTGAGCTCATCATATGACATGTGCTCATCATCGGATTCGGAGTTTACCTCAAGGGGGTTATCCCCTTGGACCATATAGCACACGTTGGAGGTGTCGCTCCCAACGTCCGAATCGCTCCCCGCATAGTATTGATCTTTTTCGCCGAGGGAGATGAGGGTATTCCAAACTACAAAAGCCGAATCAAAGTTAGAAACTCTAGATAAATAAACATCATCTAGGGTAAACTTTAAAGCATGAAGGGCTTTTGTATTAGCCTCAAAATTCTTACCATCTATACAATATGCATTATTAGTAGTGGCAAGATAAACGTGATAACCTAAGGCTTTGAGGTATAAGGACATCTTCACCTTCCATATATGGATGTTAGCAATGTCAAACATGGGTGGTGACATGAAGTCCATGGTGTGTGTACAAAAATATTGTGATTAGCCTAAAATGAGGATCTTTTACTCTAGGTTGTTAGACCAAATCAGAGTACCAAGCTCTGATACCAATTGTAAATCACCTAGAGGGGGGGTGAATAGGTGATGGCTAATCTAATGGTCACTTAATGGAAAATGATGCGGAAGCTAAAACAAATTATGACCTAATTAAAACTTTTACACTAAACACCACGTATAACCAAAGAGTGTTGCCGAATTCCCGTGAAGGGCTCTGGACAAACTCCTCTAGATTCCCCTTGAATGGGTTGAGGTGCCGCGTTGGCTCTCTTGGTTAAATACAAGTGTTAGTCAACAAATCCAAGCAAGTATATATATCAATTATGCACACAACATATATCAAGCATGTAAATGTAAAGACAATATAAGCTATGTAAGATATAAAGGAGATAGAGAGAGAGAGAGATGGCAATCGCAAACACAAGGGTATGTTTCGAGGTTTGAGCACACTTGCTCTACATCCCCGCCTTCGACACACGAAGGATTTCCACTATGCAAGATCCCAATGGATCTCTCCTCGGTGCCGCAACACCTATAAGCCCTCAGAATCCCTAGTCCCGTACACACCGCAAGCCCACCGGCTCGCCGAGGCCGCACCTCAAACAACCGAGTCCGCACCCGAACTCAAAACAACGACGAGCACACTTGCCCGTCTCCTCAAAGAACAAAGAAAAGATCTTTGGTGATCACAACACTTTGATCACCTAAAGCACTCTCACTACAACACACCTATAGGATGTATAATCAATGGATAGCTCAAGTGTGGTGTGAGAAAAACAAGGATGTGAAAGGTGGAAGAAAACTCAAAGACTTTCTTTTAAACACTCTTGATAAAACTTCCCTTTTGATTGGAAGAATTAGCTCTCAAATATGTGGAGAAAACTCTTTTAAAAGACTAGGAAAAACTAGCTCAAGGCTCTCCTAAAATCTTGTAGCAAAACAATGACAAGACCCCCAATTTATAGGCTGCCAGAAAACTAGCCGTTGGGATCTGTCAGTACTGCCGGTCGACCGGCCCGGTCGACCGCCAACGGTCGGATTTCTGACCGTTGGAGCCACGATCGACCGGTGCGGTCGACCGAACTTTCCAGAGAGCACTGCTCTCTAGAGCGGTCGACCGACACGGTCGACCGACCACCAGTACACACAGGCGTGCACGTTTGTGCTCGTCGGTCGACCGACCCGGTCGACCGACTTCAGGGTTAGTCGACTTATAAGCTAGTATAAGTCGACTAGCTGAAGCCTGAAACAATTTTTCTGGGATTAAAAAGTTTGTCTTTTTGGCTCAAATAAAATCCCATAAAATACTAAAAAATCTACAAAAATAGTTTTACCAATATACTTTGATATACAAACATGCTTGCACAAAATCAAGGCATGTTATAAAAGATTGGACTATTTTTGTAACTTGGAAATATTTGGCTCAAGATAAAAACTGTATTTTCCAAGACAATAATTTTTCAGAACATGTTTTTCCAAATCTTCATCAAATACAAAAACAAGATATACTTTTAAGGCATAGTGTGTATGGATATGATCCACTATACAATCATAATGAAATATCTATGTTTTTGTCATAAAGCTCTAAACTTGATTTTGGTTAAAAGATAAGTATATGAGAAACACCAAAAACCAAACTTATATTTTTCCAAAATGAAAAATCTTTTCTAAATCAAAAAAAATCTTTTATGAAAAGACAATAAAATCAAGAGTGTGTGTGTGATAAATACTTGAGCAATCCACCAACTATCTATCCTTTACATTTTTTTTATCTAAAACAAAAACAAAATCTTATACCTAGACACAAGTCTTCATCTTCTTGAAGTCTTCACTTGAAGGCTTCTCATCTTCTTGACTTGGTCCAAGCTTGATCCAAAAGCTTCTTGGATCACACCGTGCTAGCTCCAAATCTTGATATTTTATCCTTTGTTGAGCTATGCACCTACTAGGATCTTGATAATGAATCTGTCGCTAATTAAACACAAGATCATTAGTAAACATAACTTCATGAGTTGATCATCATCAAAACTAGGGTGATAGGCCTTTGGGCCAACATTCTTTACTTTGTGCTTAGTAAGTGCCCACCTCTTGTGTAGAGGTTGTGTATTGAGAGAGGAGTTGTGTACTCCCGGTGTAGAGTTGTAATTTCTCAGTGGAGGTCCCTTTGTGGAGGTCCTGTGTGGACATAGTGAAAATCCTTCTGTGTGAAGGCGAGAATGTAGAGCAGTGCTCGAACCTCAAAACATATCATTGTGTTTGCGTTTGGATCTTTCTCTCTTAACTCTATCTCTTTATATCTTACATTGCTTTACGTTATTCATATTCATATGCTTGATATTGTTTGTATGCCCACACTTGTGTTCAACCAAAAGAGCTTCTAGTAGCACCTTAAATCTTAGTCCAGAGGAATCTCGAGGAGTAGTTCCTGAACCCTTCACGGAGAATTCGGACTCACTCTTTGTTACACATAGTGTGTTAGCAATTAAGTTTTAAATTCTACATAATTTGTCCTAGATTAGCTTATACACCTATTCACCCCCTCTAGGTATACGGACAATTGGTATCAGAGCTAGCGCTCCTAATATTCAGCTTAACCACCTAGGTGTGTTATCATTTGATTGCTAATCTAGATTTGCTTTTGCACACATATAACTTATACACTCATGTATTTCCTTACCCTTCTTATGTATGATGTTTTCAACATTGATATGTGAAAATTTAAGATGAGTACTTATTTAAAAGCTCTAAGATTGTATGTTTATCTTGCCACTACCAAGAAATCCTATTTTAATAATGACAAGTACCTTGAGGCTAATGCACAAGCCATAGATGCACTTATGCACACACTTGACAAAGAACATCTTTATTTGATTTCTCATTGTGATTCCGCTTTTACAGTGTGGAATACATTGATTTCTCTCAAGGAGCAAATGATAAATGTTTTGGAAAAGAAATCTAGTGGGAATGAGTCCGACGAAGCTTGCTATATGGTCCAACACTCAACTAGATGATAGTGCTAATTCTTCATGTGATAAAAATACTATGGATGCACATGCTTTAAATAAAGAACTTTTTATGTTTTGTGAAAACTTGCTTTCAAAGTAAAAAGTTTTGAAAAGGAAGAGTTTTGATTTAATGAGAATTTATTTTCAAAACTTGATTTGATTTTACAAGAGAGGGTTGAGATTTCAAGTGAAAGGGATTCTTTGAAAACCTAATCCGACCTTGTTCTAAAAGAACATGAAATTTGAAAATTAAAAAAGATTTTGATCATGTTTTGAAGAAGAATGAAGTTTTGTCTTCAAAACTTGAATTTGTTTAAAAGAAAATGATTCTTTGAAAAACAAAATAATTTTGATTTCAAAAGAATTAAATTTTGCTTCAAAGGAAAATATTTCTTTGCAAAATAATTTTGAGTCCCATTTTGTCATGCCACTATAGATTCATCTTCTATTAATAAATATGTTACTTGCTTTACATCTTCTTTAAGTATTGATAATGATATTTCTGCTTTGAAGAAAAGTGTTGATTGTTTGGGCTCTACTTTGAGCCAATGTGCCATGAGTCACACACGATTAGAATCCATGTTTCACAAGAAATATGTTCCACTTATGCATGCAAACCATTCATGGCATACACATGCTCATCATATTCACACACATAACATCATGCATGCTCATGTGTACACTTGTACACATTGTGGATGTACGGGCCACCTTACAAAATTTTATTATGATAGATTACATAATTAAAATTTTGTAAATAACTTTGTTTGAGTTAGGAAAGATGCTAACCCCTATGTGAAAATACACCTAGAGGGGAGGGTGAATAGGTTTATGGCTAATCTAATGACAAATGATGCGGATTAAAAACTAATTGCAACACACTAAGTGTAACCAAAGAGTGTAGCCGAATTTTCAGTGATGGGCTCTGAACTATCTCCTCTAAATTGCCCTAAATAAGAGTTGAGGTGCTATATGTAGCTCTCTTAGTTCAACACTAGTGAGGCACACAATCATTACCAAGCATATATATGATATGAGCAATTTGAATCAATACAATATAAGAGAGAGTTTGGAGATAGTGGATCAATCGCAAACACCAAGATATGTTTCAAGATTCGAGCCACTGCTCTACGTCCCCGCCTTCACACAGAAGAATTTCCACTATGCATCCACACAGGACCTCCCACACAGGGAACCTCTACTGACGATTTGGCAATTACAAATTAGGAGTACTCAACTCCTCTCTCCAACAAAACAACTTCTACATAAGAGCCTAGGCACAATAACAATCACCTCTACACTTTGAGGGATGGGCACTAAGCCAAAAAACAATCACCTCACCCAAGAGGGAGAAGGCACTAAGCCAAACAACAATCACCTTAAACTAGAGGGATAAGGCACTAAGTCAAACAACAATCACCTCACACTAGCGGGATAAGACACTAAGCCAAAACTCCACCACAATCACCTCTTCACAAGAAGGATAACAACAAACCCAAATCACAACCTCAATCACCTCTACACAAGAGGGATGAACACCCAAAGCAAAGATATTACAACACTTGGTGGTCTCAATAAACCACAAACCAATTTTCTCACCAAAAATAAAATCCTACAGATAGGATAGATATGATAGCTCAAGTGTGAGAAATCAAGGGTTTTGGAAATCAAAATCTCAAAGAAAATACTTGGGAAAACTACAAATATGAAATAGATATAAAGATCAAAAGCCAATTCCCAAAGACTCTCCTTTTCTTTGATTTTTCCAACCCTTGAAAACAAAATAAAGATAAATCTTTATAGCCCAAAAACTCTTTAAAACTTTGTTGTAAAACACTTGTAAAGATGAGAATTTTTGCTCTCTAAAAACTTGTGGAAAACAGCCCAAGAGATGGGTATTTATAACCCTCTTAAAATTATAGCCGTTCGCTGTCTGGAATGCCCAGACTGCCCCTCCGGTCGACCGCGCGGTCGACCGACAAACGGTCATTTTTATGACCGTTGAGCCTCCGGTCGACCGCCTGGTCGACTGGGCCAAGCCTTCGGTCGACTGCCCGGTCGACCGGCTAGCACCCGAGAGTTGGGTGCTTTCAGTCGGTCGATCGCGAGATCGATCGGCCTTTTAGGCTCGCCATGTGCATATCTCTCGTGCACATCAATCGACCGGTCCGGTCGACCGCTAGTGTAGTCAGGTTGAAAATCTAGAACTTGAAACTAAGGTTATTTATTACCAATTAAATCCCATAAAATCACATTAATCCCACAAAATAGGTTCTTATAAGATATTTGAATACCAAACATGTGTGATAAAAAATTGACACATATCACAAACTATTTGAACCATTTTTGTTATATGGAAATTATGCTTAAACACAAAATCCGTATTTTTCAAAACTTAGATTTTTGAAATGAAAAACTGTTTTCTCCAAAACTTGTATAAATACAAAAACATGATATTGAAACAACTTTGAAACATATTGTATATGGATAGAATCCAATATACATGTTAGATATATATATATATCTATGTTTTTTATATGAAATCTAAAAACTGGTTAAACCAAAAACTAAACATATCGAAACTTTTGTGTGTGTGTGTGTGTGAAACTTGAGCATATCAACACTATCTACCTTTACACAAGATCTAAACAAAATCTTAAATTAAACAAATCGAGGTCTTCTTGTAGAACTCCTTCTCTAAGTCAACTCGATCCAAACAAGATCCAACGAGTTTGACTCCAACCGAGTGCTAGATGCGATCTTGACGCGCGAGCTCTTGATTCAACACCTGTTAGCTCCCAAAACTTCTTTGTTGAAGCTAAACACTTACTAATACCTTGGTTAATAACTGAAACTATATAAACACAAGATTATTAATAAACTATAACTATATGAGTTAATCATCTCAAATTAGAGTGATGGGCCTTTGGGCCAAAATCTCTCCCTTTTTTATGATGACAAAACTCATGGAGTTATATATGCATGGATTAATGATTAAGCTTCATGGAAGCTCCTCCTTAATTTATGCGTAGCAATATACATAAAGATATTCAATGAAATGCATAAATGAAACAACACATATATGCATAAATATGGAAATAAACGTGCATAAACTCACCAAATTCTTTTTCCTTTTTGCATAAATGAGAAAATAAAATAAACATGCATATTTAAACTCACCAAATACTTCTCCCCTTTTTTGTCAATTCATCAACAAAGGGATGAAGGACAAAACAAGCAATAAAGATATATATGTGATATACATTCATGAAGAGGAGAGACGTAAAGTTAGCTCCCCCTGCATACATGCATTACATGAAAAGACCCTAACCACATAACGCATAATATACAATGTATAAGTGGAAATGTAAAGCTCCCCCTACACACGCGTATCACATAAAGAAAAGAGGTCAAACTCCTCAATGTGAGATACACTCAACATGAATCTATATATAGAGAGGATGTTAAGCTCCCCTTGCATATAAGAAATACATATCAAAACATATTGAAATCACTTAGAATTTTCTTGAAGTCAACAAAATAATTTTGATACCAATTGAAAATTGTAGTTGACAAAAACAAATGTTGGTACCACTTGTAAAAATTTTTTTTTAAGATACCATTAGAAGATTTTGATATCAATTGAAAGTAAAACATTATAACTTTGATACCAATTGAAATTAAATTGTACTATGAAAATATCTAGTAAATTTTTGATACCAATTGAAAGTAAAAACTAAATTTTGGTTAAACACAACTCATTTTGCAATAAGAATATCAAATTGAGAATAATATCAATTTAAGATTATTGATACCAATATTGAAAAATGTTATCACATACCAAATTAAAGTATTTTTTATCATAAAGAATTGGAGTAAGATACTAATTGAAAATACAACTGATTGAAAGATAAAACACGAATTTTTCTCCCTCTTTATGAAATACCAATAAAAATAATGCATAAGTTTATATAAGATACAAATTGAAAAATAATTGTCATTATGGATCAAATCAAGCTTAGTAAGAAATAATTTAAGCTTTAAGATGTAAAAATATTGTAAGCACAACCAAATCATATATATATGAAAATGAATATACCAATTGAAATTGATACTATTTGAAGTTTGAAGCACATATATATAGAAAACACATATATGAGTATACAAACATAAAAATCCTTGAAGATCAAGTGCATAACTCATACCTACCACCCTATTCATCCACATATTTAAATGGATATTCAGTTTTGAGCATACAAGGTATGGTCGCCCATCCAACTGCCCTTTGGTTGGTAGGGGTTTTCAAAAAATATGAGTTTGAAAATAGCTTAATATGTATGAAAACTCTACCAATAGAAGAATATGAACTAGTTTAAGATAATTTTTAAACTAAATAGTTATAGATTCTTCAAAACATGAAACCAAATCATACATTTCATGAAGCATGCATTTTACACAAAATTGACACTCAAGATATATAAAGCTCAACAATGTATTCATAAAATAAAGTAATGAGTAAACACAAATAATTTGAGTGTACAAGAATCATGTGAAAAGCATAATCATGGAATTAGGCAATGAAACTCATCTGAAATTCCTTTTATTAAAAATACGAAATCATCAAAACTAAATAGGCTTCAAGGTATATGTATGTTTTGTCTAAACTAGAAGTATACATACATATCCCAAACACAAGTGAGTTCATAATAAAAATTTGCATGAAAAGCAAGTGACTCTAGGATAGACATGTATATCTAAAGTTTTGGCGAAATTGATATATACATAAAGCTAAATACATTATTATGAAAACATATACATAAATAGGGAATACAAGTAATGCAAGAATCATCAAAACTAGGCTATACAAGTACATCTAATGAGTACAAATGAGTAACATAACACAAACATATAATATTCAAATGTGGCTCACTAGAAGTATAAACACAAGTTTTAATGAAAACTACATCTAAACAAGTAATCAAAACATAAAGTGCAAAAATCAAACATGATCATTAGGGTAGATGCACATATTTTAGATCTAAGATATACACAATAGCTAAACTATAGTGAGAACACAAAATATGAATCCATATGAATATGAGTGTATCTCAAATACTACATATGTATATCACAAGTCTAATTAACATGGCATTTAACATAATAATCATGAAAAATTAAAACATACTAAAAATCAATAATATGAAAGCATGTAAAAACTAAATGGGAGTTAGAGATAGTTACCAAAACTATTAGGGCTAATCTATAGGTCTCCAAATCATGATGGTCCTCCCGCCAAACTTTCCTTGAAAGTGATGCATCCAAAATTGTCACCATTTAGTTCGGAACGCATCCACCCTCAAGGGCCCAACACCTTTCACATCATGTGAGAGCCCACACCTACATCAAATAAAATAGGAGTAGATTTTGGTACCCATACCTTACTGGGTCCATGGGGGTTAGGACCTTTCCTAACCCAAACAAATTTATTTGCAAATTTTTAAGTATTTAATCTATCATAGAAAAATTTTGCAAGGTGGCCCTCTCGTCCACAATGTGTACAAGTGTATACATGAGCATACATAGAATCATGTGTGCGAGCATGAGAAGCATGTACATGCCGTGTATGGTGTGCATGAACATGTGGTGCATGTTTCTTACGAAATATGGATTCCAATTTCTTGTTTTCCATAGCACATTGGCTCAAAGTGGAAACCAAACAATCTACACTTTTCTTCAACATATATATATCATTATTAATACTTAAAGAAGAAGTGGAGCATGCAACATATTTGTTATAGAAGAAGAAACAATAGGAACATGACAAACATGAGTATCAAAATCATTTTTCAAAGAAGAGTTTTCCTTTGAAACTAAATCTATTTCTTTTGAAATTAAAATAATTTTATTTTTCAAAGAATCATTCTCTTTTAAAATAAAATCAAGTTTTGAAGATAAGATCTTATTTTTCTTCAAAACATCATCATTATCATTTTTACTCTTTAAAATTTTGTTTTCATTTAGAGTAAGGTCAAGTTGGGATTTCAATGTGTCCCTTTTACTTGAAATCTCATCCCTCTCTTGCAAAACTAAATAAAGTTTTGAACACAAATCCTTATTTTCTTTATTTAATTTAAAGCCTTTCTTTTTCAAAACTTGATACTTTTCAACTAAGTTTTCACAAGCAATAGATAGTTCTTCATTTAATGCATCGGCATCCATAATGTCATCACTTGAAGAACTAGAAATATCATCTAGATGATTCTGAATGTACCTCAAGGGAGTTAATCTCATGGACCATATAGTAAGTTTCGACGGACTCATCCACCAAGGGTTCCTTCTCCACGTGGTTTGTCGTCTGTAACTTTGGAGAGGTCAATGTGTTCCACACTGCAAAAGCGAAATCACAATGAGAAACTATAGATAAATAATTTTTGCTTAGCGTACACTTTAGCGCATCTAAGGCTTGTGCATTAGCCTCAATGTACTTGTCATTACCAAAATAGGTTTTCTTGGTGGTGGCAAGATAAATATGCAAACTTAGGGTTTTTAAATAGACACTCATTCTAAACTTCCACATATCGATGTTGAAAACATCAAACATGGGATGGGCAAGGTAATCCATAAGTGTATGTAAGCAAATATGTGTGCAAATGCAAATCTAGATTAGCTAATTAAGATCTCACTTCTAGGTGGTTAAACCTAATACTAGGAGCATAGGCTCCGATATCAATTGAAAATATACCTAGAGGGGGGTGAATAGGTGTATGACTAATCTAATAACAAATGATGCGGAATTAAAACTAATTGCAATACACTAAGTGTACCAAATAGTATAGCCGAATTATCGGTGATGGGCTCTAGACTATCTCCTCTAAATTCCTCTAAATAAGAGTTAAGGTGCTATATATAGCTCTCTTGGTTCAACACTAGTGAGGCACACTATCAATACCAAGCATATATTGATATGAGCTATATGAATCAATGCAAGATAAGAGAGAGTTTAGAGATAGTGGATCAATCACAAACACCGAGATATGTTTTGAGGTTCGAACCACTGCTCTACGTCCCCGCCTTCACACAGAAGGATTTTTACTATACGTCCACATAGGACGTCCCACACAGAGAATCTCCACTGAGGATTTGACAATTACAAACTAGGAGTACTCAACTCCTCTCTCCAATAAAACAACCTCTACACAAGAGGCTAGGCACAACAACAATCGCCTCTACACTTAGAGGGATGGGCACTAAGCCAAACAACAATCACCTCACACAAGAGGGATAAGGTACTAAGCCAAACGACAATCACCGCACACTAGAGGGATAAGGCACTAAGCCAAAACTCCACCACAATCACCTCTTCATAAGAGGGATAACAACAAACCTAAATCACAACGTCAATCACCTCTACACAAGAGGGATGAACACCCAAAGAAAAGAGATTACAACACTCAGTGGTCTCAATAAACCACAAACCAATTTTCTGACCAAAAATAAAATCCTATAGATAGGATAAATATGATAGCTCAAGTGTGAGAAATCAAGGAGTTTGAAAATCAAAATCTCAAAGAAAATACTTGGGAAAACTACAAATATGAAATAGATATAAAGATCAAAAAACAATTCCCAAAGACTCTCCTTTTCTTTAATTTTTTTAACCCTTGAAAACAAAATAAAGATAAATCCTTATAACCCAAAAACTCTTTAAAACTTTGTTGTAAAATACTTGTACAGATGAGAATTTTTGCTCTCCAAAAACTTGTGGAAAACAGCCCAAGAGATGGGTATTTATAACCCTCTCAAAATTATAGCCATTGGCTGTCTGGAATGCCCAGACTGCCCCTCCAGTCGACCGCCCAACGGTCATTTTTCTGACCGTTGAGCCTCCGGTCGACCGGGCCAAGCCTTTGGTCGACCGGCCAACACCCGAGAGTTGGGTGCTTTCAGTCGGTCGACCGCGCGGTCGACCGGCCTTTTAGGCTGGCCATATGCACGTCTCTCTTGCACATCGGTCGACTAGTCCGGTCGATCGACTCCTGGTCCAATCGACCGTCCGGTCGACCGCCAGTTTTGTCAGGCTGAAAATCTAGGACTTGAAACTAAGGTTATTTATTACCAATTAAATCCCATAAAATCACATTAATTTCATAAAAATAGGTTCTTATAAGATATTTGAATACCAAACATGTGTGATCAAAAATCAACACATATTACAAACTATTTGAACCATTTTTGTGATATGAAAATTAGGCTTAAATACAAAATCTGTATTTTTGCCAAAACTTGAATTTTTGAAATGAAAAACCATTTTTCTCCAAACTTGTATAAATACAAAAACATGATATTGAAACAACTTTGAAGCATATTGTATATGGATAGAATCCAATATACATATAAGATATATATCTATATTTTGATATGCAATCTAAAAACTGGTTAAACCAAAAACCAAACATATCGAGACTTGTGTATGTGTGAAAATTGAGCATATCAATACTATCTACCTTTACACAAGATCTAAACAAAATCTTAAACTAAACAAACTGAGGTCTTCTTATAAAACTCCTTCTCCAAGTCGACCCGATCTAAACACGATCTAACGAGCTTAACTCCAACCGAGTGCTAGATGTGATCTTGACGTGCGAGCTCTTGAATCAACACGTGTTATCTCCCAAAACTCCTTTGTTGAAGCTAAACACCTACTAATATCTTGGTCAATAACTGAAACTATATAAACACAAGATTATTAGTAAACTATAACTACATGAGTTAATCATCATCAAAACTAGAGTGATGGGGCTTTGGGGCAACACTATGGACCCAAGAAAGTTTGGTACCAAACCCACTCCTATCGTAATTGATATAGGTGTGGGATCTCACAAGTCATGAGAGTGTTGGTGTCTGATGATGGATGCGTTGCGTTTCGAATTCAAAGATCATATTTATGGATGCATCACTTTCAAGGGATGTTTAGGTGAGAAAACCACCATGGTTTGGAGACCTAGAGACGAGTTCTATTGGTTTTGATAACTATCTCTAACTCTTTATTTTGTTTATGCATTAATATTAATATTTTAGCATTTAATTTTCATGCTCATTATGTTTAAATGCAATGCCTATCAAACTTTTGATATACATAAATAGTATTTGAGATACACCCATGTTCATATGATCTCATATTTTTGTGTCTCACTTTAGTTTAACTAATATGTGTATCCTAGTTCTAGTGCATTTAGCCTAATGATCATGTTCGTTTATGCTTTGTGCTTCATGTTTTGATTACTTGTTTAGATGTAGTTTTCATTAAACTTGTGTTTATACCTATACAATTAGTGAGCCACACTTATTATTATGTGTTTGTACTTCATTACTCATTTATACCCATTAGATGTACATGTACAATCTAGTTTTAATGATTCTTACATTTACACTATTTTTTCATATTTTTGTACATTTTTATGTTTTTGCTTCATGTATATGATAAATTTGATTAAAACTAATAGAGATACATGTCTATCCTAGAGTTACTTGCCACATGTAATATTCTTTTGTGGACTCAATTTATGTTTGGGATATGTATGTATGCTTTTAGTTTCGATAAAACATATATTTACCTTGAAGCTTTTTCAACCTTTTTGAAGTTTTGATTATTCCTTTTTTTGATAAAAAAAATTTCATATGAGCTTCAATGTCTTATTTTCATAATTTTATTGATTACATGATTTTTGTACACTCTATATATCTTTTGTTTACTCATGGTTTTGACTCATGAGCCTATATGAGCTTTATCGATTTTTGAATGTCGATTCTCGTGTAGTTTTCATACATTATGGAATATATATTTGTTTTATTTCTTACTTGAAGGATTTCTTACTAGCTTTCAGAATTACCATAAAATTAGTTTCGTTATTCTTCAATTTGATAGAGTTTTCAAATATGCTAAAAGTATTTTCAAATCATATTTTTGAAAACTCCTACTAACCGAAGGGCGGTTGGATGGGCGACCATGTCTTTGTATGCTCTAAATTGAATATCTTTTAAACATATGCATGAATAGGGTGATAGTTATGAGATATACATAACCTTAATGAAAATTCATTTTTGTATACTCATATTTGTTTGCTATATGCATGCATTTTAATTTCAATTGATATTATACTGCTTTGATTATACATACATGTAGATATTTTTCTTGTGCTTATTATACAATGTCCATACATGTTTAAAGTACAAATTATTTTTATGCTAAGATTTATATTCTTAATGATAATTGGTATCTTTACAAGCTTATGCATAGTTTTTATTGGTATTATATAAAGGGGGAGAAAAATTCTTATTTTATCTTTCAATTGATTTTATTTTCAATTGGTATTATTACTCCCACTCTTTATGATGAAAAATATTTTGTTTTGATATATGCTAACATTTTCAATATTGCTATCAATAATTTTAAATTAGTATTATTCTTAATTTGGTATCGTTATTGCAAAATGGTTTTAGTATTTAAAATTTAATTTTTACTTTCAATTGGTATCATGTCTTTCTATTGGTATCAATTGGTAAAAAGATTATTTTCAGTTGATAAAATGATGGCTTCACTTTCAAGTGATTTCTTTCAGTTGATTATCTTTTATTGGTATCAAAATTTTATTCAAAATATGTTTTATTGGTATTGTTTGTTTTTCTTCATCCCTTTGTTGGTGATTGACAAAAAGGAGGAGAAAATTTTGTGTTTATATATGCATGTTTGATTAATTATTTGTGCATACTTATATGTTCTTATTTCGTATCTTGAGCTTACATTGCATATCTTTATCGTTTATTCATATGCATAAGTTAAGGGAGCTTCTATGAAGTTTATTCTTAATCTATGCATATATAACCTTATAAGTTTTATCATCATCAAAAAGGGGGTTTGTTGTCGAGAGGCCCTTGACTTTAGTTTTAATGATGACTAACTTATGAAGGTTAGTTTGCTAACGATCTTGTGTTTATATAGTTTCAGTTATTGATCAAGATCTTAGTAGAGGTTTGACTTCAATAAGAGATTCACAGTCAAAGTGTTGAAGCAAACAAGTATTGACTCAAAAGCTCACATCGCAACGATCACATCTAGCTCCTTTGGATTGAGTTTGGATCGAGTCGTCTTGGAGATGAAGATCGACGATAAGACTTGTATCTAGGTTTGTTTAGTTTTTATTTAGATTTTGTGTAGGGATAAAATAGTCTTGATATGCTCAAGTTTACAGACATACAAGTTCAAAAGTTTTGGTTTCGGTTTAGCCAGTTTTAGATTTTTAAGAATATACATATATGATTTTCATGAAAAGAGAGAATCAAAATATGTTTTACATGTTTAAATATGTATTGGATTTCATCCATATACATTATTGTTTTATATTGTAGAAAAACTTATTTTAATGATTCTAGTTCATGTGCTTTAAGTTATGTTTTATCAAAACTCAGTTTTGGATTTAATGTCAAAAACATACATATATCTTCAATATGTGTATTGGATTCTATCTATACATACTATGCTTCAAATGAGTTTCAATATCTTGTTTTTGAACAAGTTTTTGAGAAATAGTTTTTTATTTTTAAGTCTTCTCAAAAACTCTTGAAGACAAATATAAAATGAGTTTTTGAAAATACAGCTTTGGTTTCAAGCTTAAGTTTTATGCCTCAAAATAGTTCAAATCGTTTGTAATATGGGTTGATTTTTGATCAAACATATTTGTATTTTCAAGTTCTTATATGAATTTATTTCTGTGGATTATATGATTTTATGAGATTTTATAGGTATTTAAATAACCAAGTTTTCTACTTATAACCCTGGTTTTGGGGCTGCAACGGTCGACTGACCGCTCGACCGAAGCCTGGATCAGTCGACCGACCGGTCCAACGACGTGCATAGAGGTGCACAGGCTTTAACGGCCGACCGAGCTGTCGATCATTCCAGAGAGTCTGCTCTCTGAAAATGGCCCCGGTCGACCGACCAGAGAGACCAGCTCTCTGGTTCTGGCCTCGGTCGACCAGGCGATCGATCGACAGGCAGTTTGCCTTAAGGCGGTCGACCGGACGGTCGACTGACAACCCCAGCGGTCAGAATTCTGACCGTTGGCTGGTCGACCGGGCGGTCGACCGACAGACCATTCTGGGTCTGTTCTGGACACCAACGACTATATTTTGGGATCTTATAAATATGGGTTTCCTTTGCCTGTTTCTCCTAAGATTTTCAAGAGCAATTTTTTCACCTTCTCAAGTGTTTTTAATGTTTTCAAGAGAGTTTTTTTACCAAAATTCTCTATCTTTATTTGTTTTCAAAGTTTTAGAAAATCAAAGAAAATCAAGTCTTTGGGAATTCTATTTTGTTCTTCATTTTATATATCAATCAAGAAGTTTTTCCCAAGTATTTTATTTGTTGTTTTATTTTTAAATACTTTGTTTTCTTACATACATGAGCTATCATCTAAAATCTATCTTTAGAATCTTTATATTGTAAGAAAAATTGCCTTTGAGATCACCAAGAGAGAGTTTGTGATCATTGGATCACCAAGTTTTATTTCTTCTTTACTTTGTGCTTGGCTAAGTGCCCACTTCTTGTGTAGAGGTTTGTATATTGAGAGGAGTTGTGTACTCTCGGTGTAGAGTTGTAATTCTTCATTGGATGTCCCTTTGCGGAAGGTCCTGTGTGGACATAGTGAAAATCCTTCTGTGTGAAGGCAGGGACGTAGAGCAGTGGCTCGAACCTCGAAACATATCCTTGTATTTACGTTTGGATCTTTCTCTCTTATCTTTTACTCTTTATATCTTGTATTTCTTTATATTGTTCATATTCATATGCTTGATATTGTTTGTGTGCCCACACTTGTGTTCAACCAAGAGAGCTTCTAATAGCACCTCAACTCATAGTTTAGAGGAATCTCGAGGAGTAGTTTCAGAGCCCTTCACGAGGAATTCGAATTCATTCTTGGTTACACATAGTGTGTTAGTAATTAAATTTTAAATTCTGCATCATTTGTCCTAAATTAGCTTGTACACCAATTCACCCCCCTCTAGGTGTATCTACATTTCCCACATCGATCTTCATCAAATGTGGGTTCAAGAATTTCACCATGGATTGATTTTCTCCAGCCATCTTCTTAATATATTCTTCAACATAATGCGAAAACTGGTTAGTGAATACAAATCCAAATAAAAAAATCAGATCTTTACTTTCGAACGAAACTGTAGACAGTCTCAAAGTTGATTTGCTCTACTTGAACGAAAAACTCCCCGTCGAACCGGGAAAGTTCTGATACCACTTGTTGGGAATCCAATCACCAGAAAAGAGGGACACTAGAGAATAGTCACCAATCACACGAACAAGTAAATAAAGGAAAGAAAGAGAGAACACAAGATTTAACGAGGTTCGGCAATTTGCCTACATCCTCGGGCAAGGAAGAGAGTTCTTATTAAATCAATCAATTACAAGTTACAAATATTGAGGACAATACCCCTCTTTATATCGCCAAAAAAACCATGAAGAAAAGGAAAACAAAACACCCAATTCGGATCAGAAACGAATTCAGAATTAAATTTAGAAACAGGCCGCTGCAGCCGCATTGGTCAACTAGAAAATATCCTATTGACTAATAACTCTTATTAGTAAACTAGAAATTTGAGCTAGTCGACTGGTCTGTAGTGAAATAGATTTTTCAACTCTCTGTTTGTATAATTAGTTGACTGGGCCAAATGCCTAGTCGACTATGCTGGGTTCTCCTGTGCAATCCACTATTGATACGACTAATACGCTCTCGTATTTAACATCATTGATTGCATTGATTTTTGGCTAACCTTCAGCATAGTTTAAAAAACTTTATCAATAAGATTTTTCCATCTCCCCCCACAATTAGGGTGTAAACGGGTTGGGTTCAGTCAGATCCGTGCCATATCCGAACCCGAACCCAATAAGGAATTCGGGTTCCGGTCGGAATCTCTTCTTTCTTATCGGGTTCGGATCGGATTTGGATTTTAAATAGGTGTATTAAAGTTCTATTGAGAGTTATTTTTTAAAGTGTATTTCAATTTTATTAGATGTAAAATGAAAATTTATATACTTTACTTTTATAATAATATGATCAAGTTCTTAATTTTATAATTTTATTAATTTAAATATAGTGAAATGTTCGATGATAAGTACCATTTTATAACATTTACTCTCTTTTCGAATTTGTTATTGGGTTTCGGGTTTGAAATTGTCACCCGAACCCGATCCGATAAGAATTTCGGATCTAATTTTTAGATTCGAACCCGACCCATTTGTAAAAGATTGAATAGGGTTATCAGATTTTCGGGTACCATTTACGGTCCTACTCACAGTCTCAATCGAAGATTAGACATTGATTCAATTCAATGCCTGCAGTTTCCTCAGCACAAAAAACTAGAAATTGCACAAAATTGCTTGAAATTCCTCTGATCATCAAAGATTCAAAGCAACAGCACAAGCAGCCGTGCGCATCCACTCCGATTGATCCACGTAACCGAATCATATGATGGAAGGACAAACGACAACAATAATCAATGAATGCAATGCATTGTCTGGGAAGAGGGCAGTTGGAGCTGTGAAATTAATTAATTAATTAATACCCGCCTTCATTGTTGGTTGTCACTCCCATCCCCATTTCTTCAACAGTTCTCTCATTACTCTCTCTCTCTCTCTCTCTCTCTCTCTCTCTCTCTCTATCTATCTATCTATCTATGTATATAAATATATATATGGACACCTAAATTATACTTCTCATTGTCTCAAGCAGCAGTTTAGTTTAAACCATGGATTGCTCCCTAGCGCTGCTCTCAATCCTTTCGGTAAGCAAAATCATTTCCTATTATATGCATTTAATCATTATCAAGTATCACTAGCTAGTTCTCTAAGCTGATGAAGACGATTGAATTCATGCATGTTGTTTGCTCTCTTTACAGTTGGCAGTTGCAGCCAGTTATGCGGCCCAACAACCGGCTGGACAGGCCTACTGGAGCAAGGTCTTGCCAAACAGCCCCATGCCCAGTGCCATCAAAGACCTATTAACTCCAGGTCTCTCTCTCTCTCTCTCTCTCTCTCTGTGTGTGTGTGGATGCTGAGTCATTTGCTAACTCTTCCATTTGGTTTGATTACAGATGCATACAATGATGATAAGTCCGGCACCGCCGTCACTGTGGGGAAGGGAGGGGTAAACGTAAACACCGGCAAGCCGAAGCCCGGTGGAACAAGCGTCAACGTCGGCCAGGGTGGTGTCAACGTGAACACAGGCAAGGGCACGGGCACCAGCGTTAACGTCGGCGGCGGCGGCGGCACCGTAAACACAGGCAAGGGCAAGGGTACCAGCGTCAACGTCAGCGGCGGCGGTGGCGTCAACGTCAACACCGGGACGGGCAAGCCCGGGGGCGGCGGCACCCGCGTAAACGTAGGCAAAGGCGGCGTCAACGTAGGCGTCAATCCTCCTGGGAAGAAGAAGCCCGTCGTCGTCAAGACCAGCCCGTTCTTGTACAAGTACGCGGCCAGCGATACCCAAATCCGCGACGACCCGACCATCGCCCTCTTCTTCTTGGAGAACGAGATACGTCCCCGCACGCAACTGACCCTGGACTTCACTCCCACCACCACCGGCGCTGCTTTCATGTCGCGCCGCGAGGCCAATTCTATCCCTTTCGCCTCCGCCAAGCTCCCTCAGATCCTGAACCACTTCAGCATCGATCCCAACTCGGCCGAGGCGGGGGCCATGAAGCAGACTCTTTCCGAGTGCGAAGAACCAGCCATGGAGGGAGAGAGCAAGCACTGCGCCACATCATTGGAGTCCATGGTCGAATTCAGCACCGCCAGCCTCGGCACACGCGAGGTGGTCGCAGTGTCCACCACCGTCAGCAAGGAGAACTCACCGAAGCAGCGGTACACGATAGCGGGGGTGAAGAAATTGAAATCGTCCGGGTCGTCTAATTTGGTGGTGTGTCATGCGCAGACCTACGCGCACGCGGTGTTCTACTGCCACGCGACGCGGAAGACCGAGGCGTACGAGGTGTCGATGGTGGGAGAGGACGGGACGAAGGTGGAGGCGGTGGCCGTGTGCCACACCGACACGGCCGGCTGGAACCCGAAGCACGTCGCGTTCCGGGTGCTCGGCGTGAAGCCGGGACTGTGCCGGTCTGCCATTTCCTGCCGCAAGATCACGTTGTTTGGAGCACCAAGAAGTAGAGTACTACTGCGTGTATCTGTGCGCTACGTCTGTGGATTGCTGCTGCCATATGAGCTTCCCTTCTCTGCTCAAATTTGTTTTCTGTATACCAGTAGGTTTATGTGGCTTGTGTATCTACTACATTTTGGCAGCAGGGCTAGTTGTCTAATAATTTCTATGGAATATACATATGAAATGGTATTATTATAATTTTATTTTATTTAATATATATATATCTTAGTTGGACTTAAACCTGACAGTTCTCACAATCTATGCCCACCTTTTACCAGTGATTCAGATCTCAATGACGACCTACATGTTTATTGGTGGAGGTTGTGCTAGTAAAAATTATTGGTGACCATATTACCCAAATTCTCTCCTTTGTTACTCTTTCCGACCAACTAAATTTATGTAACAGTACTGTTTGCATTGGGCTCCATAACGTGAGCTTGTGGGGTTTAAAGATGATTGAATGAGTCTAAAGAATTAGAAGACTTTGCCTCTAATTTTTGTTTTTGAAAATAGCCAGACGAGTCTCTCTCACTCTTTCTCAACATAGAAAATAAAGTTTCTTTTATGATTACTTGTTGATAGATACTATATATCTAAACAAAAAACAAAAATCAAGCTATAGGCTTCCCCTCTTTTTACTCAGATAATCACAGTGGATTCGTGGCCAGTTATTAATAAATAAATTAAGTATAGTTATATTTGACACATTAAACCATTGCGGGAAAAAAGAAAGGATATCAATCCTAATATCTTTTTAAGCCACAAAAATGAGTGCGGACATAGGCACCCAACAAATTAATTAAGGCATCTAAAAAAAATATTGTTCATCCATTATTCTCTTGAACACATTTACCCACATGAAAATTTTTAAAATGCTCATCATTCCTCCTCCTCTCTGTCTTCTTCCATGCCCCTTTTCCCCGCCCGTCTCTTCCATTCCCCACCCCCTTCCTCCCCCCCCCCCCCCCCCTCCTTCCTTCTCCCCTCCCTACCATCTATTGAGGTCCAGACGAACAGTAGATTGGGTTTTGGGTGGGGGTTGGGGGGGGGGGGGCATGGAGGGAAGAGACGGGCGAGGAGGGGGGAGATGAGGGCAAGGATGGCCAGGAAGGGACGATGGACGACAAGCGGTGAAGGGAAAGAGAGGAGGGGAAGGCGAGGAGGAAGAAGGGGAGGGGTAATTTCACAATTATTAACAAATTTGGGGCTCGGTTCCTGTGTGTGAACCACATACACATACAATAAGAGGGCCAATCCCGTGTTGACAAGTGTATTAATCTTTTTATAATATGTTATATGTGTGGGTCTCACACACATATTATAAGCACATTATTCCACATTGGGGGTCATCATGCTTATCTGCTCCTTTTCTTTTTTGAGAATTTTTATCTTTAGAACCGATTAGTCTACCACGCTTCAGGCGTGTCTTAGACTCATTAGTGACTTCATTTTTGGATTAACCTTTTGGGATTTCAATCCGAGTAGGAGCATTTACAGCTGATATGTTGATTTAGTCACTCTTTTCGTATCAGTGAATGCATCTGGCAATTGCTATTTCTTGTAAATGTATAATCTTTTGCACTTCTGACTCACATTATTTTGTGTGAGGATCAAGATGCAATAAAGATGGTTCACTCTATGTAATCTCTTTCTCCAGCTGTTTCTTTTCTCCCCATAATGCTGGAAAAATTACCTCATTGAAATGACAATCGGCAAACCGAGCTGTAAAAAATCATCGATTTTACGCTCAAGATATCTTATAATAGAAGGAGATTCATAGCCAACATATATTCCCAGTCTTCTTTGAGGACCCATCTTTGTACGTTGTGGTGGAGCAATCGGTACATATACTGCACAATCAAAAATTCTAAGATGAAAAATATTTGGTTCTTAACCAAATGCTAATTGTAGAGGGGAGTACTCATGATACGCACTTGGTCTGATACGAATTAATATTGCAACATGTAAAATTGCATGATCCTATATAGAAATAGGAAGTTTTGTTCTCATTATTAATGGTCTAGCAATAAGCTGGAGGCGCTTAATCAGTGATTTAGCGAAACCATTTTGTGTATATACATGGGCAATAGGATGCTCAACAGCTATCCCATTTGACATACAATAATCATTAAAGGCCTGAGACGTAACTCACCAGCATTATCGAGTCTAACTTTTTTGATTGTATAATCAGGAAATTATGCTCATAATCTAATTATCTGAGTAAAAAAATCTCGTAATTATCACATTGCGAGTTGATAATAGACAAACGTGTGATCATCTACTAGAGGCATTTATTAATACATAAAGTATCAAAATGGTCCACACAGTGGGTGTATAAGCCCACATATATCACCTTGGATACGTTCAAAAAATGTAGGTGATTCAGTTTTTATTTTAGCTGGTGATGGTCTCATGATTAATTTTCCTAGCGAACAAGCCTCACATGGATTTTACTAGTTTGAAGGATCTTCTGGCCCTTTAATACATATCCATGTGAATTCTCAATAATTCTTCGCATCATTATTGAACCAGGTGACCTAAACGGTCATACCATAGAGTTAATATTTTTGTATCTTCTTTAACTACCATATGCGACTCTATCACATTTATATATGTGTAATGCAATCCCGAGAAAAACTTCGGTAGTTTTTCTAATATGTACTTCTTTCCTGATACATAAGTAGTAAGATATATATACTTCATATTTCCTTCAGTTGCAGACTGAGTATCATATCCATGAAGATATATATCATTAAAACTCAACAAATTTCTTTTAGATTTTGGTGAAAACAAAGCGTCTTTTATGAAAAATTTTGTTTCATTTGGCAATATAAAGCTGGCTTTACCAGTTCCTTCAATCAAGTCTATAGGAACTGATATTGTATTGATAATTATTTTTGTTGGTTTTAAATCTGAGAAGTACCTTTTGTGCTTGAGAATAGTGTGTGTTGTACCACTATCTAGTATGTAAATATCTCTAGTTTTGATCTTGACTTCATCATTAGAATAATCCCTATCAAGCTTCATGCAAAATAAATTATTTGATGAAAATAAAATTTTATAACATATTATTATAAATAAAATATTACATTTAAAGATAAATTTGACAATAACAAAACATGATAATACAATCATATATCTAATTATCACCAAAATCCATAGAATCACGATGGGTTGAAAGATCAGCAAAATCATCACTAAAATCTGAAGCATCAAAATGAGTTGAATCATCCATAGGATCATCATGTTCAGTGAAATTCACTTTCTTTTTTTCTTTTAAGGATGCCTTGTAAAGCTTACAAAGGTGCTCCGATGTTCGACACACTCGAGCCCAGTGCCCTTTGGAGCCTCTTCACGAACATCTTTTCCTTTATCATGTTTTTCTACATGATGCTTCTTGTGGATCACGTTGTTTTGTGAAGGGTTGTAAAAATCACTTTGACCGCGTCCACGGTCACGTCCACGTCCACGACCATGACCACATCCATGGCCATGACCATGATTATATCCTCGTTCATAATTTTTAAAAAATACAATATTTGCTTCTGGAAATGCTGCTAAAACAGTAGGATGAGACTGATGATTTTGATTAAAAGTGCATTATTCTTCTCTGCCACAAGAAGAGAGGAAATTAGTTCAAAATATTTCTTAAAACCACGCAACCGATATTGTTGTTGCAGTGTTATATTAGATGCATGAAATGTGGAGTAAGTTTTCTCCAGCATTTCTTCATCTGTGATATTCACCCCCACAGAATTTCAATTGGGATACTATTCTGAACATTGCAGAGTTATAGTCGCTGACTTTCTTGAAGTCTTTGAAGCGCAAAGCATTTCATTCATCACGTGTGGTAGGGAGCACAACTTTCTTTTGATGATCAAATCTTTCTTTGAGATTTTTTCACAAGACATTTGGGTCTATTACTGTGAGATATTCACATTTTAAACATTCATCAAAATGTCTGCAGATAAAGATCGTCGTTTTTACCTTATCTTGCGATGACGTAGAGTTCATCTCTTTTATGGTTTCAGTGGGACCCCTTGACTCGAGATGCATTTCTATGTCAATAAGCCAAGACATATAATTCCTTCTCGTGATATCAAGTGGAATAAACTCAAGATTTGCAAAGTTTAACATGGTACATGGTGATAGCTATAACAAAATACAAAAATAATTAGGATCACAATATTTTATTTCACAACAAAATAGTAAAACTTACTTTTCAATTATAATAGCGACAAACAAAAAAGGGAAGATGAATATTAAAATTAAAAGGTTCATGCAAAAATCACTTGGATACATATCTACAACAAAAATGATAATGATATAGATGATGATGACGACAATAATAAACTTCAAAAATGGACTAAACATCTTGCGAAAATTTTGACTAAAAAGCGTATGAAGATTATGAAGAAAATTGAGAATGAAGAGAGATTGAGAAGTGAGACATGTAGTTTAGAATTCACCAATTTATAGAGTAAAAACTAGTCGTTTATAATCGTTTATAGACGTTGGAGGAGAGAAAAAGCAATTTGAATTTAATACAATTAAATATTATAATAAAGAAGATGGTAAAATAAATGCATTGTATTACGTATATTTATGAGCTATAATATAGGCACGCCGCTCTACTTGGTGGGTGTTTTGCAGACATAGTTAATGAAGGAATAAATAAGAAAGAAATATCAGCACACTGCGCTACTCAGTAAACCTTTCAGTGAGTGTTTATACAGATATAAATAGCAGAACAATAAAATATATAATATTGATAGCTTGGACTTTATTCCACGCAAGCATCAATTGAGAGGTTAGTAAAGATAATAAAAAGAAATATTATTAACTTATCATAATCACATCACCTTACTATAAATAGGTGACAGAGCCTCCTTTCATATATAGTAGTGGTGTTATATGAATATAATTAGTACAATAATCTAGTTTTTCATAATCACATCACATTACTATAAATAGGTGGCAGAGCTTTCTTTCATATATAGTAGCGATGTTATACGAGTATTATAAGTAAAATAACTTGTCATTTTTACCTTAAAATAGTAGAGGTAGAGGCTGAGACTTATGATAGAACTTTTTCTTGAGCAATGAAAGTAGAGGCTCGTGATAAGACTTTTACCTTAAGCTAATGGAGGTAGAGGCTTGTGATAAAATTTTTTTCCTGAGCTGACGAGGTAGAGGCTGGTAACAGAACTAGAGCGCTCGTGCTGATAACATGTTGTAAAACCCGAGAAATTATAACACCAAAATAGAGAATTCTAAAGACAGAGTAGAAGTAGGGATTCTTATTGATTTCTGAAGTGTCCATTGAAATGAATCAGGAATGGCCTATTTATAGATAAACTTTGGGTTACTATGCAGTCAATAGTAACCATATTCATTATGGGTGGCTGGTGGTTAGAGGATGGAGAATTGAAGGGCATTTGGTGGAGAGCCACCTTCTTTGACCTATCATAACAACCATATACTTTCACTTCATTGTCCGCAAATCACAATGCACAAGGGACTGGATCAATAATCATCCATATATATATATCACTATTTTGGGTCTATAGTAATTTGAAGGTGGAAGTTGGAACGAGCTAGTTCAGTGATCAATAGAACTCTTAACTAAGGGCTTATTTGTTTTATTGCAAATGGCTGTAAGTCGTAAGTCGTAAAATGAAAATGAAAAAAGTGAACTATAGTAGGAAAAATATATTGTGTTTTACGGTGTTTGGTGGTAAAGTAAAAGTGTAAATGAGAAAGTATATTGTGTTTTGCGATGTTTCGTTAGTAAAATGAAAGTGTAAATGGAAAAGTATATTGTATTTTACGGTATTTGGTTGGTAAAGTGAAAGTGTAAATGGGAAAGTATATTGCGTTTTATGGTGTTTGGTTGGTAATATAAAAGTGTAAGTGAAAAAATTGACCACAAAATTAACTGTAGCAGTGATTTAAATATTATAAATACTATTAAATTAAACCTACTATTGAAAATTAAATTGTGTTAATAATTTTAAGATAAAATATAAATAATTTTAATATTTTATTTATAACAATAATATTAATAAAATATTAGTATAATTACTAAAATATTAACTAAATAAATAATTATAAAATTTTAAGAAAATCTAAAGAACATTAATAAAATTTTAATAATACTAATAAAACATAAATATTAAAAAAATCTTAAGAAAAATAATAAAATATAGTTATAATATTATAATATGATAAATATTTAAAAAGTATTATAATATTAAATTTTATTATAATGTTATTGTAATATTATAAAAATATAAAATTAATAAAGTAAAATATAATTATATTTTTAATAATAAATTATAATTATAATATTATTATAATGAATTATTATTACAATATTAACATAATAAAATATTAATATACTAATAAAATATATCATAATATTAATAAAGTAATTATTTATATTAAAAATAATAAAATTAAATATATATATATCATAATTTTATATTAAAGCATAATATTATTATATTAATAAAATATTAAATCTAAATAATATATTAAGAAAATTGGTATAAATATTAATAAAATAATAAAGTATTAAATAACAATATTAAATATAAATTTTAAATTAAAATATTTAAATATTAAATATTAAAACAATATTAAAAATAATAAAAAACTAAAGATTAAAAATATAAAATAATTAAATAATTAAGTAAGAAATTAAACACTATTAAAAATATTAAAAAATATTAAAATTTAATAATATTAAATTATATATTGATTATTAAGTAACTGCTTTGGACAACAAGTGTAATACAAGTGAGATTTACATGACCACAAAATTAACTGTAGCAGCTGCAAGTGAGAAAATGTGGACGCAAAAGTGAGATTTACATCACCACAAAATTAACTGTAACAACTACAAGTGAGAAAATGAGAGTTGCATTTTGTAAGTTGTTTTGCAACGAATCAAACAGCGAAAAATGAAAAGAAGTTTTACGACTTACAACTTGGGGCTATTTGCAGCGAAACAAACAGGCCCTACGTAAATAAACAAAAATAAGAGTAGAATTGGTCATACAATTTTGTGGCATTAATAAGTGATAGCGTTATTTCGGACAAATTAAACCCTACGAGTATCTTCCCCCACATGTATACATCCTTGTTAACTTCCTTCCCACAGGTGTCACTCTCTGTGTGCGCCACAATGAATGTGGTGGATGTGCAGCATGGTTTTCAATGTTAATTTATGTTGTATGCATTAACTCGTATGTTCCCTGTAGCCAGTGAGGTGTCGTCTCATCTGATAAAAGAAAGTTCTGGAGATTTAATTACCTGAAACTGAAATGTTTATGTGGGCCTAATGGTATTGTTTATAAGCGGGTAGGGGTCCCCTTAGGTATATTTTGGGAGCTTTTGATGGGTGGTTTTTCTTCTACTATTCTTTCTTTAATTTATTTGCAAGACAAATATTAGGTATGTTTGCTACATATATGTTTGGTTAGATTGAGGAAAGACCAAGGCCGAACACTTCAAGCTGCGTCTAGGGTCTCATTGAGGCTGTTCTGGGAACTTTTGATGATGCTTTTTGTTGCCCATTTTAATGGCTTGATCTAAATCAAATTGCACATGCAAGTTACGGAAGAATACTAAATATAACATGACAATTTAGCCAAACATATTTATCATTATCTATCAATCTTTTTCTCGAAAAACATCTATCTATACTAGCTAACAAAGTGTCAAAAGCATGTCCATTGATAAAAAGTTTGGACAATTAGATTATTGGACTATATGAATATTGATCGTCAATACTTTCAAAGTTAAAAAGAAATTAATCTTATACACACACAGATATGTATATCGGTCGACAGTTGAGAGTCTCTCTTAGCCTGCAGTGATGTGGCACATTATTTGCCACACCAATAAGTTACGGCCCGCCTATTGAAATAAGTGAAATTACTAAATGTACCTCGGTAAATTTCGCACCAATAAGTTGCGGCCCACCTATTGGAATAAGTGAAATTACTAAATATCCCTCGGTAAAAGGTACTTGTCCGACTATTGTTTATTATTATTTTTTTTCCTATTTTGTTTTTCGCTCGTCGTCAGATTTAGGTTTTCCTTTTCCTGCTATAAAGTTTTTTTCTAAAAATAGTTGTTTCCGGATCAGGTTTTTTTCTTTTTTTTTACTTTACAGACCTAAATCTCCTATTTTATTTTAATGTCGACGGCGGAGCAGAGCACTTCCCCTTCTAATTCTGATCGTCGTCGTCCCTGATCTCTATCTCCCGATCTAAATATGAACCATATATCATCTGGTTTAACTTCCTCACAGAATATTGAAAGTATTGAAGGGTTGAGATCTTTGGATGCTGATCAAGAGGTTTTTATTTTATCCTTTTTTTCTGTAATTTCTTATATGTAAAAAATTTTGTGTAACGTATATGAAACTGCGACCTAGATATCATTTTACAGAATAATATAATCACTTTTACTAAAGTCTTTTTTTTCAGAAACAATTTCACAGTTTTGTTAACTGCGATCTCAGTCGCACTTATTTAATTTAATACTCTAAATTGTAAGAACTGCGATAACGGTCGCAATATGTATTAAAACCATTTTTTCAGTAGTTAAAGCTATCTTTACAACTGCGACCTTAGTCGCAGTCCTATTTATTATTGTTCAGACGTGAGATTTTCAATTATTTCTTTTTTATACACTAAATTTTAGGAACTGCGACTTAAGATCACAGTATATATTAATGACAAATTTTCACAGTTATTATTCACATTTTGTTAAAAGCCTGGCCATACGGAGAACTGCGACTATAGTCGCAGTCTTTTATTCAGAAGTTACAGATTTTTTTACATCTGCGACCTTGGTCGCAGTTTTATTATTATAGTTCAGACGTGTGATTTTCAATTATTTCTTTTTATTTAGTTCAACAATTTATTTTGTAGGATCTGAATTCACATGGAGAAATGTCTGAAAGCTCAGTTATTTTTTTAGGAAAACACTTTCCACGGACGATGAAGCATACAACTTCTACAATTCTTATGCAAGGAATAGAGGTTTTGGCGTGAGAAGAAAAAGAATAGATAAGTCACGGAGGCCTCCTCATGAAGTTATTTGCAGAAAATTTTGTTGCAATAAGGAGGGTGTGAAGAAGTTATGTGACAAAAGACAAGATGGGCTTACAGTCAACCGTCGAATCGATACTAGAATTGTGTGTCCTGCTGAGATGCATGTGCGTCTTTGTATATTATTAGACTGAAGATTTTGGGTTGTCATTAAGTTTGTTGATTCTCATTCACATGAATTATCAAGCCCGGATAAGGTCCATCACTTTTACTCTCACCAGACACATCGATCAAAGATTAGCAGAAACATTATGAGCAATTTGATTGATGTAAGAATTCGCCCTTCAAATATTTCCCGTGTTCTTAATGTAATGAACCACGGAGAAGGTTGTGAAGAAGTAAGCTCACAACAAGTTATTGATTTTACTCGTCATCGTAGAAATAACATTGGTCATGAGTTTATTTCGATCATCAAATATTTTCAAGAAAAAGCTGAGTCTGATCCAGATTTTTTCTTTGCAAGTGAAGTTGATAATGCGGGCACACTTAGAAGCATTTTTTGGGCTGATGGAAGAGCAATTTTCTTGTATTTGAGTTTTTGTGATGTAATTGTTTTTGACATAACATACAGGACTAATCACTTGAATCTGTCATTTGCTCCATTCACTAGAGTGAATCATCATCGACAGTAAATTTTATTTGGTTGGGCATTGCTTGCGGATGAGCAGAGGGATCTATTTGTTTGGCTATTCAATAAATGGCTCAAATGCATGCACGGAGTTGCACTAAAAGTAATTATTACTGATCAGGATGCCCAGATCGGTGATGCCATCAAGATGGTTTTTCTAACTACTCGGCACCGGTACTATTTTTGGCATGTACGAAAACATATTGCTGAGCAACAAATCCCTCGACGAACAAGTATAGGGAAGATTTTGTCTCTGATTTTCATCTTTGGTATACCTCCCGTGATATAAGCAAATGCGAGGAACGATGGAGATTAATAAAGAAAAAATATCATATAGAAGAAGAAGAAGAAGACGGTTGGTTGTTGAAGATGTACAGATTGCGTCGACACTGGGTTAATGCTTATCTTAAGGATATTTTCTGTGCTGGATGATAACCAGTCAGACGTCTGAGAGTATTAATTCCTTCTTTGATAGTTTTGTGAATGCAAAAACAAAACTAGTTGAGTTTGTCCACCAATACGATAAAGCTGTCGCTGCCCGTCGTAGTTCTGAATCTCAAAAAGACTTTCGGGGTGTGAATTATGTGCCCAATTGTACATCATATCCATATGAGATACAAGTTTCAAAGTTGTATAGCCCAAAATTTTTTCAGTTGTTCCAAAAGGAATGGGCAGTTGTAATGACACTCTTTTCAGAAGAGTTGGAACACGATGGACCTGTAGCCAAATATTTGGTTGGTGAATTTTCAGAATCAAAAGACATTTGGGAAAAGGTGAGTTATGAGAATTCTGTTGAACTTAATGTATCTTGTACTTGCGCATTAATCGAAACAGAGGGTATCCTTTGTAGACATATTCTGTATATTTTGTGGCGCAATCACATTACACATATACCAGAATTCAATAACTACAGAGATAGAGGTTGAATGCACGTTACAAAAATGTTGTAATTGAAAATAGCATTAGGCTTTTTTTCAATCAAGGCACTCGACGGACGACTAGACTGTGGACACTGCGTTCCAAATTTAATACAATTCTTAAAATGGTGGCCGATTCAGATATCCATATTTCAAAGTTGGATGCTTTTTTGAAAAGATTTGTTGAAGAAATCAGTAATGAATACAAATCCAGGTCAATATATTCTCAATCATGACAGTTTGAAACAAATATTGGTTTCAGTGGAGCGGTCGTGGTTTTGCGAGATGGTGAAGAATTGACTATACGCGATCCAACTAGTCCTGTACCAACCAAGGAGAGGCCGAAAGGTTCATCCAGGTTTAAGTGAAGGAAGTGAAGCATCAAAAGTGTGAAAACTGTCAATAGCTGGGCCATTACAGGACTGATTGTCCATTATTGGCATGAAATTAAACCTGTAAATAATTTAATTTAATGTTTGATGTTTCAAATACTTTGTTGGCCCAAAGGCCTATCACCCTAGTTTTGATGATGATCAACTCATGAAGTTATGTTTACTAATGATCTTGTGTTTAATTAGTAACAGATTCATTATCAAGATCTTAGTAGGTGCATAGCTCAACAAAGGATAAAATGTCAAGATTTGGAGCTAGCACGGTGTGATCCAAGGAGCTTTTGGATCAAGTTTGGACCAAGTCAAGAAGATGAGAAGCCTTCAAGTGAAGACTTCAAGAAGATGAAGACTTGTGTCTAGGTATAAGATTTTATTTTTTGTTTGAGTTAAAAATGTAAAGGATAGAGTAGTTGGTGGATTGCTCAAGTATTATATACACACACACTCTTGATAGTTTTGTTTTTACAAAAGATTTTTCATTTTGTGACAAAATACTATTTGGATTTTGATTTTCATGTATACATATCTTTTATCCAAAATCAAGTTTAGAGCTTAATGTCAAAAATATAGATATTTCATCTTGACTGTGTAGTGGATCATATCCATACACACTATGCTTTAAAATGAATTACAATATCTTGTTTTTGTTTGGAGAAGTTTTAAAAAAAACAAGTTTTGGTAAAATACAGTTTTTCATTTGAACCAATATTTCTAAGTTACAAAAATAGTCCAATCTTTTATAACATGCCTTGATTTTGTGCAAGCATGTTGTATATCAAAGTATATTGGTAAAACTATTTTTGTAGATTTTTCAGTATTTTATGGGATTTTATTTGAGCCAAAAAGACAAACTTTTTAAATCCAAAAAATTGTTTCAGGCTTCAGATAAGTCGACTTACTACCTTTATAGTCGACTAACACTGAAGTCGGACGACCGGTTGGGTCGACCGACGTGCACAGACGTGCACGCCTTTGTGCACTGGAGGACGGCCGACCGTGCCGGTTGACCGCTCAAGAGAGCTCTGCTCTCTGGAAATTTCGGCCGACCGTGTGGGTCGACCGACAGAGAGTTGTACTCTCTGCTCCGGTGGCTCAGTCGACCCGGGCGGTCGACCGTGGCTCCAACGGTCGGATTTCTGACCGTTGGCGGTCGACCGTACGGGTCGACCGGCAACTCTGACAGAGCCCCAACGGCTAGTTTTTCAGACTCTATATAAAGGGTCATTTGGGGACTGTTTTCTTTAAGATTTGGAGATAGTTTTAGAGCCAGTTTTTCCCACTCTTTTCAGAAGTTTTTCTCCACAAAATAGAGAGCAAATACTTCCAATCAAAAGGGAAGATTTTATCAAGAGTGTTTAAAGTGATTCTTTGAGTTTTTCATCATAGTTCTCATCCTTGTTTTTCTCACACCACACTTGAGCTACCCATTGATTATTCATCCTATAGGTGTGTTGTAGTGAGATTGTTTTTAGGTGATCAAAGTGTTGTGATCACCAAAGACTTCATTTGTCCTTTGAGGAGGCGGACAAGTGTGTTCGCAGTTGTTTAGGGTTCGGGTGCGAACTCTTTGTTTGAGGTGCGGCCTCGGTGAGCTAGTGAGCTTGCGTGTGTACGGGACTAGGGAGTCCGAGGGCTTGTAGGTGTTGCGGCACCGAGGAGAGATCCATTGGGATCTTGCATAGTGGAAATCCTTCGTGTGTCGAAGGCGGGGATGTAGAGCAAGTGTGCTCGAACCTTGAAACATACCCTTGTGTTTGCGATTGCTCACTCTCTCTCTCTTTGTCTCTTTTATATCTTGCATGCTTTATTGTCTATCTTTATATGCATGATATATTCCTTGTGCTCATAATTGACATACTTGTGTGGGATTGTTTGCTAACACTTGTATTCAACCAAGAGAGCCAACGCGGCACCTCAACCCATTCAAGGGGAATCTAGAGGAGTTTGTCCAGAGCCCTTCACGGGGAATTCGGCAACACTCTTGTGTTATACATAGTGTTTAGTGTAAAAGTTTTATTAGGTCATAATTATTTTTAGCTTCCGCATTATTCGCATAATTTGGCATTAAGTGACCATTAGATTAGCCTTCACCTATTCACCCCCCCTCTAGGTGAACTTACCATTGGTATCAGAGCCTGGTACTCTGATTTGGGTCTTACAACCTAGAGTTAAAGATCCTCTTTTTAGGCTGATCACTTTATTTGTACACACACCATGGAGTTCATGTCACACCCACTTTTGACATTCTTAACATCCAAATTTGGAAGGTTAAGATGTCATTGTACCTCAAGGCCTTAGGCATTCATGTTTATCTTGCTACCACTAATGATGCTTATATTAATAATAGCAAGTACTTTGAAGCTAATGCAAAAGCCCTTCATGCTTTAAAGTCAACCCTAAATGATGATTATTTATCTAGAGTTTCTAACATTGATTCGGCTTTTGTAGTTTGGAACACCCTCCTCTCCCTTGGCGAAATGATCAATACTATGCGGGGAGTGACTCGGATGTTGGAAGCGACATCTCCAACAAGTGCTATATGGTCCAAGGGGATAACCCCCTTGAGGTAACTACCGAATCCGAGGATGAGGACATGTCATATGATGAGCTATCTACTTTTTGTCATCTATTGCTTGAAAAATATGACATGATTAAAAAGGAAAATAAAAATTTGAAAAAGAATATTGCTTGCATGCATAAAGAACATGATTCATTTAGGAATAATATTGCATGCTTAGAAAAAGAAAATGAGGTTTTGAAAAATGAAAATATTTCCCTCATGTCAAAATTGAATGATTTATGTGAAGGGAATATGTCTTTGAAAAATAAGATTGATTTGGTGAAAAAACAAAAAGAAGTTGTTTTTCAAAAAAATAATATTTTGAAAAGAAAAATTTTGAAAAGGAAAAAGAAAAAGAAAAGGTTTCTAAAAAGAAGAAAAATGACTCTATATCTCACATGTCTTTACATGCCACCATTGATGATAGTGAGATTAATCTTTTGAAAAATAAAATTAATAATTTGAACTCAACCTTGAGCAAATGTGCATTTGATCATTCTAGGTTGGAGTCTATGTTTTCAAAGAAACAAACTCCACACATTCATGCACATCATTCTCATCATGCTTATGTTGCACGTCACGATCACAATCATGGACATAAGCATCCTAAGGTGTACAAATGTACACATTGTGGCCGCAAAGGCCATTTAGCAAAATTTTGTTTTGATAAGTTACATCATATTGATTTTGCTAATAATAAAATGTTTGGGTGCCTTACAAAGCTAACCCCCAAGGACCCAAGAAAAAAATGGGTACCAAAGTCCCCACCATTTGCTTTTGATGTAGGTGAGGGCTCTCACAAAACGTGAGAGGATCGGTGCCTTGATGGTGGGTGCATTTGAACTAAAAGGACACATATTTGGAGCACCGCTATCAAGGAATTTTGGTGGGACAACCACCATGTTTGGAGCTTTGGAGTTGGTAACGATCTCTAAACTCCTACTTTTTATGTACATGCTTTTTACATATATCATATTCATAGCATGTTCATGTTTTAATTGTTTTTGTACTTCATGTGGTAAATTCATGTTTAGATGTAGATTCCATTAAAACTTGTATTTATACATGTACAAATAGTGAGGACAAATTGATTCATATATGTTTGCACTTCATGCTCATTTGTACCCACTATATGCACATGTATAAGCTAGTTTTGATGATTTCCTCATTTACACTTATTTTGCCAATTTTCGTGTTTTTACTTCATGTATATGTATTTTTAATTCAAATCTAATAAATATACATGTATACCCGTGAGTCTCTTGCCTTCATGCAAACATTATTAATAGACTCTTTTATGTTTGGGATATGTACGTGTATTGTTAGGATTGGATAAATCATACATATACCTAGAAGTGTGCTTTGTTTTTATGAAAAATGAATTTTTATGATACTCACACTTTTTGAACTTCAATGTCTATTTTTATGAAAATACTATATACATGATTCTTGTACACTCACACTTTATTATTTTGTCATGACTTGGATTCATGAACACTTTTATGAGCTTTATCGATTCGAGTGTCAATTTTTGTATATCTGGTATGATTCATGAAAAACATATGCTTTGATTTCAAGTTTTTGAAGGATCTTTAACTAGTTTTTCAAAAATTATTTTAACTAGTTAATTATTCTTCATTTGGTAGTGATTTTCAATGCTAAATTTTTTTTCAAATCTATTTTTGAAAACCCTACCATCAATGGGAGGATGGATGAGAGATCATGTTCATGTATGCCTTAAAGTGAAAAGCATTTAAAACTTGAACCATGATTGGGTGGTAGTTATATGAGATATACACTTGATCTTATTGTTATGTCAATTGGTATCATTGGATTCTTTCAATTGGTATCTAAATTGATAATTTTTGTATGTACTCATATTTTGTTTTCTTATATATGTATGCATCAATGTCAATTGGTATACTCATTTCATACATATATATGATTTTCATGTGCTTAACTTACAATTGGTTCACATTTTTAAAAGCACAAAGTTTATGATGAAAAATAAAATTTTTGATCATTATGTTTACTATTGGTATCAATATGTTTCAACTTTATAATTGTTAAATTTCAATTGGTATCAATATGATTTACAAAAATAATTATTTTTAATTTGGTATCTTAAAATTTGTTTGTTTTACTAAAGCTCTGATACCTTTAAAAAATTTTTGTTTAAGAAAAATTAAAAAAAAATTTGTTGATTTGTATTTCTTATATGCAAGGAGAAGCTTAACATCTCTTCTACATATAGATTCATGTTGAGTGTATTGTGTATTGAAGAGCTTGACAACTCTTCTTTATATGGTGTTGGCCCAAAAGATTACACTCTCCATTTGTTTAGAGTTTTGATGATAACAAAACAAATAAGTGCTATTTGGTACTAATTAGTTTGTTTAGATAAGTTTCAGGTTAGTACCATATTTGGAGGCTATTGCTTAGCTATTGCAAGAATTTCTAGGTTCATGAAGCAAAGAAGGCTTTTTGCACATCAAAGAAGGAACATAGAAGAGAAGGCTCTAGCAAGGCATCGCATGGCTCAAGACTTCAAGATTGCTCAAGACAATTTGTTAGATTTGTTTTTAGTTTAGAATTTTGTTAAAGAATAGTGAATAGGTTTGAAGCTCTTTCACACACGTTTTTGCGCACATATTATTTCCTAACATAAATAGTTTGTATACAATCTTCTACCTACAAACTTATTTTGATATACATAATCATGTGTTTTAAGTTTTGTGTTTTATCAAAACTTATTTTGGTATTAGAATTTATGACAAAAACTTTGATATACATATGTTTCATGAATATAGGATTATGCTTCAAATGTTTAAATATCATGTTTTTGTATTTGGAAGAAGTTTTGGACAAAACGTATTTTCTAGTCAAAATCCAAGTTTTAGAAAATACAGTTTTTGATTTTTGGTAAAAATGATAAGAGTCAAAAATAGTTCATATTGATTGATATTTGAGCTAAACTTTTTACCACATGTTTATATATCAATGCAAAATGATAAAACTATTTTGGTGATTTTTATAAGTGTTAAAAGATTTTTCAAAATATTTTTAAAACTATTTTTCTGTCCATTCCAGACTTCATCCAGTCGACTAAGTCTTCTGACTAGTCGACTTGGCTAGAAGTCGGTCGACCGGGTCGGTCAACCGACGTGCACAAATCTGTGCATGTTTGGCAGTCTTTGGACGGTCGACCGTCCCGGTCGACCGGTCTGAGAGCAGAGCTCTCTGTTTGTTTCGGTCGACCGGGCCGGTCGACCGTGGCCTGCAACGGTCATTTTCTTTATACTAGCGGTCGACCGGGCCGGTCGACCGGACTAGCGTTTGAACAGTAACGGCTAGTTTTCTGAGCAGATTTATTTTTGTTCTTTTCTCACTTAAGTGTGTTTAAGTGACATGTTTTGGTTTTAATACATTCTGATTAGCCTTAAAAATGATTTATCTCTAAACCCTAGCCCTCTCCTATAAATAGGGGTGTTTAGGGAGAGTTTGATCACAAGAAAAATTCTCAAAAATTTTCAAAAGTTTAAGGCATTCAAAAGATTTGGTTTCTTGGTTTTTGTGCTGAAATTCTCTCTCATTTTCTGAAGTGTTTTCAAGAATTCTCTGATCTCATTTTCTTTTCTCCTTACACACAAGAGCTTCATTCCTACTCATTATTTCTCTAAGGACCTTTGTAAGGGAAGAGAATTTTGCAAGAGAGAGTTTGTGGTCTTTTGACTACTCAGAGATTGCTTGTACTTGAAATTGTGGAGTTGGGTACTCCGGTGTATTTGTGACATCTTTGTGATAGTGAAAGTGGTTGGAATCCTTCTGGGGAAGGCGGGGAAGTAGAGCTGGGTGCTCGAACCTCGATAACAAATCTTGGTGTTTGCGTTTGGTTTACTTTTTCTTGTTCTTGCTCTACTTTCATTGCTATTAGTACTTGCTCTTGATTGTTATTGCAATATTCACTTGCTTTGTGAGAATTGTTGCTTCATATTTTTAATTGTGCATTGATTAGCATTATCACCTATTCACCCCCCTCTAGGTGATTTTCAATTGGTATCAGAGCTTGGACTCTAGGTTTTGGCTTAACATCCATAGAGAGATCCTTAAAACTTGCTAATCAACATTTGCATTCCATTTGTCATCACTAGTAAACATGGCCGATAACATCAAAACCCTTCCTAAATTTGATGGACTCAACTTCCCTATTTGGAAGGTTAGGATGACTATCTTTTTGCAATCCCTAGGTAGCTTAGTGGCTAAATCATTGACCAAACCCTATGTTGCACCCGATAGTGATGAGAGCACATGGACCGACTTCAACTTTAAAGAATATGAGGCTAACTCCAAGGCCCAAAATTCCCTCTTAACCGCCTTGAATGAGGATGACCTTACACGGGTAATTCATTGCCAATCCGCCTATGAGATTTGGCAACACTTATTGGTCACACACGAAGGGACTTCACAAGTCAAGAGAGCTAAGATAGATCTCTTGAGGTCCCAATATGAGTCTTTTAAAATGATTGATGATGAATCTATAGATTGTATGATTACTCGATTTACTAAAATCACCAATGGTCTTTCTTCTTTAGGTGATGAGATTTCCAATGATCAAAAGGTGCGGAAAGTGATTCGGGCTCTTCCTACATCATGGGAGATCAAGGCCACCACCCTAAAAGAATTGAATGACAAGGATGAGATGGACCTCATTAGTCTCATTGGGAACCTAAAAACCCATGAGATGGAAAAGAAAGCAAGAGAAGAGGCCGCTCCACTAAAGAAGAAATCCTTGGCCTTCAAGTCTTCATCCACTCTTGAAGACGATGAAGAAGATGAAGAAGAAGATGAGGAGTTATCACTACTTGTTCGCAATGTGAAGAGAATGTACCGGAGGAACAAGCTCAACTTCCGAAGGAAATTTGAAGGCAAAGAGGAGAGGAAAATCATATGCTACAATTGCCGAAAGCCCGGACACATCATGGCGGATTGCCCAGAGTTCAAGAAGAAGATGACCTCCTCCTTCAAGCCAAAGAAATCGGAAGAAAAGAAAGCGTACAAGGCAACTTGGGATTCGGAAAGCGAGTCCGAGGAAGAGGCGGATGTGGCGAATATGTGTTTCATGGCAAACACTCCAAAGGTAACCCCTCAACCTCTTGATGATGAAGATGATGAATTAAGTAAGGAAGTTCTAGCTCATGCCTTTGTTGAACTTTCCGAAACTTATGATAATAAGAAGATTGAATGTTATAAATTGCAAAAAGAAGTTGCATTTCTCAAAAATCAACTTGCTATGGTTTCTAAAGAAAAGGATGATATTTCTTCTAATCTTATTTCTATTCAAAATGAGTTTAATGCTTACAAGGTTTCATGTAAAAGAAAATCTCCTATTGTTGATGAAAAAGAAATTTCTTCTTTAAAAACTAAAATGGTTGATTTTGAAAAAGTTTTGAAAGATTGTGCTTTTAACACTAAGAAACTTGAAGAAAAGTTTTCCAAAAAGCACACCCCTCATGCTAAAAATTCACATGCTCACGCTACACATAACACTTCTCATGCTAAATCTTTTCATGCTCACAACTCTCATGCTCACAAATCACACACTCACTATGCTTTTAAATATGGTAGAGTATATAGATGCACATATTGTGGTAAGAATGGACATTTGGCTAAATTTTGTTATGACCAAGTAAATAGGTCAAATAATCTTGTTTGGGTTAATGAGACTAACTCTTTAGGACCCAAGAAAATGTGGGTACCAAAATCAAGTCCTAAATTATTTGATGTAGGTACACACCAAGGCTCCAAGACGTAGGGAGCGGTGGTACCTTGATAGTGGTTGTTCAAGACACATGACGTGGGATATCAATAACTTTACAACCCTATCAAGGTACGAGGATGGTGGCTCCGTCACCTTCGGGGATGACTCCAAAGGCACTATCATCGGTATAGGTAACATTCAAATTGGTGCATCTCCCATTATAGAAAATGTTGTACTTGTTGATGGTTTGAAACATAATTTGCTTAGTATTAGTCAATTTTGTGATCGTGGACTTAAAGTTGTTTTTGATGATACTTCTTGCAAGATTTTTGATATTAAATCCAATGATTGTATTCTTACCGGTTTTCGTGATGATAATGTTTATATTATTGACATGCTTAATGTGGAATGTTCTACTAAATGCTTAAATGCTTTTGATGAAAATTCTTGACTTTGGCATAGAAGATTAGGACATGCATCTTTTGACCATCTTTCTAGGATTAATTCTAAGGATTTAGTGAAGGGTATACCTTACTTGAAGTTTGAGAAAGACCGCATTTGTGGTGCATGCCAACTTGGGAAACAAACCAATTCTTCCTTCAAACCAATCAAGGATATCATGTCAACTAGGCCTTTAGAATTAATTCATATGGATCTTTTTGGACCTACTAAAACTAAGAGCTTAAATGGTAGTAGATTTGCATTTGTTTTAGTTGATGATTTTTCCGTTTCACTTGGGTTTTCTTCTTGGAGCACAAAGATCAAACTTTCTCTCATTTCAAATTTTTCGAAAAAGGGTTGAAAAAGAAAAGGTTTTCCGATTTTGAAAATAAGGAGTGATAGAGGTGGTGAGTTTGTTAACTAACTCTTCATGACTTATTGTGATGAAAAGGGAATTAAGCATGAAATGTCTTGTCCTAGAACTCCACAACAAAATGGAGTTGTAGAAAGGAAAAATAGAACACTTCAAGAGATGGTTAGGACAATGATAAGTGAGTATGACCTCCCTCATTATCTATGGGCCGAGGCCGTAAACACCGCATGCTATATATCAAACCGTATTTATTTATGTAAAAATTCTTCCAAAACATCTTTTAAAATGTATCATTTTAGAAAACCTAATGTTTCATATTTCAAAGTTTTTGGATGCAAGTGTTTTGTTTTGAACACTAAAGATAACTTGGGTAATTTGATGCTAAGGCTTATGAAGCAATCTTTGTTAGATATTCTACAACTAGTAAAGCTTATAGAGTATTCAATAGATCTTCACTTACCATCGAAGAATCCATGCATGTTAAATATGAAGAATCTAATGTGTTTGTTGAGAATGTTGTAGAGATTGAACCATTAGGTGAAGACATGGAGAGACTATCCTTGAAGGACTCACCCGCTCAAGATGACAAGCAAGAACCAATTGGTGACGTTCAAGAGGATAAAGAGGAAAGCTCTCAACCGCTTCCTAAAGCTTGGAGATATGCCACAAATCATCCCAAGGAGCTCATCTTAGGTGATGCATATAAAGGGGTAACAACTCGCTCCAAACTCCATGACCTATGTGGTAATTTTGCTTTCATTTCTCATGTTGAACCCAAAAGCATCCAGAAGCCGAGGCGGACTCATATTGGTTGCTAGCCATGCAAGAGGAACTCAATCAATTTGAGCGCAACCAAGTTTTGCACCTTGTTCCTAGGCCCCACGATAGACCAATAATTGGTACTAAGTGGATCTTTAGAAACAAGATGGATGAGTCCGGAAATGTGATTAGGAATAAGACTAGGTTAGTGGCCCAAGGTTACACTCAAGTTGAGGGAATTGACTTTGAGGAGACCTTTGCACCCGTAGCACGGCTTGAAGCCATACGGATGACACTAGCTTTTGCATCTTTCAAAAATTTTAAACTTTTTTAAATGGATGTGAAAAGTGCATTTTTGAATGGTTTTATAAATAAAGAAGTTTATGTTGCTCAACCTCCCGGTTTTGTTGATCATGTTCATCCCGATTTTGTTTTTAAACTTGATAAAGTTTTGTATGGATTGAAACAAGCTCCAAGAGCTTGGTATGAAAGGCTTTCTAGTTTTCTCATTTCAAATGATTTTATTAAAGGCAAAGTAAATACAACACTATTCACTAAGCATGTTGATAATGATATTTTAATTATGCAAATTTATGTTGATGATATAATTTTTGGATCTACTAATGAGTTTTTATGAAAGGAATTTGAAAAGGTTATGCAATGTGAATTTGAAATGTCTTCAATGGGTGAGCTTAATTTCTTTCTTGGACTCCAAATCAAGCAATTGCAAGATGGGAACTTCATATGTCAAGCCAAATACGCAAAGGAACTCGTAAAGAAGTTTGGACTTGAAGACTCAAAGGTTTGCAACACTCCCATGGCAACTACCACCAAGCTTGATAAGGATGACCAAGTTAAAAATGTTGATATTAAATTATATAGAAGCATGATAGGTAGTCTTTTGCATTTGACGGCAAGTAGGCCGGACATCATGTTTAGTGTGTGTCTTTGTGCTAGATTTCAATCGTGTCCCAAAGAGTCCCATCTTATTGCGGTAAAACGCATTATTCGTTATATTAAGGGAACGATTGGAATGGGTCTATGGTATCCGAAAATCGGAGATTTCTCAATGACGAGTTATTCGGATGCCGACTATGCGGGTTGTAGAGTAGATAGAAAGAGTACTAGTGGGACATGTCAATTTCTTGGTAATTGTCTTGTTTCATGGTCCTCTTGGAAACAAAATTCCGTAGCTCTCTCAACCGCCGAGGCGGAGTATGTTGCCGCGGGGGCTTGTTGTGTACAAGTCCTTTGGATGAAACATACTCTCCTTGATTATGATTTGCATTATAACCATATAAAAATATTTTATGATAATACTAGTACTATACATATGACAAAGAATGCAAATCAACATAGTAAGACCAAGCACATTGAGATTAGATATCACTTTCTTAGAGATCATTTTGAGAAAGGAGATATAGATATTGATTATGTTTCTACGGATTTGCAACTTGCCGATATTTTCACTAAACCACTTGATTTTGCTAGATTTTCATTCATTTGTGGTGAACTTAATGTTTGTGTTATTGAATAAAATGTTTTCTTAACCTTTTTGATGTATGACAAAAAGGGGGAGAATGAGTTTATGTATGGAAATATGAGTCATATGGTTTTGGTTCCATATGAGTTTATATATGTTTTGAGATTTTGATGTGTTTTCATGAATTCTTGCAATTTGAGTTTAAGTGTTTTGCAAGTATTTTTGGTTTTTGGTTTCATGAGGTTTACTTGCAAATTACAAATTACATGGTTTTTCTTTGTTTAATATAGCATAATTTGAGGGGGAGCTTTCTCCTCCCCTATACCTTTGTTTATAGCCTATTTGTTTTGTCATCATCAAAAAGGGGGAGATTGTTGGCCCGAAAGGTTACACTCTCCATTTGTTTAGAGTTTTGATGATAACAAAACAAATAAGTGCTATTTGGTACTAATTAGTTTGTTTAGATAAGTTTCAGGTTAGTACCATATTTGGAGGCCATTGCTTAGCTATTGCAAGAATTTCTAGGTTCATGAAGCAAAGAAGGCTTTTTGCACATCAAGGAAGGAACATAGAAGAGAAGGCTCTAGCAAGGCATCGCATGGCTCAAGACTTCAAGATTGCTCAAGACAATTTGTTAGATTTGTTTTTAGTTTATAATTTTGTTAAAGAATAGTGAATAGGTTTGAAGCTCTTTCACACACGTTTTTGCGCACATATTGTTTCTTAACATAAATAGTTTGTATACAATCTTCTACCTACAAACTTATTTTGATATACATAATCATGTGTTTTAAGTTTTGTGTTTTATCAAAACTTATTTTGGTATTAGAATTTATGACAAAAACTTTGATATATATATGTTTCATGAATATAGGATTATGCTTCAAATGTTTAAATATCATGTTTTTGTATTTGGAAGAAGTTTTGGACAAAACGTATTTTCTAGTCAAAATCCAAGTTTTAGAAAATAAAGTTTTTTGTTTTTGGTAAAAATGATAAGAGTCAAAAATAGTTCATATTGATTGATATTTGAGCTAAACTTTTTACCACATGCTTATATATCAATGCAAAATGATAAAACTATTTTTTGTGATTTTTATAAGTGTTAATAGATTTTTCAAAATATTTTTAAAACTATTTTTCTGTCCATTCCAGACTTCATCCAGTCGACTAAGTCTTCTGACTAGTCGACTTGGCTAGAAGTCGGTTGACCGGGTCGGTCGACCGACGTGCACAAATCTGTGCACGTTTGGCAGTCTTTGGACGGTCGACCGTCCCGGTCGACCGGTCTGAGAGCAGAGCTCTCTGTTTGTTTCGGTCGACCGGGCCGGTTGACCGTGGCCTGCAGCAGTCATTTTCTTTATACTAGCGGTCGACCGGGCCGGTCGACCAGACTAGCCGTTTGAACAGTAACGGCTAGTTTTCTGAGCAGATTTATTTTTGTCCTTTTCTCACTTAAGTGTGTTTAAGTGACATGTTTGGTTTTAATACATTCTGATTAGCCTTAAAAATGATTTATCTCTAAACCCTAGCCCTCTCCTATAAATAGGGGTGTTTAGGGAGAGTTTGATCACAAGAAAAATTCTCAAAAATTTCTAAAAGTTTAAGGCATTCAAAAGATTTGGTTTCTTGGTTTTTGTGCTGAAATTCTCTCTCATTTTCTGAAGTGTTTTCAAGAATTCTCTGATCTCATTTTCTTTTCTCCTTACACACAAGAGCTTCATTCCTACTCATTATTTCTCTAAGGACCTTTGTAAGGGAAGAGAATTTTGCAAGAGAGAGTTTGTGGTCTTTTGACTACTCAGAGATTGCTTGTACTTGAAATTGTGGAGTTGGGTACTCCGGTGTATTTGTGACATCTTTGTGATAGTGAAAGTGGTTGGAATCCTTCTGGGGAAGGCGGGGAAGTAGAGTTGGGTGCTCGAACCTCGATAACAAATCTTGGTGTTTGCGTTTGGTTTACTTTTCCTTGTTCTTGCTCTACTTTCATTGCTATTATTACTTGCTCTTGATTGTTATTGCAATATTCACTTGCTTTGTGAGAATTGTTGCTTCATATTTTTTAATTGTGCATTGATTAGCATTATCACCTATTCACCCCCCCTCTAGGTGATTTTCATATGGTACACGTGTGTAGGGGGAGCTTCACATCTTCTCTTATGCATTACATATTATGTGTTATGTGAATTGGGGCTTGTCATCCCTTCTTCATGTAATGCATATGTATAGGGAAGCTAACTTAACGTCATCCTCTTCATGAATGTATATCGCATATAACCTTTATTGATTGATTTGTTTTACCCCTTCTTGATCTTTTTGTTTTTTGACAAAAGGGGGAGAAAAATTTGTTTGATTTGATTTTACTTTGAACCCTTTGTTGATGATTGACAAAAAGGGGGAGAAGTATTTGAGTTTATATGCATGTTTTCATTGCTTAAGGGGAGAAGTATTTGTCTTCCTTGTTAATTATGCATATGTATTTCTGTATTGCAAATAGGAAAAAAAGATTTTGATTTATACTTGTTGCATGTTTTATCTCCATGCTTGCATACATATTCATGTGCTTCATTGCATATATTTATTATTTTGTGTTATGCATGAGTTAAGGGGGAGCTTCTTTGAAGCTTTACTTTAATCCATGCATATATAACTTCATGAGTTTTGTCATCATCAAAAGGGGAGATTGTTGGCCCAAAGGCCTATCACCCTAGTTTTGATGATGATCAACTCATGAAGTTATGTTTACGAATGATCTTGTGTTTAATTAGTGACAGATTCATTATCAAGATCTTAGTAGGTGCATAGCTCAACAAAGGATAAAATGTCAAGATTTGGAGCTAGCACGGTGTGATCCAAGGAGCTTTTGGATCAAGCTTGGACCAAGTCAAGAAGATGAGAAGCCTTCAAGTGAAGACTTCAAGAAGATGAAGACTTGTGTCTAGGTATAAAATTTTATTTTTTGTTTTAGTTAAAAATGTAAAGGATAGAGTAGTTGGTGGATTGCTCAAGTATTATATACACACACTCTCTTGATAGTTTTGTTTTTACAAAAGATTTTTCATTTTGTGACAAAATACTATTTGGATTTTGATTTTCATGTATACATATCTTTTATCCAAAATCAAGTTTAGAGCTTAATGTCAAAAATATAGATATTTCATCTTGATTGTGTAGTAGATCATATCCATACACACTATGCTTTAAAATGAATTACAATATCTTGTTTTTGTATTTGGAGAAGTTTTGGAAAAACAAGTTTTGGTAAAATACAGTTTTTCATTTGAACCAATATTTCCAAGTTACAAAAATAGTCCAATCTTTTATAACATGCCTTGATTTTGTGCAATCATGTTTGTATATCAAAGTATATTGGTAAAACTATTTTTGTAGATTTTTCAGTATTTTATGGGATTTTATTTAAGCCAAAAAGACAAACTTTTAATCCCAGAAAATTGTTTCAGGCTTCAGATAAGTCGACTTACTACCTTTATAGTCGACTAACACTGAAGTCGGTCGACCGGTTGGGTCGACCGACGTGCACAGACGTGCACGCCTTTGTGCACTGGAGGACGGCCGACCGTGCCGGTCGACCACTCAAGAGAGCTTTGCTCTCTGGAAATTTCGGCCGACCGTGTGGGTCGACCGACAGAGAGTTGTACTCTCTGCTCCAGTGGCTCGGTTGACCGGGCGGTCGACCGTGGCTCCAACGGTCGGATTTCTGACCGTTGGCGGTCGATCGTACGGGTGGACCGGCAGCTCTGACAGAGCCCCAATGGCTAGTTTTCCAGACTCTATATAAAGGGTCATTTGGGGGCTGTTTTCTTTAAGATTTGGAGATAGTTTTAGAGCCAGTTTTTCTCACTCTTTTCAGAAGTTTTTCTCCACAAAATAGAGAGCAAATACTTCCAATCAAAATGGAAGATTTTATCAAGAATGTTTAAAGTGATTCTTTGAGTTTTTCACCATAGTTCTCATCCTTGTTTTTCTCACACCACACTTGAGCTACCCATTGATTATTCATCCTATAGGTGTGTTGTAGTGAGATTGTTTTTAGGTGGTCAAAGTGTTGTGATCACCAAAGACTTCATTTGTCCTTTGAGGAGGCGGACAAGTGTGTTCGCGGTTGTTTAGGGTTCGGGTGCGAACTCTTTGTTTGAGGTGCGGCCTCGGCGAGCTAGTGAGCTTGCATGTGTACGGGACTAGGGAGTCCGAGGGCTTGTAGGTGTTGCGGCACCGAGGAGAGATCCATTGGGATCTTGCATAGTGGAAATCCTTCGTGTGTCGAAGGCGGGGATGTAGAGCAAGTGTGCTCGAACCTCGAAACATACCCTTGTGTTTGCGATTGCTCACTCTCTCTCTCTCTCTCTTTGTCTCTTTTATATCTTGCATGCTTTATTGTCTATCTTTATATGCATGATATATTCCTTGTGCTCATAATTGATATACTTGCGTGGGATTGTTTGCTAACACTTGTATTCAACCAAGAGAGCCAACGCGGCACCTCAACCCATTCAAGGAGAATCTAGAGGAGTTTGTCCAGAGCCCTTCACGGGGAATTCGACAATACTCTTGTGTTATACATAGTGTTTAGTGTAAAAGTTTTATTAGGTCATAATTGTTTTTAGCTTCCGTATTATTCGCATAATTTGGCATTAAGTGACCATTAGATTAGCCTTCACCTATTCACCCCCCCCTCTAGGTGAACTTACATACTTATGTTTCTTTTTACTTACAGAGAAAGTAGTTTCATAATGCGGCTACCTAAAACAAATAAAGTTTTTATTTTTACCTCTTCAGGCATCATCTGCGACCATGGTCACATTGTTAAACAAAGAGACATTTCGCTGTACTGCGACCTGGGTCGCAGTACATGCACGTTTTTTTTACTTTTCAAGTAATTCTCATCTATTGCTCTATTGTAAGATGTTGTACTTTTGAAATTCACTGCGATAATGTTGGCCTATATGTTGTACTTTTAGATCATTGAATATAGACTATGACCAACGTCGCAGATCATATTTGACTATATTTGACAGTGACTTTGTTCGCAATTAGCAGTTTACAATGAGGAATGTGTTTTCATAACTGCGACCAGAGTCGTAGTTTATCTTTCATGGAAAAATTGTTGTTGCTTTTCAAGTGTTCCCCGTCTCTTTTTATATTGTAAGATGTTGTACTTTATAATAATATTTGAATACAGTTGAAATATTACTTTAAAAATACAATGCGATAATGTTGGCGTATATGTTGTATTTTAGTTCACTGAACATAGACTGCGACCAAGGTCGCAGTTCAGATTTTACTATATTTGGCATCGATTTTGTCGCAGTCTAAAGCAGTTACAGAATGAGGAGTGTATTTTCATAACTGCGACCAGAGTCGCAGTTTGTATTTCACAGAAAAGTTGGATTATTTAATTCTCAAGTTCTGAATGAATTATTACATTAAGTTTTTAATTATGTTACCAGTTTAATATGTTGACATATGATTATAATTAAATTGTATATTGTGAAAATTGAACCTTTTCAATTTTATACTGTGATCATGGTCGCAGTTAAGATTATATTCTTAAATTAGCCATTTATTTATCTTCAGTCGCTGATATTATTTTTTTTTGTGACTGCGATATTAGTCACAGTGTATCCCATTTTATGTAATTTTAACATTTTTGTGATTGGAACATATTGTTGACATGTAAGTTCGACATAGCCCATTAAAATTTGCCAACGTAGTTTCATGTTCCAACAACCATAAGAATTAAATTAGTGAAAAAGTGCCACCAGTAAAATTAAAATTATAAAAAAAATTTATAAGTAACATAATTAACTTTACAAAAAAGGAATAAATTTTCTAAAACAAAATGCATATTTAAAAGTACTAATCTAGTCGTCCTCGTCATCACCATCATAATCAGATTCGTCATCCATATTATGACAGTGTTCGTCTTCCATATCGCTTTCCTCCTCTTCCTCCTCGTTACTGCCACTCTCCTCTTCACTTTCTTCCTCTTCACAGTGGTATTTCGTTTCATTCATGAACTCTCAGAATGGGTCGCTATTTCAAGCTCATCCTCTGACCCGTAGCGAGGAAATGTTTCAGAACTATACATCCAATCATCGTTTGATGAATGGCTTCTTTCTGGTGAGATGGTGGAGAAGACATTTTTGAATCTTTTTCAGATTTTTAACAGAAACGAATTTCAGAAATGTAATTTAACCTATTTGTTATTCCTCCAATGGACACCCTTAATATATAAATAATAAAAGAATTCTAAAAAGTTTATGCTCTCAAACGACGTGAACATTGTGTAAATTTATTATCTGCCTTTTTTCAAAAAGTGTATACTTTTCAGGTGACTGTTCAGTTTTTGAAAATCGATTATATATTTTGAGATGGAGTTATATTTTGCTTTGAATACGGTAAGACTATCATTATTTTAGTTTCTTACGGTAGAAAAAGACCTGGACGATCATGTTTATTTTTCATTAAATTAATTATTTTAACAAAATTTAATACACATGTCGTTATGTATATAAAAACTCTGCAGTTCCCAATGGGCAATGCGACCATGGTCGCAGTACAATCAAGAATATAATGCATTAACTACGACAGTGATCGCTGTCTCTCTTACATTTATTGAATCTTAATAAATAGATACATTTTCGACAGACGAATTTATGCGTACTGCGACCATTGTCGCATTATAAGCAATCGATACAGCCTTCCAGTTCATGACTGCAACTTTGATCGCATTACAAATTCTGACTTATTATTTGTTTTTAATATCACTGCGACCTAAGTCGCTCACTCTGTTACATCTATGGAATAGAAAAAGGAAATCTCAATGAACTGTATAAGAAATGAATAAAAATGTATACAAATTACATTAATAAATCCATCAGACCTGCTTTACAAATAAGATACATTTATAATAATAAAATGATGTATATGAATGAATTAACAATAACGTAATTAAAAAATGAAGTCAATTTTCAATCTTCAAATACCATCCTTCTTATTAATTCTATTTCTTCATCCCAACTTTTCTCTTTGTCTGCGAGTAATTGTATGCAAGCTCGCTTCTTAGTCTCTGTACATTGGCCGCCGTCACAGTATCAACTGTTGATGGAGTACAAAATGCTATATTTTCAATGTACATGCATACATATACAGCGCAATTAACACTGAAAATTATACAGAAAAAAATTATATGAGATTAGATATTTACGCTAAATAAGCAGAAAATATGTTTGGTAAATGTCACAAGAAAAATAGACATGTTTGCTTGTTGGGGACATCTTGTTGGCCCAGAGGCCCTTCACTCTAATTTTGATGATGATTAACTCATGTAGTTATTGTTTACTAATAATCTTGTGATATTTAGTTTCAGATATTTAGCCAAGATATTAGTAGGTGATTAACTTCAACAAAGGTGTTTTGAAGTTTTCACATGGTGATTCAAGAGCTCGCGCGTCAAGTTCACATCTAGCACTCGGTTGGAGTCAAGCTTATTGGATCGCGTTTGGATCGAGTCGACTTGGTGCGGAGTTCTATAAGAAGATATCGGTTTGTTTAGTTAAGATTTTGTTTAGATCATTGTAAAGATTAGATAGTGTTGATATGCTCAAGTTCACAATACACACACTAGTTTAAAGGAGTTTGGTTTCCAGTTTAACTGGTTTTGGTTTTTCATATATATGGTTTTCATGAATAGATAGAATCAAAACAAGTTTACATGGTTTAATGTATATTAGATTTGATTTATATAAATCTATGCTTCATTTATTTAGAAAAACTTATTTTGATAATCTACTTTATGAGTTTGGAGTTTTGTATTTAAACAAAACTTATTTTAGATTTAGTGTCAAAAACATAGATATAATATCTTTCATGTATATTGGATTCTATCCATATATAATATGCTCCAAAGTTGTTTCAATATCATGTTTTTGTATTTTCATGTGTTTTGGAAAAATAGGATTTCCATTTCAAAAATCCAAGTTTTAGAAAATACGGATTTTGGTTTAAGGCAAATTTTTTATCTCACAAAAATGGTTCAAATTGTTTGAAATATGTGTTGAATTTTTGTCACGCATATTTGTATTTCAAAGATCTAATAAGAACTAATTTTTATGTAATTTACGTGATTTTATGGGATTTAATTGGAGATAAAAACTTGAGTTTTTAAATCCCTAAAAAGACTTTACTGGCTGTCTGCCGGTCGACCGGGGCAGAAGTCGGTCGACTGGTCCGGTCGACCGACGTGCACGCAGCCTGGGCTGGTGGGCCGGTCGACCGGGCGGTCGACCGTCCAGAGGGCTCTGCTATCTGGAAATGGCCCCAGTCGACCGGCAGAGAGCTGCTGCTCTCTGTATCCAGTCCCGGTCGACCGGGTGGTCGACCGGAGGCACAACGATCAGAAATTTGACCGTTGGGCCGGTCGACCGGGCGGTCGACCGGAAGGGCAAAACTGCCCTTTCCTGCTGCCAACGGGCAGAAATTTTGTGGGGCTATATATACCCACTGATTTGAGCTGGTTTCTTCAATAATTTTAAGAGCAAAATTTTTCACCTTTCAGCAAGTTTTTAAAAGAGTTTTTGTGCCAAAAGATTTGATCTTTATTTGTTTTTAAAAGGGTTAGAAAAATCAAGAAAAGGAGAAGTCTTTGGGATTGATTTTTGATCTTCATTTTTATACCTATTCTAGAAGTTTTCCCAAGAGTTTTTCTTTCTGTTTTTTATTTCCAAACTCTTTGTTTTCTCACACTTGAGCTTATCAATCTATCCTATCTATTAGGATCTTGTTTTAATGAGAAAAGGAATTGGTTTGTGGTTGAGAGAGACCACCAAGTTGTAACCATCCTTACTTTGTGACATCCCTCTAGTGAGAGGTGATTGTGTTGATATCTCTCTAGTGAGAGGTGATTGTGGAGGTTGTGTTGGAATCCCTCAAGTGTGAGGTGATTGTTGTTGATGTTGGCTTTGAGCCTAATCCCTCTAATGAGAGGTTGATTGTTGTTTTGGTTTTGTGCCTATCCCTCATTTGTGAGGTTGATCTTGTTTGGCTTTGTGCCTAGCCTCTAGTGAGAGGTTGTATTTATTGAGAGAAGAGTTGTGTACTCTAAAATTGTATTTGCCTAAATTTTCAGTGGAAGTTTCCTGTGTGGGAAGTCCTGTGTGGACGAATTAGTGGAAATCCTTCTGTGTGAAGGCGGGGACGTAGAGCTGAGTGCTCGAACCTCGAAACATATTCTTGTGTTTGCGTTTGATCCACTTTCTCTAACTCTCTCTCTCTCTCTCTTATATTGTGCCTTGCATTGATTCATATTGTTCATTCATATTTATATGCTTGGTAATGTTTGTTTGTGTGCCTCACTTGTGTTGAACCAAGAGAGCTTCATATAGCACCTCAACTCTTATTTAGAGGAATTTAGAGGAGATAGTCTAGAGCCCTTCACCGGGAATTCGGCTACACTCTTTGGTTACACTAAGTGTGTTGCATTTAGTTTTTAATTCCGCATCATTTGTCATTAAATTAGCCATAAACCTATTCACCCCTACTAGATGTACTTTCAATTGGTATCAGAGCCTACGCTCCTGATATTAGGTTTAACCACCTAGGAGTGTGATCTTGGTTGCTAATCTAGTATTTGCATTTGCACACTTATTTGTTTATACATACACTCATGGATTGCTTGACCCCTCCCATGTTTGATGTTTCCAACATTGACATGTGGAAATTTAGGATGAGTATGTATCTAAAAACCCTAGGCTTGCATGTTTTCCTTGCCGCTACCAAGAAATCCTATCTTGGTAATAGCAAGCATATAGAGGCCAATGCACAAGCCCTAGAGGCACTTAGAAGCACGCTTAATAAAGATTATCTCTTTATGGTTTCTCATTGTGATTCCGCTTTTGCAGTGTGGAACACGTTGACCTCCTCTGAGCTTCAAACGCCAAACATTATGGAGAAGGAATCTAGTAGAGGAGAATCCGAACATCATTGCTACATGGTCCAAGGGAATGACTCCCTTGAGGTACATTCGGATACTCAACTAGATAGTGCTAGTTCTTCCGACGATGATTTTGTTGATGCCGATGCTTTAAATGAATAGCTATCTATTGTTTGTGAGAACCTCCTTGAAAAATATAATGTTTTGAAAAAGAAAACTTTTAAATTAACTAAAGAAAATGAAGAGTTATTTTCTAAAGTTGATATTGTTTTGCAAGAAAGAGATGAGATTTCTAATGAAAGGGATTCATTGAAATCCAAACTTGATCTTGCCCTAAAAGAAAATGAAATTTTAAAAAATAAAAATGAATGTGAAAACGTTTTGAAGAAAAATGAAACTTTAACTTCAAAACTTGATTTTGTATTAAAAGAGAATGAATCTTTGAAAAACAAAATTATTTTTATTTCAAAGAAATTGGATTTGATTTCTAATGAAAATATTTCTTTGAAAAATAATTTAGATACACATGTTTGCCATGCTTCACCACCTAGTGTATCTATTGCATGCACCTCTTCTATATTTAAAAATGATATAAATTTATTAAAGAAGAGTGTTGATTGTTTGGGCTCCACTTTGAGCCAATGTGCTATGGATCACAAGAAATTGGAATCTATATTTCACAAGAAACAAGCACTACATTAGCATGCACACTATACACGGCATACACATACTCCCCACGTACATACACACAACACTATGTATGTTCATGTGTACACATGTACACATTGTGGACGTAAGGGCCACCTTGCTAAGTTTTGTTATAATAGATTACATAATATAAATTTAGCAAATAAATTTATTTGGGTTAAGAAAGGTGCTAACCCCTATGGACCCAATAGAGTATGGGTATCAAAGATCACTCCTATTTTATTTGATGTAGGTGTGAGCTCCCACTTGACGTGAGAATGTTGGTGCCTTGAGGTGGATGCATTCCGAGCTAAACGGTGACTATTTTGGATGCATCACTTTCAAGGGGAGTTTGGTGGGAGGACCACCTTGGTTTGGAGACTAGAGATTTGCCCTTATGGTTTTGGTAACGATCTCTAACTCCCATTTATGTTTGCATGTCTTCATATGATTAATTTTTAGCATGTCATGTTTTTATGATTATTATGTTATATGCCATGAAAATTATATTTGTGACATACATGCATAGTATTTAAGAGACACCCATGTTTGTATGGACTTATATTTAGTGTTCTTACTATAGTTTAGCTATATTGTATATCCTAGTCTAATACATGTGTATTTACATAATGATTATGTTGGCTTATGTTTTTCGTTTTATGCTTCATGTTTTGATTACATATTTAGATGTAAGTTTTAATTAAAACCTACGCATATGCTTGTACAACTAATGAGCCACAAATTGATTATTATATGTTTGTGCCTAAATGCTCATTTGTACCCATTAGATGTACTAGTATAGCCTAGTTTTGATGATTCATACATTTCGACTTGTATTCCCTATTTTTTGAACATGTTTTTCATGATAATGTGTTTTAGTTTCATGCATATGTTAATTTTGCCAAAACTATTGAATATACATGTATACCCTTGAGTCATTTGCCTTTCATGCAAAATCTCTTTATAGACTCAATTGTGTTTGGATATGTATGTATATCTTTAGCTTTATTAAAACATACATATGCCTTGGAGTTAGTATTGTTTTAATGAAAATTAAATTTTCATTATTTTAAGGAATTTCATATGAGCTTCATTGCCCATATTCATGATTATGCTTTTCGCATGACTCTTGTACACTCACTTTATTTATGTTTACTCATTACATTGTTTTATGAGTACTTTGTTGAGCTTCTATATCTTGAATGTTAATTTTGTGTTGAATGCATGCTTCATGAATTATATGACTTGGTTTCATGTTTTAAAGAATCTATCACTGGTTATTTCAAACTATTTTAAACTAGTGCATATTTCTTCATTTTGGAAGAGTTTTCAATTATGCTAAAATTATTTTCAAACTTATTTTTTTGAAAACCCCTTCCATCAATGGGTGGTTGGATGGGCGACCGTGTCTTATATGCTCAAATTGAAAATCTTTTTAAACAAGTGCATGATAGGAAGACATGAGTGATTCTCACTGTGTTTTCAATTGGTATCACAATTGATATTTATCTTGTATACTCATATTTGTTTCTATATATGTATGCTTTAACTTCAAACGATATCAATTTAGATTGGTATTTACATTTTCATACATATATATGTGTTTTGATTGTGCTTACTATATCTTTATATCTTTGAGCACAAATTTAGTTATGCTAAGCTTGAGTTAGTCCTCAATGACAATTATTTTTCAATTGGTATCTCATACAAGCTTATGCATCATTTTCATGAGTATTTCATAAAGAGGAGAAAATTCATGTTTTACCTTTCAATCGGTTTTGTTTACAATTGATGTTTTACTCCCACTCGTTATGTTGAAATATGATATCTTAGTTTTCATTTGGTTTCCTATACTCCTAATGAAAATTAATTTTAATTGGTATATATTTCATTTTCAATATTGGTATCAAGAATCTTAAATTGATATTATTCTCTATTTGGTATCTCTATTGTAAAATGATTTTAGTGTTTAACCAACAAGGTTGGTTTATATTTTTCAATTGGAATCAAAAGTTTAAAATATTTTCAATTGGTACTAATTTTTACAATTGGTTTTAAGATTTCCTATATGTTTATATCTTTCAATTGGTATCAAAATTTTGTTAGTTTCTTCAAAATATTTAGTTTATTTTCTATTGGTATCATAAATTGGTATCATAATGTTTTGATTTATATTGCTTATATGCAATGGAAGCTTAACATCTTCTCTATACATATATACCTTTATTGTTTGATTTATGCAAAAAGGGAGAAAAATATTATTTATGCCCTTTATTGTTTGTACCCCTTTGTTGATGAATTGACAAAAAGGGGGAGAGATATTTTGGAGTTTTATATATACATGTTTGTTTATGCATGTTTATTTAAAATTATTTGTTATCTTTTACCATTGGTATCAAGAGCATCTTTTGTTGGTATCAAGTGCTTTTGTTGGTATCAAGAGCAACATTTTTTTAGAACATTTTTGTTTTAAAATTGGTATCAAAAGCATGTTTATTTCATTGGTATAAAAGATCATGTTTGTTTTATTTCCTTGTTTTATGCATGTCTAGATATATCTATATTGAGCATTCATTGCATATCTTTATTGTTTATTACTACGCATGAGTTAAGGGGGAGCTTCTTTGAAGCTTAACTTTAACCCATGCATATATAACTCCATGAGTTTTGTCGTCATCAAAAAGGGGGAGATTGTTGGCCCAGAGGCCCTTCACTCTAGTTTTGATGATGATTAACTCATGTAGTTATTATTTACTAATAATCTTGTGATATTTAGTTTCAGATATTTAACCAAGATATTAGTAGGTGATTAGCTTCAACAAAGGTGTTTTGGAGCTTTCACATGGTGATTCAAGAGCTCGCGCGTCAAGTTCACATCTAGCACTCGGTTGGAGTCAAGCTCATTGGATCGCGTTTGGATCGAGTCGACTTGGAGACGGAGTTCTACAAGAAGACATCGGTTTGTTTAGTTAAGATTTTGTTTAGATCATTGTAAAGATTAGATAGTGTTGATATGCTCAAGTTCACAATACACATACTAGTTTAAAGGAGTTTTGGTTTTCGGTTTAACCAGTTTCGGTTTTTCATATATATGATTTTCATGAATAGATAGAATCAAAACAAGTTTACATGGTTTAATGTATTTTAGATTTGATCTATATACATCTATGCTTCATCTATTTAGAAAAACTTATTTTGATAATCTATTTCATGAGTTTGGAGTTTTGTATTTAAACAAAAATTATTTTTAGATTTAATGTCAAAAACATAGATATAATATCTTTCATATATATTGGATTCTATCCATATACAATATGCTTCAAAGTTGTTTCAATATCATATTTTTGTATTTTCATGTGTTTTGAAAAAATCAGATTTCCATTTCAAAAATCCAAGTTTTGGAAAATACGGATTTTGGTTTAAGACAAATTTTTTATCTCACAAAAATGGTTCAAATTGTTTGAAATATGTATTGAATTTTTGTCACACATATTTGTATTTCAAAGATCTAATAAGAACTAATTTTTGTGAAATTTATGTGATTTTATGGGATTTAATTGAAGATAAAAACCCGAGTTTTTAAATCCCTAAAAAGACTATACTGGCTGTCTACCAGTCGACTGGGCCGGTCGACCGAGACAAAAGTCGGTCGGACATGCATAGGACGTGGACGCAGCCTGGGCTGGTAGGCCGATTGACCGGGCGGTCGACCGTCCAGGGAGCTCTGCTCTCTAGAAATGGCCCCGGTCGACTGGACCGGTCGACCGGCAGAGAGCTGCTGCACTCTGTATCCAGTCCCGGTTGACCAGGTGGTCGACCGGAAGGGCAAAACTGCCCTTTCATGCTGCCAACGGGCAGAAATTTTGTAAGGCTATATATACCCACTCATTTGAGCTGGTTTCTTCAAGAATTTCAAGAGCAAAATTTTTCATCTTTCAGCAAGTTTTTAAAAGAGTTTTTGTGCCAAAAGATTTGATCTTTATTTGTTTTTAAAAGAGTTGGAAAAATCAAGAAAAGGAGAAGTCTTTGGGATTGATTTTTGATCTCTATTCTAGAAGTTTTCCCAAGAGTTTTTCTTTGTGATTTTTATTTTCAAACTCTTTGTTTTCTCACACTTGAGCTTATCAATCTATCCTATCTATTAGGATCTTGTTTTAGTGAGAAAAGGAATTGGTTTGTGGTTGAGAGAGACCACCAAGTTGTAACCCTCCTTACTTTGTGACGTCCCTCTAGTGAGAGGTGATTGTGTTGATATCCCTCTAGTGAGAGGTGATTGTGGAGGTTGTGTTAGAATCCCTTAAGTGTGAGGTGATTGTTGTTGATGTTGGCTTTGAGCCTAATCCCTCTAGTGAGAGGTTGATTGTTGTTTTGCCTTTGTGCCTATCCCTCATTTATGAGGTTGATCTTGTTTGGATTTGTGCCTAGCCTCTAGTGAGAGGTTGTATTTGTTGAGAGAGAAGTTGTGTACTCTCAAATTGTATTTGCCCAAATCCTCAGTGGAGGTTCTCTGTGTGAGAAGTCCTGTGTGGACGAGTTAGTGAAAATCCTTCTGTGTGAAGGCGGGGACGTAGAGCTGGGTGCTCGAACCTCGAAACATATTCTAGTGTTTGCGTTTGATCCACTTTTTCTAACTCTCTCTCTCTTTTATATTGTGCCTTGCATTGATTCATATTGTTCATTCATATTTATATGCTTGGTATTATTTGTTTGTGTGCCTCACTTGTGTTGAACCAAGAGACCTTCATATAGCATCTGAACTCTTATTTAGAGGAAATTAGAGGAGATAGTCCAGAGCCCTTCACCAGGAATTCGGCTACACTCTTTGGTTATACTAAGTGTGTTGCACTTGACATTGTGACCCTTGACCGAACACTACCACCCCTGGCACCTATATTATATGGCATATTCATGACTATCACTTTTATGGGGACTTGATTATTATATTATTACCAGACATTTGATACTCCTGAACTCCTGTACTCCTGTATTCCTGAAGCCCTGAAAAAGGGTAGCTCCTGATACTATACTCCAGTTGATCCCCGTAATAGGATAACCATGAATATAGGATTACTATGAATACCTTGTGGACATTATCACTGGAAAAATTCTATAATTAGACAACTTACACCGGGATGGGGGAAACTGATGAGTACCGATATAGTCTCCATGTTTATGATGGTCTTATAGCGTCGCGCGGCAAATACTTGGAATCGACCTGGAGGCCACCAGGCGCTTCCGTGGGGTGCTTGACACCCCTACTCCCCTACTTGCCGGTTGTGCCATAAGCCCCTGGGCCTATTCCTGTGGCAGCAGTGACATTCTGTTCCTATTCGGACGTACAATAAGTCCCGGTACCTAGCGGTACGTTCTGGCTCAGCACAGGATACTCCTTGACCGTTGTCCCGGGCATGTACGGGACCCATTCTAAGCATGGTTCGTCTACTCCATCAGTTTTCAATAACTTACTCTCTGGTCTGTATGCTGAGATATGTGGGATGGGACACATACCGACGTATACAAATCAGATGAGTCTTAATAACTTAATAATAACAAATCCGGATATATGACTAGCTATACACTTGATCTATACTGCTCACCACTTATACCTATGCTATCTTGTTGGATTACTTGATTGCTTCCATACTGTTCCATTATTATGTTATTGTGAAGGAAAAATCAGGTTATATAAACTCAGATTACAGTGACATGAGGTATAAGGTATATATATGAGGGGTTTCCTTATTTGAATTATTCCTTCGACGTACTAATCTCACAAATCGGTAATGTGGGCTTATATAACTAATTTTCCTGTAGTTACTTTACTTACTATCTCATTTCATGTTCATATGTGCTTATATTCATGATACACATTTTCTGTACACATGTACCTGTTATGCACGCCACTTGGCTTTACTATATGTACTCGCAGGGTTGCATCTGACAACCCTGAATTCTCATGTCCACATCTAGAGCCCGGACCTTGGTGGCCTTGCTGGAGCTTATCAGAGTGTGCAGCAGATCCTTCAGTGGCGATCAGGGTGTAACAGAAGCTTGGTCGCCGCCGTAGCTTTTCCTTCTAGCTCTTCTCCTGATTGGCTCTCGAGGTCTCTCTTGCTGTATTGTGAGTACCTCTCAGCTTTTGTATATCTCTTCGCATTATGTACTCTTGTATTTTCTAGTGATGTAATATTCTTGTAATATTGTATCACTCTCTGCGATGACCATGTACTTGTGTTATTTCTGTTGGGATGTATATTACAACTGCGCTTTCGCACTCTGATTCTTGCATGTACTGATGCTTAGCGTATATACGTGAGGGTTTTTCTGACCTGCGTATATATGTCGCAGTGGCTTTTCCGTACCCACCGGATCGGGGCGCCATAGGTTGGTATCAGAGCCTAGGCTCTAACATCCTCAGTACAACTAGTTGGCAGATTAATGATGTATTAATCTGTAGCTGGAGAGCATGAGTCTTGAATATACATTCCAATTGCAAGTATGGTGTTATATATTCCTTCCTCCCAATCATTTCTTTAGATCGTGAGACCCTTCTATATTTTTCCTTTCAGCTTCTTCCTATCATCCCTTCAACCAACTCAGATATGGAAGGTTGGAGAACTTGTAACGGTCCTGACACTTCTCATGACAACTCTAATGGAGATGGTGACAACATGATGAGGGTACTTCATGGCATGATGGAGAGTCAGCATCAGCAGACAGAGCTCCTTCGATAAGCATTATTGACAGCACCTAGAGAGCAGAGGCCTGGTAATGTATCCGATTTCAGGAAACTGCAGCCGGCTACATTTTTGGGTACAGAGAAGCCGTTGGACGCAGAGCAGTGACTGATTAACACTACAGATCTTCTGAAGGCAGCCCAGATTCCTGATGAGAACCAGGTGAAAGTGGTGAAGATCCAGCTGAAGGATGTGGCCAGAACCTGATGGTTGGCAGAAGAACAAGATTGGAGAGGCCTATTACTTGGGATCAGTTCTCGAGGGGTTTCTATGAGAGGTTCTTCCCTGCAACCGCTCAGAAAGAGATGGAGGAGCATTTCATCAGGTTGTAGCAGTTGAACCGATCTGTTGATGAGTACGCTGCAGAATTTCTGAGACTCATTCGGTTTGCATCCTACATGGTGAGCGATGAGGAGAAGCGGGCCAGCAGATTTCAACAGGGGCTGAAGATGGACATCCAGATATTTCTTATCCCTCAGCAGCTTAAGACGTACTCTCAGGTTCTCTCTATTGCCCGTGACGTCGAACTGGGACTGGAGAAGAAAGATAAGCACCAGATGCAGAACAAGCCAGTGAAGAGACCTTTCCAGTTGATGGATGAAGAGACCCAACCAGGCCCAGCGATGGTCTGATAGTCAGGAGACCATTCCGACCCCTCCTTCAGCAGGCGATATGTGAATATTGCCTGAGGCCCGGACACATCCAGAGCAATTGCCGAAGGGCGAACGGGCTGTGTTTGGCATGTGGATCTGGTGATCATTCATTAGGTGTTTGTCTGTTCAAGAGGACTGGAATGCTACCCCAGCACCTCTAGCACTTCTAGCACCACAGCTAGGAAGGAACCCCGAGCCCATTGGCAGGAGAGCTCCACTCCCCCCCCCCAGCAGCGACGAGCAAGAGTTGGAGCTGACCGTGGGAGAGGCCACGCTTATAATTTGTCAGCAAGAGAAGCCAAGGCGTCAGTTGTGGTAGCAGAAGGACAAGGTGCTCAGTACCCAGATCAGGAGCCCTGAAGATGTTTCTGTAACCGCTATTCCCTAACCTTTTGTATCCTGAGATTGTAATCTCCCTTATCATTTTCACTTTATCATATTATCATCGTTGACCTAATCTCTTCCATGTTCATCTCCCTCCTTATAGAAATTTCGAGGACGAAATTTTGTTAGGTGGGTAGATTGTAGCACTCCGTTCCCAGGATACGTACCCAGATGCGTGTCCCGACTTTTTCAACTGTACTATTACAATTTTCTTCCAGTATTTGTTTTTAGTTATGATTTCTCATGTTTTTGGTATCGAATCTAGATTCTCAGATCTAGAATAAGCCCTGACCAGGACTGGGAACCCGATACTAGCCTGCAACCCGATTTGACCTTTTTGGTAGTCCAATTTGATCGATTTTAGTTTCAGAAACTATTTTCTAATATTTTATATTTTCATGATTTTATGGAATTTTTCAGAATTTTTCTGCAAAATCTCCAAAATCGGTGTCGATCGTCATCGCTAACCGATTCCCGGATTTTTAGTTCTCAAATGGGATTGAATTTTTAAAAATGGCTTTCACATTACTTCTTAGAATTTTATTTTCTTTCTAAATATATTTTTTAAGATTTTTTTAAATTTATCAAAATTTCACCAATTCTGGTGTCAGCCGGTATCGCCAGAATATTCCAAGATTTTAATTTAAAAATTACATTGAATTTCTCGAATCCAATTTCACCAGTCATCTTAAATAATATTTTCTAATTTTGAGAATTTTTTGAAACATTTCTGAAACAGTCGAATTTTCGTCCTATTAAAATAATAATATTATTTACCGACAATCTTTTTCTCGCTTTTTCCTTCTACTCTCCTACTTTATACTCCCAGATATTTTAATAAATTAATTAATTAACAATAAAATTTTTATATTATTTTCTCTTCTTTTTCCTTAAATTTTTCCCTTTTCTTTAATTTTCTTTCCTTTTCTTTCTTTTTCTTTTCTTCCCTTTGACTTTCCCTATCCCTACTCCCAGCCGCACCCGCCGCCTACCACAGCCTCATCAGCCGCCTGCAGGGCTGCTGCTGCAGCAGGCCCTCTCCCCTTCCCTAATTCATCATTTCTTTTCCCTTCTCCTTCTCTATTTAACCCTCTATTTTCCTTTTCATTTTCATTTCAAAATCCAGAAATAATTCCATCATCTTCAACCAATAACAAACCCATTCCATCTTCTCCACTGCCGCCTCCACCATCACCCCCGCCGCTGCCGGCCGCCCCTAGGTCGGCCATCTACTCCCCCACACCCCTCTCTACTTCACCGCCTCCTTCAACCTCCACCAACTCCCCACCATCTCTAATTTCACCAAAACCTATCACCACCACCTCCCTTCCTCCTCCAAAATTCACCATCATCTCCATCAAATTCACCACTTCCACCACCCCATCATCACCTCCTCCTCCTCCTCTAACTCCCCACCACCTCCAACAACCACCATAACCGCCACCACTATCAACCACCACTACCACCTCCACAAACACCAACCACAACACCAAAAAAACAACACCACCCCCTCTCTCCGGGCCCTAGGCCGCCCTCCTCCTCGCCAGCCGTCCTCCGGCGGCGGCGGCGGCGGCGCCGCCCAGGCCGCCGGCCACCCCTTCCCCCTTCCATTTCTTTCTTTCTTTTTCTTCTTCTTTCTTTATTTCTTTCTTTCTTTTCTTTTCTTCTTTCTTTCTTTCCCTAAAATAATACCCACTTTCAACATTCCCTAAAATACCTATCCCCTCATTTTCAAATTACTTCCCCATATTTACAATCAAACCCCTCCCCTTTTAATTCCTATTTCTTTTCTAAAAATAATCCTATACTCTCTCTCTCTCCTCCCTCTCTCTCCTCTCTCATTCCCTCCCTAATATTTATATATATATTTAAATTTATATATTTTAATATATATATGGGCTAGTGGCTTGCTCGCACGGGTTCGCGGATTTCTCGGATATTAACCGGTATTTTATCACAGTTTCAGGCGAGTGCTTTATATTAAACTTAAAAATAACTACCTTTAATTTATTACATGACATTGATATGTGAATGTCGTATTACTACCGTAACATGCCTAACACTTGCTGATGTAATATTTAGTACATGATTTCTTACTATACAAGCTTATAGATGGTATTGTACTCGGTATTACCAGACACTTGACATGTTATATTTGATGCATGATTTATGGCACCGACACTTGATATGTTATATTTGATACCTGATCCACGGCACTTTATATCTAACTGTTGGCCCAAAGGCCTTCCACTCTAGTTTTGATGATGATTAACTCATGTAGTTATGTTTACTAATAATCTTGTGTTGCTTAAGTTTCAGATCATTAACCAAGATATTAGTTGGTGATTAGCTTCAACAAGGTGTTTAGAAGCTTTTCATGATGATTCCAGGGCCAAAGCGTCAAGATCACACATTGCCTAGCCCATGGATGGAGTTTTGGAGCAAGTCTCTTGTTGACATAAAGACTTAGGTATCCTAATTTAGATAGTGTGTTTTAGATCCATTTGTAAAGCTTAGTATAGTTGATATGCTCAAGTGCACAACACACACGTTTCATGATTTAGATTTTGGTTTTCATGAATAGTTTGATCAAAACAAGTTTACTTTATTTCTATGTATATTAGATATGTTCTAGATATACATACATGCTCATATGACTTATACAAACTTAGTTTGACATACCTATTCATGTAGTTTTATGTTTTGGTATAAAACATATTTTTGTAATTAAAGACAAAAACTATGATATATTTGTTGAATGTATATTAGACCTATGTCCATATGCATCATGCTTAATAATGTTCAAATATCATGTTTTTGTATTTTTATAAGTTTTTAGGAAAATCAGATTTCCTATTGAAAAATCAAGTTTGATAAAAATACAAGTTTTGTTTTTGATAAAATTGGCAAGACACAAAAATGAATTGATATGTTGATATATTGTCTTGGAATTTTTATCACTTATTTGAGTTTCAATATAAAATGATAAAACAATTTTTATGGTATTTTTAAAAGAGATAAAAGATTTTTTAGAAAATATTTTTCCAAATTTTCTGTCTTTTTTTGTGCTGACAGGCTGGTCGGTCGACCCGGACGGTCGACCGCACCAAGAGCCGGTCGACCCGTAGGGTCGACCGACGTGCACAGATGTGCACGTCTGGGCAGACACAAAAACGGTCGACCGGGCCGGTCGACCGGGTCTGAGAGCTCTGCTCTCTGTTTGTTTGGGTCGACCGGGCGGTCGACCGCTGCAGAAGAGTTCTGCTCTCGGTTTGTTTCGATCGACCGAGCCGGTCGACCGCTGTTGCCCAACGGTCATATTTCTGACCGTTGGCGGTCGACCGGACCGGTCGACCGTTGCCTGTCAGAGCTGCCAGCTCAGCTCTAATGGCTAGTTTTCTGTTGGGGCTATAAAAACCCCATCTCTTTGGGGATTTTGGCCAAGTTTTTGAAGAGAAAAAATTCTAATTTTCTGAAGTGTTTAAAACAAGTTTTTCAAAAGTGTTTGGGGCTTTAATCTTTCAATCTTTATTGTTTTAGGTTTTTGGAAAAATCAAAGAAAAGAATAGTTTGGGAGATTTGTCTTGGTTTTCATTCTATATCTTTTGCAAGAATTTTCCCAAGTGTTATTTCTTTGTTGCTTGTTTTCCAAACACCTAGTTTTCCACACTTGAGCTATCATACTATCCTAACCTATTAGGATCTTGTTTTTGTGGAAAAGAAAAGAGAAAAAGAAAGAGAGAGTTTTTGAGGTTGTTGTTGTAACCTCTAAGTTGTACACCCTTATTCTTATTGTATCCCTCTTCGGTAGAGGTGATCGGGTGATTGGTTTGTATCCCTCAAGTGTGAGGTGATTGAGTTTGGTTGTAAACCCTCTTCGGTAGAGGTGTTGGTTGTTGTTGTTGTATTGGCTACGGGCCTTATCCCTCCTCGGTAGAGGTGGATTGTGGTTGTATAGCCTCGGTGGCTTTGTAAAGGTTGAGAGAGGAGTTTGGTACTCCTATATTGGATTGGGAAATCCTACATGGTGGTGTAGGCGGGGATGTAGAGTTGGGTACTCGAACCTCGAAACAAATCTTTGTGTTAGCGTTTGATCCAATTTCTCTCAACTCTATTCTTTTTACATTTGTGCAAAGCATCATACTTCATTCATATCATATTTGCTTATGTTGAGCATAATTCATCTTGTAACGCCCCGATCCCGGCGATACGGGGACGTCACTGCAACGTATATACGTAGGTCAGAACTACCCTCCCGTATATACGCTAAGCATCAGTACAAACAAGAATCAGAGTACGGAAGCATATGGTGCATTATACATTTCAACACATATATACAAATTACAGAGTTATCACCAGAGGTGATGAATATTACAATAATAATACATCACAGATATGCGCAAATGCGAGAGTACAAAAGGTATACATGTATGAACAGCGGGAATACAAGGAAAGGTACCAGTATAAACAGTATAAAAGTTACTCACGAGTTTAAAAAGAGAAACTCGAGAGACTCACAGGGGGCCTGGAAGGATGTGGCTCAGGACGGTCGGCTGGAGATCCACGCTACTGCTGCGTTACTCTGAACACATGCTCCTAGCTCCAAGACCTGGACGTGAGAATCCAGGGGAGTCAAATGATACTCCCCAGGCGAGTGGTGAAGCAAAACCAAGTGGTGAAGCAGGGTGAGCACAATAATGCATATATCAAGTGATATCAAGTAGGAAATACTCAGGAGGCAGATAGGTTAGAGCAGGTATGAATAGATATGGCAGGATAATCATAAACAGGAAATCCGAATAAAACCAATCCGAGCTACCAGGTAGTTATAACATAATACTCATAAAACAGGAAATCCGATATAAAGTCCCGGAGAATCAAATACGGTAAGGCACATCACAGATTCATAACCGTTTAAGTTGCAGGCTTTGGTATGCGTCCCATTCCACATACCTCTACTTACAACTTAAAGAGCCGGTTATTATGACACTTTATTATTACTCGTCTAACCCATATATCTAGGTATGTGGCTCGGTGTACGGCCAACTCACATACATCCATATATAAGCAAGTCGAGGTTGTTATTGAAACAGCGGTTGTATCAACGAACTATGTTTACAGTGGGTCCCGTACATGCCCGGGACCACGGTCCAGGATTGTTCCGTTGCATGGAAACGGAAGCCAGCCGCAAGGCCTATCAGGAGGGACTTATGTATGCCCTTATAATAATGAAGCCAGGAATAAGGGAGCCAGCTCTCCCCTCGGTCCCCTGGAGTACCACAGGTCAGACCGGAAATATAGTGCACAACCTAAAGCCACTGTAAACACGAACACATATCGATATCCGCATATTTCCCCCGACCCAATACAAGTTGGTCCATTTTAAGATTCAATAATTTAATTATCACTTTACGGGAAAAAACAGGAAATGAACATGATCAGGAATCAGGAGTACACAAATACATATAGTCAAGTCACTGCATGTAAAGCAGGAAAACAAGTCACTGATCATGATACAGGATAATAAAGTAAAGTTCCCGTAAAGGTGATCACAAGTCAAGTATATCATGCTGGGTATAAAGTGATAGCATGATAGGGTGATGATATATAACAAGTAACCAATCATAACAAGAGATGGATAATAATCAGGTAGCAAGTTACGTCAAGAGATTGATAATAGTCTGGGTAAGTCAGGTCATACAAATAGGGTCTTACCAAATAGTAGCAAGTCAGGTGGTCAGGTGGTATACACTAGATGGTCAGGTGATATACATGTGTTAAAAGGAAGCATGCAACTAACTAGTCTGAAGTAATGGTATAGCGAGTGGTAACATAAAAGCAATGACCCAAAGTCCAACAAGTCCAACGACACGAAGGGTCGGCCACGCATAGCATAAAGCAATAAAAGATATAAAGCATGAAATACAATACATGAAGACTAGAGCGAGAATACTATCATAATCAATGGAATGAGAAGCAAGAGGGTAGCGAGTGAGAACACTCGCCTGAGTCACCAATATACCGAAATATCCGTAATCCACTGAAGTTCGGGATGCGCCATAACCTGTGATATAAATATGTAGAGTGAAGAGGAGAGAGAAAGAGTTAGAGAGAGAAAGAGAGGTTTAGAGAGAGAAAGTCTAGAGAGAGAAAATGGGATTTTTAGAGAGAGTCTATTTAGAGAGAGAAAGTGAGATTTCTAGAGAGAGAATCTAGAGGGAGATTTCTAGAGAGAGAATCTAGAGGGAGATTTCTAGAGAGAGAATCTAGAGGGAGATTTCTAGAGAGAGAAAATCTAGAGTGAGAAAGAGTGATTTTTAGAAAGGGATAACCTAGAGAGAGAAAGAGTGATTTTTAGAGGGAGAAACCCTAGAGAGAGAAAGTGGAGGTTTTAGAGAGGGTCTAGGGAGGAGTTAGAGAGAAAAACTGAGGAGAGAGAGGGAGAGGAATTGTAGAGAGAGGAGAGAGAGGAAGAGAGAGGAAGAGAGAGAGAGAAGGAAAGAGAGAGAAAGAGGAGAGAGAGAGAGAGCTGGAGAGAGAGAGCTAGAGTGAGAAAGAGAGGAGAGAGAAAGAGAGAGGAGAGAGAAACAGTGAGAGAGAGAGAACAAGAGAGAGAGAAAGAGAGAGCAGGATAGAGAGAGAAAGAGAAAGAGAGAGAGAGGAGAGAGAGAGAGAGCTAGAGTGAGAAAGAGAGGAGAGAGAAAGAGAGAGGAGAGAGAAACAGTGAGAGAGAGAGATAGATAGGGGCTGCTCACGCAGCCCCCCTCCAGTGCAAGGAGGGCCCACTGGCCGTGGGCCCTGGGGACCTGGCCGGCCCTCTGCCAGCCAGGGGCCTTGCCGGCGGCGGTCCTGGCCGCCGGCGGCCCAACAGAGAGAAGAGAGGGAGAGAGTGTGGGGGGCAGTAGCCCCCCCCTTCACATGCACAGGGGGCTGGAAGCCCCCTGGCCGGGCGAGGCAGCCACCGCCGGCGGAGCGCCGGCGGGGCGCAGGAACTGGGGTGGCCGGGGGCCACCCCAGGGGAGAGACAGGGAGGGGGCAGCAGCCCCCTCCCCCAACAGGCCACGGCCAGGGCCACAGGCCCTGGCCGGGCTCTGGCCGGGCTCTGGCCGCGGCAGTGCGGCCAGAGGGGAAACGCCGAGGGCCCTCCGGCCCATCGGCGGCCGGCGCAGGCCAGGGGTGGCCGGCGGCCACCCCAACAGTGAGGGAGAGAGAGGGAGGAAAGAGAGGGGGAGAGAGGGAGATCTGAGAGAGAGAAAAGGGAGAGGGGGAAACTGGCCCCCTTCTCCGGCCAGTGGCCGCCGGCGGCGGTCCTGGCCGCCGGCGAGGCCAACAGAGAGAGAGGGAGAGGGTCGGCGGTCTCGTGGGCGCCAGCAGGGGAGGAAAGAGAGAAGAGGGAAAAAGAAAAAGGAAAAAGAATAAATAAATAAAAAAAGATGGGAGATGGTGAGGTGGAGATATTTGTTGATGAGGTGGAGAAAATGGAAGTGTGTGGAAGTTGGTGGAAAAAGGAAGGAAAAGAAAGGAAAAGAAAGAAAGAAAGATTAAAAAAATAATAATATAATAATAAGGTTGAAAAATCGACTGTCTCCGAAAAATCCCCAAAAATACCCGGAGGTGGAAAACGTCATCCTGATGAATAATATGAAATCGGTTTTCAGAAATAAAATCTCATTTTCAAATTAAAAATCTGGAAGTCAACCGCCGATACCGGTCTACACCGGGTCGGCCGGATTTTGATAAATTCCAAAAAATCCCAGAAAATGCATTAAAGAATAAAATATGATTTTAAGACATAAAGTGAAAGCGGAATTCAGAAATTCAATTCCGATTGTAAACTAAAAATCCTGGAATCAGTTAACTACCGACTCCGAAGGAATTTTCATAAAATCATAAAATCCTCAGAAAAAGTATTTAAGTAAGAAATGTGATTCTAAGAATTAAAGTCTAAAGGACCATCTAGAAATTCCTAGCTGTGTGTGAATTAAAATTCCTGGAATCGGTTATCTACCGACTCCGGTGGAATATCCATAAATTCGTAAAATCTTTAGAAAAAGGATTTAGGTAGGAAATATTACTCTAAGAAGAATCGTCTAAAGACTCTTCGAGAAATTCCAAGTGGTTTGTGAATTAAAAATCCGGGAAGCGGTCAGCGACACTGGCCGACACCGGTTTTGAAGAAATTCATTTTAATTCCAGAAAAATCTAAAAAAATCATAGAAAATATATAATAATGGAAAATGATATTTAAACTAAAATCGGTCAAATCTAATCACCGGAAAGACCAAATCGAATAATATACTATAATCGAGTTCCTGGTTCGGACTGGGACTGACTCCGAGTCCACGAATCCAAATCCGAGACAAAACAACCATATAAGGAATTCATAATACAGAATAATTACAGGAAGTAAATCGAAAAAATACGATCGAAAATCTGAATACGCAACTAAGTACGTATTCTGGGAACGGGGTATTACAATCCACCCACCTTACAAAAAATTGCGTCCTCGCAATTTCGTTAAGGGGCAAATTGAATACAAAGGGACAAGGGTGGAATTTATACCAATTAAGATATGAAGCACTACAGGTAGGGCTCTCAAGTCAACTGAATAATAATCATACTCTGCATTTCCGGCTGATGATGTCGTGGCTGTGTAATAAATCTTTAGAATAATGTTGAATAATACTGATGATGTCGTGGCTGTGAAATAAATGAATACTGATGATGTCGTGGCTGTGTAATAAAGAAAACCCCGAAAATCCTGAGCATAATAAAGAAGACCAATAATTAAGAGTCCGACTGCTGTCCTCTGAAAGATAGCCAGATCAAGATCGATCTGGAGAATACCAAGCTTCATAGAATTCACCGAAGAGATCACATAATAGCTTCATGCAGAACCAGCCACTACCTTCCTAGTCTATTCATATCTTAAGATAGTATAAGGCTTCATAAAACCAAAACATAAAACCAAAACAGGGAAAGGATAGGAGAGACTAGGAATCAAAGGAAAAGATAGTCAAGGAGGGATTTGAAATCAAAGGAAAGATAGTCAAGAAATAGATAACTCTGCACTTGTAGTTGGAATGTATAACCAAGATTCATGTATTCCAGTTGCAAATCGCTTTACCATTGATTTGCCTTCTGGACGTACTGAGGAAGTAAGAGCCTAAGCTCTGATACCAACCTGTAACGCCCCGATCCCGGCGATACGGGGACGTCACTGCAACGTATATACGTAGGTCAGAACTACCCTCCCGTATATACGCTAAGCATCAGTACAAACAAGAATCAGAGTACGGAAGCATATGGTGCATTATACATTTCAACACATATATACAAATTACAGAGTTATCACCAGAGGTGATGAATATTACAATAATAATACATCACAGATATGCGCAAATGCGAGAGTACAAAAGGTATACATGTATGAACAGCGGGAATACAAGGAAAGGTACCAGTATAAACAGTATAAAAGTTACTCACGAGTTTAAAAAGAGAAACTCGAGAGACTCACAGGGGGCCTGGAAGGATGTGGCTCAGGACGGTCGGCTGGAGATCCACGCTACTGCTGCGTTACTCTGAACGCATGCTCCTAGCTCCAAGACCTGGACGTGAGAATCCAGGGGAGTCAAATGATACTCCCCAGGCGAGTGGTGAAGCAAAACCAAGTGGTGAAGCAGGGTGAGCACAATAATGCATATATCAAGTGATATCAAGTAGGAAATACTCAGGAGGCAGATAGGTTAGAGCAGGTATGAATAGATATGGCAGGATAATCATAAAACAGGAAATTCGAATAAAACCAATCCGAGCTACCAGGTAGTTATAACATAATACTCATAAAACAGGAAATCCGATATAAAGTCCCGGAGAATCAAATACGGTAAGGCACATCACAGATTCATAGCCGTTTAAGTTGCAGGCTTTGTATGCGTCCCATTCCACATACCTCTACTTACAACTTAAAGAGCCGGTTATTATGACACTTTATTATTACTCGTCTAACCCATATATCTAGGTATGTGGCTCGGTGTACGGCCAACTCACATACATCCATATATAAGCAAGTCGAGGTTGTTATTGGAAACAGCGGTTGTATCAACGAACTATGTTTACAGTGGGTCCCGTACATGCCCGGGACCACGGTCCAGGATTGTTCCGTTGCATGGAAACGGAAGCCAGCCGCAAGGCCTATCAGGAGGGACTTATGTATGCCTTATAATAATGAAGCCAGGAATAAGGGAGCCAGCTCTCCCCTCGGTCCCCTGGAGTACCACAGGTCAGACCGGAAATATAGTGCACAACCTAAAGCCACTGTAAACACGAACACATATCGATATCCGCATATTTCCCCCGACCCAATACAAGTTGGTCCATTTTAAGATTCAATAGTTTAATTATCACTTTACGGGAAAAACAGGAAATGAACATGATCAGGAATCAGGAGTACACAAATACATATAGTCAAGTCACTGCATGTAAAGCAGGAAAACAAGTCACTGATCATGATACAGGATAATAAAGTAAAGTTCCCGTAAAGGTGATAATCACAAGTCAAGTATATCATGCTGGGTATAAAGTGATAGCATGATAGGGTGATGATATATAACAAGTAACCAATCATAACAAGAGATGGATAATAATCAGGTAGCAAGTTACGTCAAGAGATTGATAATAGTCTGGGTAAGTCAGGTCATACCAATAGGGTCTTACCAAATAGTAGCAAGTCAGGTGGTCAGGTGGTATACACTAGATGGTCAGGTGATATACATGTGTTAAAAGGAAGCATGCAACTAACTAGTCTGAAGTAATGGTATAGCGAGTGGTAACATAAAAGCAATGACCCAAAGTCCAACAAGTCCAACGACCACGAAGGGTCGGCCACGCATAGCATAAAGCAATAAAAGATATAAGCATGAAATACAATACATGAAGACTAGAGCGAGAATACTATCATAATCAATGGAATGAGAAGCAAGAGGGTAGCGAGTGAGAACACTCGCCTGAGTCACCAATATACCGAAATATCCGTAATCCACTGAAGTTCGGGATGCGCCATAACCTGTGATATAAATATGTAGAGTGAAGAGGAGAGAGAAAGAGTTAGAGAGAGAAAGAGAGGTTTAGAGAGAGAAAGTCTAGAGAGAGAAAATGGGATTTTTAGAGAGAGTCTATTTAGAGAGAGAAAGTGAGATTTCTAGAGAGAGAATCTAGAGGGAGATTTCTAGAGAGAGAATCTAGAGGGAGATTTCTAGAGAGAGAATCTAGAGGGAGATTTCTAGAGAGAGAAAATCTAGAGTGAGAAAGAGTGATTTTTAGAAAGGGATAACCTAGAGAGAGAAAGAGTGATTTTTAGAGGGAGAAACCCTAGAGAGAGAAAGTGGAGGTTTTAGAGAGGGTCTAGGGAGGAGTTAGAGAGAGAAACTGAGGAGAGAGAGGGAGAGGAATTGTAGAGAGAGGAGAGAGAGGAAGAGAGAGGAAGAGAGAGAGAGAAGGAAAGAGAGAGAAAGAGGAGAGAGAGAGAGAGCTGGAGAGAGAGAGCTAGAGTGAGAAAGAGAGGAGAGAGAAAGAGAGAGGAGAGAGAAACAGTGAGAGAGAGAGAACAAGAGAGAGAGAGAGAGAGAGAGCAGGATAGAGAGAGAAAGAGAAAGAGAGAGAGAGGAGAGAGAGAGAGAGCTAGAGTGAGAAAGAGAGGAGAGAGAAAGAGAGAGGAGAGAGAAACAGTGAGAGAGAGAGATAGGGGCTGCTCACGCAGCCCCCCTCCAGCGCAAGGAGGGCCCACTGCCGTGGGCCCTGGGGACCTGGCCGGCCCTCTGCCGGCCAGGGGCCTTGCCGGCGGCGGTCCTGGCCGCCGGCGGCCCAACAGAGAGAAGAGAGGGAGAGAGAGTGGGGGGCAGTAGCCCCCCCTTCACATGCACAGGGGGCTGGAAGCCCCCTGGCCGGGCGAGGCAGCCACCGCCGGCGGAGCGCCGGCGGGGCGCAGGAACTGGGGTGGCCGGGGGCCACCCCAGGGGAGAGACAGGGAGGGGGCAGCAGCCCCCTCCCCCAACAGGCCACGGCCAGGGCCACAGGCCCTGGCCGGGCTCTGGCCGCGGCAGTGCGGCCAGAGGGGAAACGCCGAGGGCCCTCCGGCCCATCGGCGGCCGGCGCAGGCCAGGGGTGGCCGGCGGCCACCCCAACAGTGAGGGAGAGAGAGGGAGGAAAGAGAGGGGGAGAGAGGGAGATCTGAGAGAGAGAAAAGGGAGAGGGGGAAACTGGCCCCTTCTCCGGCCAGTGGCCGCCGGCGGCGGTCCTGGCCGCCGGCGAGGCCAACAGAGAGAGAGGGAGAGGGTCGGCGGTCTCGTGGGCGCCAGCAGGGAGGAAAGAGAGAAGAGGGAAAAAGAAAAAGGAAAAAGAATAAATAAATAAAAAAAAGATGGGAGATGGTGAGGTGGAGATATTTGTTGATGAGGTGGAGAAAATGGAAGTGTGTGGAAGTTGGTGGAAAAAGGAAGGAAAAGAAAGGAAAAGAAAGAAAGAAAGATTAAAAAATAATAATAATATAATAATAAGGTTGAAAAATCGACTGTCTCCGAAAAATCCCCAAAAATACCCGTAGGTGGAAAACGTCATCCTGATGAATAATATGAAATCGGTTTTCAGAAATAAAATCTCATTTTCAAATTAAAAATCTGGAAGTCAACCGCCGATACCGGTCTACACCGGGTCGGCCGGATTTTGATAAATTCCAAAAAATCCCAGAAAATGCATTAAAGAATAAAATATGATTTAAGACATAAAGTGAAAGCGGAATTCAGAAATTCAATTCCGATTGTAAACTAAAAATCCTGGAATCAGTTAACTACCGACTCCGAAGGAATTTTCATAAAATCATAAAATCCTCAGAAAAAGTATTTAAGTAAGAAATGTGATTCTAAGAATTAAAGTCTAAAGGACCATCTAGAAATTCCTAGCTGTGTGTGAATTAAAATTCCTGGAATCGGTTATCTACCGACTCCGGTGGAATATCCATAAATTCGTAAAATCTTTAGAAAAAGGATTTAGGTAGGAAATATTACTCTAAGAAGAATCGTCTAAAGACTCTTCGAGAAATTCCAAGTGGTTTGTGAATTAAAAATCCGGGAAGCGGTCAGCGACACTGGCCGACACCGGTTTTGAAGAAATTCATTTTAATTCCAGAAAAATCTAGAAAATCATAGAAAATATATAATAATGGAAAATGATATTTAAAACTAAAATCGGTCAAATCTAATCACCGGAAAGACCAAATCGAATAATATACTATAATCGAGTTCCTGGTTCGGACTGGGACTGACTCCGAGTCCACGAATCCAAATCCAAGACAAAACAACCATATAAGGAATTCATAATACAGAATAATTACAGGAAGTAAATCGAAAAAATACGATCGAAAATCTGAATACGCAACTAAGTACGTATTCTGGGAACGGGGTATTACACATCTTGTCATATTATTTGCTTGTGTTGTGCCTTGCATGATCCATATTGCTATATCCTTGATTGCTTGGCTTGATTGTGTGTGCACATTGCTTGGTTTGCTTGTGTGTGTGTGTGCCCAACTTATACTCATCCAACAAGAGCTTCACATAGCGCCTCAACCCATTTCAAGGGGAATCAAGGGGAGTTAGTCCAGAGCCTCGCAAGGGGAATTCGGCTACACTGTTGTATTGTATTAGTTTGTGCATAATTTACATTAGCTTCCACATTTAGCGCACTTAGTTTTGCATTTAATCCTAGATTAGCACTAACACCTATTCACCCCCCCTCTAGGTATTTTTCAATTGGTATCAGAGCTAGTGCTCCTGATACTTAGGCTTAACATCCTAGGAGTGAGATCCATTTGCTTGTTTGCACACATTTAGTTTACCATGGCCTTCATGACCCCACCTATGTATGACCCTTCCAACATTCATGTTTGGAAGATTAGGATGACCGTTTATTTACAAACCCTAGGTCATAAAGTTTATCTTGCTATTACCAAGGAATCCTTCCTTAGTGATCGCAATCATATAGGGGCCAATGCACAAGCCCTAGAGGCCATTAGAAGCACATTACCTAAAAATTATCTTATGTGTGTTTCTAACATTGATTCCGCCTTTGCAGTGTGGAACAAATTAACAACAACAACCACCACCTCGGAGCTTCAAGTGCAAATCCAAGAAGAGGAATCTAGTGGAGAATCCGATTCACAATGCTTCATGGTCCAAGGGAATGACTCCCTTGAGGTACATTCGGAACCCCACTTAGATAGTGATGATTGCTCTAGTTCTTCAAATGATTATGTTGATTCCCATGCTTTGAATGAAGAACTATCCATAGTTGTGAAAAATTAATAGAAAACTATAAAGTTTTGAAAAAGAAGAGTCTAGGCATTAATAATGAAAATAAAAATTTGATTGCTAGACTTGATGTTATTTTGCAAGAGAAAGAGGAGATTGCTAATGAGAGGGATTCATTAAAATCTTAACTTGATCTTGCACTTAAAGAAAATGAGTTTTTGAAAAATAAAAATGATTGCCATGTTCTTTTGAAGAAAAATGATAACTTGTCTTCAAAAGTTGATTTTATTTTAAAAGAGAATGTTGATTTGAAAAATAAAATTATTTCCATTTCAAATGATTTAGATGTGTGTTTAAAGAAAAATGTTGTTTTGAAGAATAAGATGGATGAACATGTTTGCCATGCTAGTGTAGCTTCTTCATCTAGTCTACCTAATGCATGTACCTCTTCTTCTAGGATTAATGATGATATTTGTATGTTAAGAAGAGAGTAGATTGTTTGGGCTCCACTATGAGCCAATGTACCATGAACCACACACGCTTGGAAACCTTGGTTCGTAAGAAACAAGTTCCAACTTTTATGCATGCACACCCTCCACGGCATACACATGCTCCACACAGACACCATCAACACATGTATGCTCATGTGTACACATGTACACATTGTGGCCGAAAAGGCCATCTTGCTAAATTTTGTTATGATAGATTAAATGTTTCAAATTTAGCAAAGAAATTTGTTTGGGTTAGGGAAGGGACTAACCCCCATGGACCCAACAAGATGTGGGTACCAAAGACCACCCCTCCTATTATTTTTGATGTAGGTGTGGGCTCTCACATGACGTGAGAGTGATGACACCTTGGAGTGAATGCGTTCCAAGCTTAAAGGAAATCATATGGATGCATCACTTTCAAGGGAAGATTTGGTGGAGATGACCACCATGTTTTGGAGACAAGGAGAGTTGCCTTCTAGGTTTTGGTAACAATTCTTAACTCCTTATTATTGTTTACATGCTTTCCATTTCATTGTTTATAGCATGTTTTTGATGTCTATGGATTAGTATGTAAATACCATGATTATTAGATCCTTGACATACATGTATAGTATTTGAGACACACATGCTTGCATGAACCCATACTTAGTATTCTCACTTTTGTTTAAACTATAATGTACATCATGAATCTAATGCATGTGAATTTACATAGTAATCATGTCTTAGTTTTATCATGATGATTTTTATCTTGTTTTTGATGCTTCTTGTTAAGATTACTTGTTTAGATGTTAGTTTTCATTAAGACTAGGATTTATACTTGTACATATAGTGGGCCACAAATAAATCTATATATGTTTGGGCTTGAGTGCTTATTTGAACCCATTAGATGTGCTAGTATAGTCTAGTTTTGATGATTCATACATTTCAAACTTGTATTCCATTTTTGGATTTATTTTATGAGTTTTTCACTTCATGTATATGCTTGTATTGCCAAACTTTAAGATATACATGTATACCCCTTGAGTCATTTGCCTTTCAGCAAATCTATATATGGACTCAATTGTGTTTAGGGATATGTATGTATACTTATTGTGTTGACAATTCATACATATACCTTGAAATGAAATGTGTTTTGGTGAAGATTTAGTTTTTCTTAATTTTGTGTTTAATTGTTTAACTTCATGTATATGTCTATCTTGTCCAAACTATTAGATATACATGTTTATCCTTTTGAGCCACGTGCCTTCATGCATATATATATGGTGGACTCGTTGTGTTTTGGATATGTATGTATATTTTAATTTGTACTTGACATACATATGCCATGAAGATTAAATAAGTTTTGATGATTTTCGTGTTTTCTATGTTTAAGGAATAATTGAGCTTAATGAAAATTTCATGATTATGATATTCACACTATATTTGTACACTCACTTTTCTTTCTTGCTCATGTTTTGTTTTCATGAGTCAAAATTATGCTTAATTGGATTAGAGTGTTGATTTTCATGTGGATTTCTTATTTCATGAAAACAATTTTGTTTTATTCCTTACTTGAAGGATTTCGTACTAGTTTAAAAGATTTTCCATTTAACTAGTTACGGTATTCTTCACTATGGTAGTGATTTTCAAACAAAGCTTATTTTCAAATCTATTTTGAAAACCCCTACCCTTAATGGGAGGTTGGATGGGAGATCATGGTCATGTATGCTTTAAAATGAAAATCATTTAAAACTTGAACCTTGATTGGGAGGTATTGTAATATGATGTATACACTTGAACTTATTGCTATGTCAATTGGTATCATTGAACTCTTTCAATTGGTATCATTTTGATCTTTGTGTATACTCATATGTTTATTGTGTATGTATATTTTCAATTGGTATCATCTATTAGTGATTGGTACTCATTCTATTTCATACACATATACTTGTTTTATTAGTGCTTAAGATATACATTTTTTACAAAATCTTGTTTATGCTAGTGCTTGAGTTTCAATTTTATTTTAATTGATTACTTTTAAATTGGTATCAAGCCCATGCATCTGTTTAGTTGGTATTTCATAAAGGGGGAGAAAATTTAATTTTGTCTTTCAATTGGTGATTGTTCAATTAGTATTTGTTTCCCACTCCCTTACTTTATGATTAAAAATTTCATATTGGTATCATATGTTTAATATGAAAATTATTTACTATTGGTATCAAAATTTTGTTTAGACATTCAAAATTTATTATTGTTTAATTTCAATTGATATCAAGATGTTTCATGTGTTTTTGCTTAAAATTGGTATCTAAAATTTTTTTAAAAAAAAATACAAAAGTTTTGATTTGTATTGACTATATGCATATAGATTCATGATGAGTGTATCTTGTATTGAAGAGCTTAATATCTCTTCATTATGTGGTACACGTGTGTAGGGGGAGCTTCACATCTCCTCTTATGCATTACATAGTGTGTGTTATGTGAATTAGGGCTTAACATCCCTCCTTCATGTAATACATATGTGTAGGGAAGCTAACTTAACGTCTTCCTCTTCATGAATGTATATAGCATATAACATCTATTGATCTTTGTTTATTTTCAATTGATATCAAGATGCTTCATTGACATATTTTTCTATTGATATCATGTTGTTTATAGTCACCCCTTATTGACATTTTTTGTTTTAGACAAAAAGGGGAGAACATTGTTTTATTGTTTGGATTGTTTAACCCCTTTCTTGATCTTTTTGCTTGACAAAAAGGGGGAGAAAAATTTGTTGATTTGATTTTACTTTGTTTACCCCTTTGTTGATGATTGACAAAAAGGGGGAGAATTATTTGAGAGTTTAACATGTTTTTATATATGCATACTTATGTTTTTGCATATATTAAGTTTTATTGGTAAGTTTTAAGTTTTTATTGGTATCTAGAGCATCTAGTGTTTTTGTTGTTAATGCTTTATTAATTTAATTGGTAACTAGAGCTTCTAGAACATGTGTTTGTGTTTTATGCATATTGATGCATACATGTTTATGTACATTCATTGCATATATTTTATTTATTTGTTTATGCATGAGTTAAGGGGGAGCTTCTTTAAAGCCTAACTTTAATCCATGCATATATAACTCCATGAGTTTTTTCATCATCAAAAAGGGGGAGAATGTTGGCCCAAAGGCCTTCCACTCTAGTTTTGATGATGATTAACTCATGTAGTTATGTTTACTAATAATCTTGTGTTGTTTAAGTTTCAGATCATTAACCAAGATATTAGTTGGTGATTAGCTTCAACAAGGTGTTTAGAAGCTTTTCATGATGATTCCAGGGCCAAAGCGTCAAGATCACACATTGCCTAGCCCATGGATGGAGTTTTGGAGCAAGTCTTCTTGTTGACACAAAGACTTAGGTATCCTAGTTAGATAGTGTGTTTTAGATCCATTTGTAAAGCTTAGTATAGTTGATATGCTCAAGTGCACAACACACACGTTTCATGATTTGGATTTTGGTTTTCATGAATAGTTTGATCAAAACAAGTTTACTTTATTTCTATGTATATTAGATATGTTCTAGATATACATACATGCTCATATGACTTATACAAACTTAGTTTGACATACCTATTCATGTAGTTTTATGTTTTGGTATAAAACATATTTTTGTAATTAAAGACAAAAACTATGATATATTTGTTGAATGTATATTAGACCTATGTCCATATGCATCATGCTTAATAATGTTCAAATATCATGTTTTGTATTTCTATAAGTTTTTAGGAAAATCAGATTTCCTATTGAAAAATCAAGTTTGATAAAAATACAAGTTTTATTTTTGATAAAATTGGCAAGACACAAAAATGAATTGATATGTTGATATATTGTCTTGGAATTTTTATCACTTATTTGAGTTTCAATATAAAATGATAAAACTATTTTTATGGTATTTTTAAAAGAGATAAAAGATTTTTTAGAAAATATTTTTCCAAATTTTCTGTCTTTTTTTGTGCTGACAGGCTGGTCGGTCAACCCGGACGGTCGACCGCACCAAGAGCCGGTCGACCCGTAGGGTCGACCGACGTGCACAGATGTGCACGTCTGGGCAGACACAAAAACGATCGACCGGGCCGGTCGACCGGGTCTGAGAGCTCTGCTCTCTGTTTGTTTGGGTCGACCGGGCGGTCGACCGCTGCAGAAGAGTTCTGCTCTCGGTTTGTTTCGGTCGACCGAGCCGATCGACCGCTGTTGCCCAACGGTCATATTTCTGACCGTTGGCGGTCGACCGGACCGGTCGACCGTTGCCTGTCAGAGCTGCCAGCTCAGCTCTAACGGCTAGTTTTCTGTTGGGGCTATAAAAACCCCATCTCTTTGGGGATTTTGGCCAAGTTTTTGAAGAGAAAAAATTCTGGTTTTCTGAAGTGTTTAAAACAAGTTTTTCAAAAGTGTTTGGGGTTTTAATCTTTCAATCTTTATTGTTTTAGGTTTTTGGAAAAATCAAAGAAAAGAATAGTTTGGGAGATTTGTCTTGGTTTTCATTCTATATCTTTTGCAAGAATTTTCCCAAGTGTTATTTCTTTGTTGCTTGTTTTCCAAACACCTAGTTTTCCACACTTGAGCTATCATACTATCCTAACCTATTAGGATCTTGTTTTTGTGGAAAAGAAAAGAGAAAAAGAAAGAGAGAGTTTTTGAGGTTGTTGTTGTAACCTCTAAGTTGTACACCCTTATTCTTATTGTATCCCTCTTCGGTAGAGGTGATCGGGTGATTGGTTTGTATCCCTCAAGTGTGAGGTGATTGAGTTTGGTTGTAAACCCTCTTCGGTAGAGGTGTTGGTTGTGGTTGTTGTTTTGGCTACGGGCCTTATCCCTCTTCGGTAGAGGTGGATTGTGGTTGTATAGCCTCGGTGGCTTTGTAAAGGTTGAGAGAGGAGTTTGGTACTCCTATATTGGATTGGGAAATCCTACATGGTGGTGTAGGCGGGGATGTAGAGTTGGGTACTCGAACCTCGAAACAAATCTTTGTGTTAGCGTTTGATCCAATTTCTCTCAACTCTATTCTTTTTACATTTGTGCAAAGCATCATACTTCATTCATATCATATTTGCTTGTGTTGAGCATAATTCATCTTGTCATATTTATTTGCTTGTGTTGTGCCTTGCATAATCCATATTGCTATATCCTTGATTGCTTGGCTTGATTGTGTGTGCACATTGCTTGGATTGCTTGTGTGTGTGTGCCCAACTTATACTCATCCAACAAGAGCTTCACATAGCGCCTCAACCCATTTCAAGGGGAATCAAGGGGAGTTAGTCCAGAGCCTCGTGATTGGTATCCAATATTGCATATTTTACATCATAATTCCCATGCATATTACAAATAAATATGTGATTTTTACTCCTCTTCTCTACATATTTGCAGGTACACACTTAATGGAGAGATATCCAAATAATCACTTAATTAACACTAATTAAGTGATTAATCAAGATTAAAGATAAAGCCAAATTCAAATCCAGATCCAGAGAAATCCGCGCAACAAACGAAGATTCTAGATATACCACGTGGCTAACAACCTTGTAACTAATCTCCACCAGAAAGTTGTTAGCCAACGGCCACAAAAGTGCCGCGACTTGCGGCGGATCCACCGCAAAATCCGGGCCGTTGGATCTCAGATTTTGCGCCAACAAACTAGGCTCTCGAAGGTTCTCATCCATGCTATAAATACTCCATGAAGACCTGCGTACAAAGACTGATCAGAGAAGAGAGAGAGTTTAGTTCATAGTTTTGTATTTTGATAGTTTTTGTTTAGGGTTTTTAGCTCTCTATGATCTTCTTCTCCCTAGATTTCATTGCAAGAGAGAGTTGTATGAGAGAGAGAGCTTGTATCAACAAGGAGTGACAACTTGGAGCTATACAAGGATTGATCCATTCTCATTTACTCTACTTGAGCTTGATTCTAGTTTGTTTTCTTTCCTTACTTGCTTGTTTACTTTCTAGCAATTTATTCATGTTTAGCTTTTCTTTTGTAATGGTGTGTAGCTAATTCTTTCTCCATGAACTAGCTAACTACTACCTTGCTAACTTCTAACTCATGGGTGATTGCTTTACTTCATCTTGCAATTTGTATGGTTTTCTCTTCTCCGATGGGTTTCTTTTCATTTCTTGGCAAGATCTTGTTGTAATTCTCCATATGATTCATGTGTGCCTCACTTGGAGCCTAGTCTTCGAACTAGTGCCTTGATGGAACATGGAGATGGAAGCACCAATATGCTATTTGATGTATAACTTCACTACTTCCATTAGTGAATGTTGTATGTTCTTCATTTGCATCACTTGAGTGTAGCTCTTTTGATTCCATTAGTGAAAGTCTATTTGTAGGCCTATGACCATCTATGGAGGCTACAAGACAAGTCCAAGAATGAATCCCCATCATCCAAGTGAGAAAGTAATTAGACCACAAGCAAGACGTATTCATGCCGATGAATCAACATGAGGCACGCATCACTATCACGGAGTTTAGTAAGTCTTTAGCAAGGTAGTTAAGGTTAGCTAGTCATGGTTTATTTCAATCAATCTTTTCTAGAGTTTTCTTTTCTTTTAGTGTGAATACAACAAACCTCTTCTTGATTTGTTTTCACTTACCACCATGAACATATCCATACACTCTTTCATTCATTTCTTTGTATTTTATTCATTCTTTTAAGCAAGAGAAGAATTCTCGTTTCCTTTTCTCACGTGTATCGTAACGCTTCTACGCTAGCTCTCCTTGTGGTTCGACTCGGTATAGCTTTATGCTATAGCGGAAGATTGGAACAAGGTATATCAATTACATATTTGAAGTAAACAAGATCCAAAGGTGAACTCTAAACATTGAACCATCTCTTTTAATACCTAGTTCTTGTGCAAAGACTTTGCATACCTTGTTTAGTAACCGATCAAATTTTTGGCGCCGTTGCCGGGGAGAGCGACGGTATTTGCTTTAAAAGTGAGAAACTAAACGATACTTCTTCTCTGTTGCAGGTACAGGTTGAAGATACAGAAAACCTTGCACAGCAGAAACATATAAGTGGACCTGGGCCTCTGCTCAAGAAAGCAGAGCCCAGGATCCCTCCAAATTGCCGCGGATCCACGGCAATTTGCCGTGGGAACGCGGCAGTTAGGAGATCACTACTTACAAATTTTCTGCAGGAGCTTCAGATCTGCAAATTACATCTGCTGCTATATTTGAAATCCTGTATTCTGCACCTTATACCTGCTAAATTAATTCAACAGTAAAAAATTGGTTGTAATTGTTAAAAATTGTTAGACATTTGCATTTTAGGCACGTGTCTTTCAATTCTTTACTTTTACTGTTGAAGAGCGCGTGGGACAAGGTACGTAAAGCATTGCATATTGAATAGGATTCACTCGTTGTATGATTTAATTCTGCTTTGAGTGATCTTTGATTGTTTACATCGTACACTTGCACGAATCAACTTTAAGGGCATACCTGTAAATAAGATAAGGTGGGGAGTTCATTACCCTTTCCTTAGCCCAGAAATCATTTTCCCACGCACTCACAATCCTAAGCTTGTAAATAAAATTTGATAGACGTTGGCCCTAGGGACATCCGGACTCACTTAGGAGATTATCCTAAGGGGGAAAAGTGTTGGAAATTGACTTCTGTAAAATCGGTGTCTAGGAAAGGGGTTGAGGGCCGAAAGCCCGAAGGTTGCTGGTTACTTAATTAAGGAACGTCTCCGGACGGAAAACCTCCCACCAACCTTACCCTTCCCTGGCTGATTTGCTTATAGTCAGAGTCTACACCAAACCTCCTGTGGACAGTCTATTTAGGAGTCATCTAGGACCAGAAACTCTAGACAAGCTTGGATTGATTTTTCTTTTGTTGTTTGTTATTTTTCTTTTTTCGCTGGTGTGATCGGTGCACGTTGTTTGTGATTGTATATACGATAGTGGTTTTGTGATCCTAATTCTACACTTGCACTTACACAACCACTTGACACCATGACCAACAACGTCTCACTTCAGGATCGATTTTATCCGATTCGCACCTCCATTCCTTCATGCATTCTTCTCCCCGAGCCTAATGGAAACAATTTTGAGCTGAAACCACAATTCATTAGTACACTTCCCCATTTCCATGGTCTAGAGTCTGAGGACGCGTACCTCTTTATTCGTGAGTTTGAAGAGGTATGCCAAATGATGAGAATTTCCCAACTGTCTGAGGATGCTGTTAGGTTACGGTTCATACCGTTTGCACTTAAGGATTTAGCTAAGAAATGGCTTTATAATCTTCCTGTCAGTTCCATATCTTTATGGGAGGATTTTGTTAAAGTCTTTCTTAAGAAATTCTATCCTATCCACAAAACAGCCCTCATGAGAAAGAACATAATGCAATTCAAGCAGGAAACAAATGAACCTTTCTGGAAGTATCTTGAGCGTTTCAAAGACCTTCTTGCCCTGTGTCCCCATCACGGCATAGAGAAATGGCGTCTATGCCAGATTATCTATGATGGATTAGATTACCAAACGAAAACACTTTTAGAATCCATGTGCCAAGGGGAATTCTTGAAAAAAGATGAACATCAGGGGTGGGATCTCTTTGAAACCCTAGCTGAGAAAACCATTCAGTGGGAGTCATGCCCTGATAGACCGACTCCCACCACTTCCAGAACTGGTACACACTCCAAAGAATCCTCTCTAGCTGCAGAAACCAAGATCACACAATTAATGAAGAGGATAGAGTTGCTTGAGTCAAAAGGGAATTCTGTGGTCAACCAGGTCAACCCATTGCCTTTGATTGGACCAGGTTGCACCAACTGTCATGACCTTAGCCATGTTGTTGAGGAGTGTCCATTATATCAGCCACAATCATTTCAGGAGAAAATGAATGCAGTATTGACCAGACCCAATCATCATCCATACTCCAACACTTACATTTCAGGATGGCAGAACCATCCAAATTTTTTATGGAGTCAGTCTGGTCCTGAGCATCATATGCTACCACTTCCATATCCAAACAATGCTCAGTTTCATCCATCCAGTTTCTATCAGAATTCACTGTATATTCATCCATCTCAAAGTCCACCACAGTCATATCAGTCTTATCAGAACCCTCCACCATTCTACCAATCACAATTCCAATCTCCATATCCTCAACATCCACCCCAAAATAATTCCGAAATATCTGAGTTGAAACAAATGATAGAAACCTTAACAAAAAACCAGCAGCAGGAGTTGAATGAAATGAAGGTCCAAATTGGGCAATTGGCTGAGAATCAAAGAAATTTGTTCTCAAATCAGCCATTGCTAAATCCCAAAGTTGAAGAGTCAGGACCCAGTCACTGTCATGCCATTCATACCCTAAGATCTGGTAAACAAGTTGACAATAAGATTTCTAGTCCACAATCTCATCCAGTACCAAAGCCAACACCTCAAATCCCAATGCAACCAACTTCTGACAACCATCTTCTAGTGCAGAGCCATCCACATCTCAAGCCAAGGGGAAAGAAAAGGTAGATGAGCAACCTTATAAGCCTAGAGTACCATATCCAAATAGGCTTCTAAATAACAAGTCAAATGCTCACATGGAGAAAATAAAAGAAACATTCAATAAGGTCCAGATCAATGTCCCTCTTCTTGATGCCATTCAACAAGTGCCATCATATGCCAAATTTTGAAGGAAATGTGCACCAAGAAGAGGAAGACTCAAGTCCCTAAAAAAGTCTTCCTTGCATCATCCATTAATGAGTTGCTCACTGGTCCAATTCCTGTTAAGTACAAAGACCCAGGGAGTCCCACCATTTCATGCATTATAGGACAGATTACAATAAATAGGGCACTTCTTGATTTGGGGGCCAGCATTAATCTCCTACCTTTTTCTGTTTACCAACAATTGGGGTTAGGTGATCTCCTCCCGACCCAAATGACCATCCAATTGGCTGACCGCTCTGTTACTAAACCCAAGGGGGTAATTCAAGATGTCCTTGTCAAAGTTGGAGAATTCTTTTATCCTGTTGACTTTGTTGTCCTTGAAACAAAACCAGTGTCAAATTCCAATCAAAGGGCACAAATTCCTGTCATTCTGGGACGACCATTCCTGGCTACTGCAAATGCAATCATTAATTGCCGGAATGGATCAATGAGGTTGACCTTTGGTAACATGACACATGAACTCAATGTCTTCCACACACAGCCTCACAAAACAAAAAATCAAACATTTGAGGTTAGCTTTATTGAGGACAATTGTGAGGATTCAAAAGATGAGTCACAATTCTGTGATTCTCTTCAAGAACCTCCAATTGATATATCTTTTGAAGACTTGTTTGCTGATGAGATCATGTGTTTAGATGAGTCAACTCGGGGTAAGTTAGCTGATTGTCCACTTCCGGATGTTGACTTGAGCTTTGAAGAATTATATGGAGAAGAGTTAAAATTTTTAAAATTGGAAGTGATGAGATTCTGAGTGAGAGTGGTGATAAGGACTTTGTTTGTGAACGATGTGGTGGAATGAGTATGAATGAAAATAACAACCAATTGAAACTGGAAACACCTAGGGTTAGAATAATTCAGACCGTTTCCCAATGGAGCTCAAGAAAGAGAACACATTGGAACGATGGGAAACGGGCCAGAGGGAAGCGACCAAAAGCCCAGGTGAGAGTTACACTTGTATATTCCTTGTAAATAATTCCTTCCCCTTCCATTTTGTTTCCTGCATACATATATCATAATGCATTGAGGACAATGCATGAAATAAGTGTGGGGGAGGGTTTACTAACATAGGATCATAGGATTTTCAATTTTTTTTTAGGATTTTCATTTTCTTTTTAGGTTTTTATTTTCTTTTAGATTTTACCTTTCTTTATAGGTTTTCTATTTTCTTTTAGATTTTACTTTTAAAATAATAAAAAAAAAAACTTTTTGAAATAAGAGACAAAGTTTTGTTCTATTTTTAAGAAAATTAAGATGTATCTTAGAAATTAAGAAAGCCTTAATTATGACATCTTAAACATAGTTGAAGTAATAGATCTTATTTGAAATTATAGACTAAGTAAGTAAAATTGGTGAGATATTTTTATCTTGAATTTTTACCTTAGATAAATATGCACTTTACACTTACACATTTCTTGGGATGGAGACAAAGACCAAAAATGCCATATAATAAAAAAAAAAAAAGAAAAAAAAAATATATATATATATAAATAAAAGATCACTTATTAAGCTGGATAACTATGCCTCAAGAAGCATGGTTACTCACGCCTAACGGTGATCTCACTTATTAAGCTGGATAATTATGCCTCAAGAAGCATGATTATTCACGCCTAACGGTGATAATAAATAATCCCCTTTAGTTTCGTGGCCTTTTCTACTCGAGACCTTAAACCCGAGGGATGTTTTCTCATCTGGTGCCCTAAGACCGTCTGGTTTGGGAGTCATCGGTTAAAGGCTCATTACAAGGGTAGACTAGAAAGCCTAAACTAAGGGAAGAAAAAAGCATAAAAAAAAAGTATATATAAATAAATAAATGGCTTTATGGTTAGAGTTGAAATCCCAGAAATCTTCACTTACACGGTGTGCATACTATCTAGGTTTTATGAAAGATAAAAATATTCAATCCAATTTTGAATTCTTACCTTAATTAAAAACAAGATCTTGCATGGATACTAAGTTTAAGGAAGAATAATTATAGGTGGACTTATGACCTAGGATCACTTATATTTTTGCAAAAATAGTTTAAAAACTTGTCTCTTATTCAAAATGCGTTTTCAAAATATTAACATTTGTCTTCTTTCTTTATGGATTTTGTGGGTGTAATCCGCTGAAAACCCTCAGGAGACAACACTCCTCCTCTAGGGTAACCTAGAGGTTTAACGGCTTGTTGCACACGCTCAGTGCAATCGCGTCACCTGCGAAAGTGGTGTAATAAACTGGTAGTATAGATTTTTTTTTTCTTTTTCTTTGTTTTGCTCGGGACGAGCAAAAGAATAAGTGTGGGGGTGTGATTGGTATCCAATATTGCATATTTTACATCATAATTCCCATGCATATTACAAATAAATATGTGATTTTACTCCTCTTCTCTACATATTTGCAGGTACACACTTAATGGAGAGATATCCAAATAATCACTTAATTAACACTAATTAAGTGATTAATCAAGATTAAAGATAAAGCCAAATTCAAATCCAGATCCAGAGAAATCCGCGCAACAAACGAAGATTTTAGATATACCACGTGGCTAACAACCTTGTAACTAATCTCCACCAGAAAGTTGTTAGCCAACGGCCACAAAAGTGCCGCGACTTGCGGCGGATCCACCGCAAAATCCGGGCCGTTGGATCTCAGATTTTGCGCCAACAAACTAGGCTCTCGAAGGTTCTCATCCATGCTATAAATACTCCATGAAGACCTGCGTACAAAGACTGATCAGAGAAGAGAGAGAGTTTAGTTCATAGTTTTGTATTTTGATAGTTTTTGTTTAGGGTTTTTAGCTCTCTATGATCTTCTTCTCCCTAGATTTCATTGCAAGAGAGAGTTGTATGAGAGAGAGAGCTTGTATCAACAAGGAGTGACAACTTGGAGCTATACAAGGATTGATCCATTCTCATTTACTCTACTTGAGCTTGATTCTAGTTTGTTTTCTTTCCTTACTTGCTTTGTTTACTTTCTAGCAATTTATTCATGTTTAGCTTTTCTTTTGTAATGGTGTGTAGCTAATTCTTTCTCCATGAACTAGCTAACTACTACCTTGCTAACTTCTAACTCATGGGTGATTGCTTTACTTCATCTTGCAATTTGTATGGTTTTCTCTTCTCCGATGGGTTTCTTTTCATTTCTTGGCAAGATCTTGTTGTAATTCTCCATATGATTCATGTGTGCCTCACTTGGAGCCTAGTCTTCGAACTAGTGCCTTGATGGAACATGGAGATGGAAGCACCAATATGCTATTTGATGTATAACTTCACTACTTCCATTAGTGAATGTTGTATGTTCTTCATTTGCATCACTTGAGTGTAGCTCTTTTGATTCCATTAGTGAAAGTCTATTTGTAGGCCTATGACCATCTATGGAGGCTACAAGACAAGTCCAAGAATGAATCCCCATCATCCAAGTGAGAAAGTAATTAGACCACAAGCAAGACGTATTCATGCCGATGAATCAACATGAGGCACGCATCACTATCACGGAGTTTAGTAAGTCTTTAGCAAGGTAGTTAAGGTTAGCTAGTCATGGTTTTATTTCAATCAATCTTTTCTAGAGTTTTCTTTTCTTTTAGTGTGAATACAACAAACCTCTTCTTGATTTGTTTTCACTTACCACCATGAACATATCCATACACTCTTTCATTCATTTCTTTGTATTTTATTCATTCTTTTAAGCAAGAGAAGAATTCTCGTTTCCTTTTCTCACGTGTATCGTAACGCTTCTACGCTAGCTCTCCTTGTGGTTCGACTCGGTATAGCTTTATGCTATAGCGGAAGATTGGAACAAGGTATATCAATTACATATTTGAAGTAAACAAGATCCAAAGGTGAACTCTAAACATTGAACCATCTCTTTTAATACCTAGTTCTTGTGCAAAGACTTTGCATACCTTGTTTAGTAACCGATCACCTCGCAAGGGGAATTCGGCTACACTTATTGTATTGTATTAGTTTGTGCATAATTTGCATTAGCTTCCACATTTAGCGCACTTAGTTTTGCATTTAGTCCTAGATTAGCACTAACACCTATTCACCCCCCCTCTAGGTGTTTTTCACTAACACCGGCACTTGATATGTTATATTTGATACCTGATCCACGGCACTTGATATTAGACACCGATACTTGATATATGTCATATTTGTCATCTGATCCTGACTCCCGATATATGACACATACTAACCCTTACTTGATATGCTTTCATGTGGTACAAGTACATTGACTTGACATCGTGACCCTTGACCGGACATTACCACCCATGGTACCTGTATTATATGGCATATTCATGACTATCACTTTTACGGGACTTGATTATTATATGTTACCAGACATTTGGTACTCCTGAACTCCTGTACTCCTGTATTCCTGAACCCCTGAAAAAGGGTGGCTCCTGATACTATACTCCTGTAGATTCCCGTAATAGGATAACCATGAATATAAGATTACTATAAACACCTTGTGGACATTATCACTGGACAAATTCTATAATTAGACAACTTACACCGGGATGGGGGAAACTGATGAGTACCGATATAGTCTCCATGTGTATGATGGTCTTATAGCGTCGCGCGGCCATATACTTGGATTCGACCTGGAGGCCACCAGGCGCTTCCGTGGGGTGCACTGACACCCCTACTCCCCTGCCTACCGGTTGTGCCATAAGCCCCTAGGCTTATTCCTGTGGGAGCGGTGACATCCTATTCCTATTCGGGCGTACAATAAGTCCCAGTACCTAGCGGTACGTTCTGGCCCAGCACCAGATACTCCTTGACCGTTGTCCCGGGCATGTACGGGACACATTCTAAGCATGGTTCATCGATCTCCATCAGTTTCCAATAACTTACTCTCTGGTCTACATGCTAAGATATGTGGAATGGGACACATACCGACGTATACAAATTAGATAAGTCTTAATAACTTAATAATAACAGATCCTAATATATGACTAGCTATACACTTGATCTATACTGCTCACCACTTAAACCTGTGCTATCTTGTTGGATTACTTGATTGCTTCCATACTGTTCCATTATTATGCTATTGTGAAGGCAAAATCAGGTTATATAAACTCATATTACAGTGACATGAGGTATAGGGTGAAAATACACCTAGAGGGGGGGTGAATAGGTGTAAGGCTAATCTAATGATCAATAATGCGGAATTAAAAACTTAATGCAACACACTTAGTGTAACGAACGAGTGTAGCTGAATTTTCGGTGAAGGGCTCTGGACTAACTCCTCTGAATTCTTCTAAATAAGAGTTGAGGTTCTATGTAAAGCTCTCTTGGTTAAACACAAGTATAGGCACACACAAACAACACAAGCATGTATATGATATGACAGTATGAATTAATGCTCAAATTAAGAGAGAGTTAAAGAAAGTGGATCAAACGCAAACACCAAGATATGTTTCGAGGTTCGAGCACACAGCTCTACGTCCCCGCCTTCACACAGAAGGATTTCCACTAACTCGTCCACACAGGACTTCTCACACAGGGAACCTCCACTGAGGATTTGGGCAAATACAATTGGGAGTACACAACTCCTCTCTCCAACAAATACAACCTCTACACTTAGAGGCAAGGCACTAAGCCTACACAATATCAACCTCACAAATGAGGGATAGGCACAAAGCCACTCAAACAACAATCACCTCACACTTGAGGGATTCCAACACAATCTTCACCTCTCGCTAAAGGGAGCTAAATACCACTTCCACTATCACCTCACACTTGAGGGAAAACAACTCAATCATCTCTCACTAGAGGGATATCACAATCAATGGAAGGTTTACAACTTGGTGGTCTAACAACCACAAACCAAATCTTTTCTCACTAAACAAAGATCTTATAGATAGGATAGAATGATAAGCTCAAGTGTGAGAAATAAAGAGTTTGAAAATCAAAATCACAAAGAAAAACTCTTGAGAAAACTTCTAAAATGAATATAAAGTGAAGATCAAAAACAATCCCAAAGACTTTCTTTTTCTTTGAATTTTTCAACCCTTTTAAAACAAATAAAGATCAAATCTTCTGGCTTAAAAACTCTTTTGAAAACTTGTATTAAAAACTTGAGAAGATGAGAAATTTTTGCTCTTTAAAATTCTTGTTGAAAACAACCAAGAAATGGGGTATTTATACCCTCATTTCAAATCTGCTCGTTGGCAGCTGAAAAGGGCCAGATTGCCCTTCTGGTAGGCCGGCTGGTCGACCGGCCAACGGTCACATTTTTGACCGTTGCGCCTGCCGGTCGACCGCCCGGTCGACCGGGACTGGATCCAGAGAGCAACAGATCTCCGGCCGGTCGACCGAAGCCGGATACAGAGAGCAGACTCTCTATCCGGTCGACCGCTCGGTGGACCAGAGGCTTTTTCAGAGAGCAAAGCTCTCTGGCGGTCGACCGACCGGCCTCCTCAGCTTGGCTGGTTGCATTCTCTGTGCACGTTGGTCGACCGGCCCGGTCGACCGCCCACTGCTACGGTCGACCGGCAGTCAGCCAGTCCAGCCTAATATAGGTCTTAAAAACTTGAGTTTTTATTATCAATAAAATCCCATAAAAACACATAAATTCCACAAAAATTAGTTCATGTTATATCTTTGAAATGCAAACATGTTTGAGTAAAAATCAAATCATGTTATAAACATTTTAATCATTTTTATGACATGAAAGATTTGTCTTAAACCAAAAACGGTATTTTCTAGAAACAAAACTTCTAAAGGAAAATACAGTTTTTCTATAAACTTGTATAAATACAAAAACATGATATTGAAACAACTTTGAATCATATTGTATATGGATAAAATCCAATATACATGAAGGGTATTATATCTATGTTTTTGACATTAAATCCAAAAATAAGTTTTGTCTAAATACAAAACTCCAAACACATAAATAGTGTATCAAAATAAGTTTTTCTAAGTATGTGAAGCATAGATATATATAGATCAAATCTAATATATATTAAACCATGTAAACTTGTTTTGATTCTATCTATTCATAAAAACCAAGATCGGTTAAACCGAAAACCAAAACCAATAAACATGAAACTTAAAACAAGTGTGTGTGTTGTGAACTTGAGCATATCATACTATCTACTCTTACAATGGATCTAAACAAAATCTTAACTAAACAAACCGATGTCTTTTTGTAGAACTCCTTCTCCAAGTTGACTCGATCCAAACGCGATCCAACGAGCTTGACTCCAACCGAGTGCTAGATGTGGACAATGACGCTCGAACTCTTGAATCACCATGTTAAAGCTCCAAAACACCTTTGTTTAAGCTAATCACCTACTAATATCTTGATTAAATATCTGAAACTAAATATCACAAGATTATTAGTAAACTATAACTACATGAGTTAATTATCATCAAAACTAGAGTGGAAGGCCTCTGGGCCAACAATCTCCCCTTTTTGATGATGACAAAACTCATGGAGTTATATATGCATGGATTAAAGTTAAACTTCATAGAAGCTCCCCCTTAACTCATGCATAGCAATAAACTATAGAGATATGCAATGAATGTTAAACATGAATATGCATAAACATGCATAAAATAATAAAATAAATATGCTCTTGATACCAAATTTTAAAATAAACATGTTCTTAAATAATTGTTCTTGATACCAATAAAAATTTCAATAAAAGCTCTTGATACCAACAAAACAAAACAACAAAATATGTTCTTGATACTAATATCCATGCTCTTGATACCAATATAGACAAAATATAAAACAAATGTTGTTAATATAAACTTTAATAAAAACTTAAATAAACTAAACAAAACATAAAACAAATGTTGTTAATATAAACTTTGATATAAACATCAATAAACATGCATATATACTAAAATACTTCTCCCCCTTTTTGTCAATCTTCAACAAAGGGGTTAAAGTAAAAAAAATGTTCTCCCCCTTTTTGTCAGAGACAAAAATCAACAAAGGGGTACAAACATAAAACAAAAAAGATACCAATTGAAAGATATATCAATTTAGCATGAAGATATACAAAGAAACATCATGATATCAATTTAAGATACCAATTGAAATAAACAAAACATATTGAATAAACTAACAAAAATTTTGATATCAATTGAAAGATATAAACATGAAGGTAATCATGATACCAATTGTAAAAATTAGTACCAATTGAAAATATTTTACACTTTTGATACAAATGAAAAACATAAACCAATCTTTTTTGGTTAAATACTAAACTCATTTTGCAATAGAGATACCAAATAGAGAATAATATCAATTTAATATTTTTGATACCAATATTGAAAATGAATCATATACCAATTGAAAATAATTTTCATCAGGAGCGTATGATACCAAATTAAAAAATCAATATCATTTTTCAATCATTTTTCAACATATAGTGTGGAAATAAGATATCAAATGTAAACAAAATCAATTGAAAGGTGAAATATGAATTTTCTCTCCCTTTATGAAATACTAAACAAAATGATGTATAAGCTTGTATAAGATACCAATTGAAAAATAACCAATTGAAATATAATTGAGATTTAAGGAATCAAGCTTAGCATAATCAAAATTTGTGCTCAAAGATATAGAGATATAGTAAGCACAAATAAAAAAAATACATATATGTATGAGAAATTGAATAACAATCGAAATTGATACTATTTGAAGTGTAAGCATACATATATAAAAACATATAAGAGTATACAAAATGAATGTCAATAGTGATACCAATTGAAAAGATACAATGATATCAATTGAAACTATAATGAGAATCAAGTGTATGACTCATACTTCCTACCACCCATTTCATGCACATGTTTTAAATAGATTTTCAATAATGAGCATACAAGGCATGGTCGCCCAACCAACTGTCCTTAGATGGGTAGGGATTTTCAAAAATAAGTTTGAAATAATATAACACGTTTGAAAACTCTATCATATGAAGAATACGAACTAGTTATATAAAAATTTTGAAAACTAGTATGAAATCCTTCAAGCAAGGAATAAAGCAAAAATCTATTTCATGAAAAATATGTAAGTCACACGATCATCAACACTCAAAATCTATAAGGCACATATCATACTCATGAAAACAAAATCATGAGAAAACATTAAGTAACGTGAGTGTATAACAGTTATGTGAAACACATCATCATGAAAATAGGCAATCAAGCTCAATATGAAATTTCTTAAAACATGAAAATCATCAAAACTAGAATCCTTCAAAGTATATGTATGTTTTGTACAAACTAGAGTATACATACATATTCAAACATGAACGAGTCCACAAAAGTATATGCATGAAGGCAAGTGGCTCAAGGATGTATATGTATAACTAATAGTTTAGACAAAATAGACATATACATGAAGTTTAATATAAACATGAAAACATGCAAAAATATGGAATACAAGTCAAAATGTATGAATCATCAAAACTAGACTATACTAGTACATCTAATGGGTACAAATGAGCATTCAAGTACAAACATATAATAATCTATTTGTGGCTCACTAGTTGTACAAGTATATACTCAAGTTTTAATGAAAACTAACATCTAAACATGTAGTCAAAACATGAAACATAGAAATCAAAACAAAACTTATATGATCATTATGGTAAATGTACATATGTTAGAACTATGACATACACATTAGTTAAACTAAAGTGAGAACACAAAATATAAATCCATATAAACATGGGTGTCTCAAATACTAATCATGCATATCACAAGTCTAATAAACATGACATTTATCTTACTAATCATGAAACATCAAAACATGCTAAAAATGAATAATATGAAAGTATGTAAACATAATGGGAGTTAGAGATTGTTACCAAAAATCATGAGGGTACATCTCTATGTTTCCAAACCAAGGTGGTCCTTCCACCAAACTCCCCTGAAAGTGATGCATCCAAATTAGTCTCTTTAAGCTCGGAACGCATCCACCTCAAGGTACCATTACTCTCACGTCATGTGAGAGCCCACACCTACATCAAATAAAATAAGAGTGGTCTTTGGTACCCATACTCTTTTGGGTCCATGGGGGTTAGCTCCTTTCCTAACCCAAACAAATTTATTTGCTAAATTGGAATCATGTATCCTATCATAACAAAATTTAGCAAGGTGGCCCTTACGTCCACAATGTGTACAAGTGTACACATGAGCATACAAAGTATTATGGGTGTGAACATGAGGAGCATGTGTATGTCGTAGTTTGTATGCATGCATAGGAGGAACTTGCTTCTTTCGAAACATAGATTCCAAACGTGTATGGTTCAAAGTACAATGGCTCAAAGTGGAGCCCAAACAATCCATACTCTTCTTTAGCAAAAAAAATCATTTTCAATCATGGAAGAAGAGGTGCATGCAATAGGTGAGCTAGTATATGAAGCTACACTAGTATGGCAAACATGAGAATCTAAGTCATTTTTCAAAGAAATATTTTTTTTAGAAACTAAATCCAATTCTTTTGAAATAGAAATAATTTTATTTTTCAAAGAATCATTTTCTTTTAAAACAAAAATAAGTTTTGAAGATAGAACTTCATTTTTTTTCAAAACATTTTCACAATCATTTTTATTTTTCAAAATTTCATTTTCTTTTAGAGCAAGGTCAAGTTTGGATTTCAATGAATCCCTTTCATTAGAAATCTCCACTTTCTCTTACAAAATCAAATCTAGTTTTGAACACAAATCCTTATTTTCTTTGTTAAGTCTAAAACTTTTCTTTTTCAAAGCCTTATATTTTTTAAGGAGGTTCTCACAAACAATAGATAGTTCTTCATTCAATGCATCGGCATCAATATATTCATCACAAGAAGAACTAGCACTATTTAGTTGAGTGTCCGAATGTACCTCAAGGGAGTCATTCCCTTGGACCATGAAGTAACGTTGGTCAGACTCTTCTCCACTAGATTCCTTCTCCTTTTGGATTGGCAATTGAAGCTTTGGAGAGGTCAAGATGTTCCATACTGCAAAGGCGGAATCACAATGAGAAACCATAAAAAGATATTCTTTGTTAAGAGTGCTTCTAAGTGCCTCAAGGGCTTGTGCATTGGCCTTTATATGCATGCTATTACTAAGGTAGGATTCCTTGGTAATGGTAATATAAACTTTATAACCTATGGCTTTTAAATGCCAACTCACCCTAACCTTCCATATATCAATTTTAGAGATATCAAACATGGGAGGGCTATCTCTGAGTGCAAACAATATGTGTGCAAATGCAAATGATAGATTAGCAACCAAGATCTCACTCCTAGGTAGTTAAACCTAATATCAGGAGCGTAGACTCTGATACCAATTGAAAATACACCTAGAGGGGGGTGAATAGGTGTAAGGCTAATCTAATGATCAATAATGCAGAATTAAAAACTTAATGCAACACACTTAGTGTAACCAACGAGTGTAGCCGAATTCCCGGTGAAGGGCTCTGGACTAACTCCTCTGAATTCCTCTAAATAAGAGTTGAGGTGATATGTAAAGCTCTCTTGGTTAAACATAAGTATGGGCACACACAAACAACACAAGCATGTATATGATATGACAGTATGAATTAATGCTCAAATGTAAGAGAGAGTTAGAGAAAGTGGCTCAAACGCAAACACCAAGATATGTTTCGAGGTTCGAGCACACAGCTCTACGTCCCCGCCTTCACACAGAAGGATTTCTACTAACTCGTCCACACAGGACTTCCCACACAGGGAACCTCCACTGAGGATTTGGGCAAATATAATTGGGAGTACACAATTCCTCTCTCCAACAAATACAACCTCTACACTTAGAGGCAAGGCACTAAGCCTACACAATATCAACCTCACAAATGAGGGATAGGCACAAAGCCACTCAAACAACAATCACCTCACACATGAAGGATTCCAACACAATCTCCACCTCCCACTAGAGGGAGCCAAATACCACTTCCACTATCACCTTACACTTGAAGGATAACAACTCAATCACCTCTCACTAGAGGGATATCACAATCAATGGAAGGTTTACAACTTGGTGGTCTAACAATCACAAACCAAATCTTTTCTCACTAAACAAAGATCCTATAGATAGGATAAAACGATAAGCTCAAGTGTGAGAAATAAAGAGTTTGGAAATCAAAATTAAAATGAAAAACTCTTGAAAAAACTTCTAGAATGAATATAAAGTGAAGATCAAAAATAATCCCAAAGACTTTCTTTTTCTTTGAATTTTCTAACCCTTTTAAAACAAATAAAGATCAAATCTTTTGGCTTAAAAACTCTTTGAAAACTTGACTTGAGAAGATGAGAAATTTTTGCTCTTTAAAATTCTTGTTGAAAACAATCAAGAAATGGGGTATTTATACCTTCATTTCAAATCTGCCCGTTGGCAGCTGAAAAGGGCCAGATTGCCCTTCCGGTCGACCGGCCAACGGTCACATTTTTGACCGTTGCGCTTGCCGATCGACCGCCCGGTCAACCGGAACTGGATCCAGAGAGCAACAATCGACCGCCCGGTCAACCAAAGCCGGATACAGAGAGCAGACTCTCTGTCCGGTCGACCGCTCGGTCGACCGGAGGCTTTTCCAGAGAGCAGAGCTCTCTGGCGGTCGACCGACCCGGTCGACCGGCCTCCCCAGCTTGGCTGCGTGCACGCTCTGTGCACGTCAGTCGACCGGCCCGGTCGACCGCCCACTGCTACGGTCGACCAGTCCGGTCGACCGGCAGTCAGCTAGTCCAGCCTAATATAGGCCTTAAAAACTTGGGTTTTTATTATCAATAAAATCCCATAAAAATACATAAATTCTACAAAAATCAATTCATGTTATATCTTTGAAATGCAAACATGTTTGAGTAAAAATCAAATCATGTTACAAACAGTTTGAACCATTTTTATGACATGGAAAATTTGTCTTAAACCAAAAATGGTATTTTCTAGTAACCAAACTTCTAAAGGAAAATACAGTTTTTCTATAAACTTGTATAAATACAAAAACATGATATTGAAACAACTTTGAAGCATATTGTATATGCATAAAATCCAATATACATGAGGGTATTATATCTATATTTTTGACATTAAATCCAAAAATAAGTTTTGTCTAAATACAAAACTCCAAACACATGATAGTGTATCAAAATAAGTTTTACTAAATATGTGAAGCATAGATGTATATAGATCAAATCTAATATACATTAAACTATGTAAACTTGTTTTGATTCTATCTATTCATGAAAACCAAGATCGGTTAAATTGAAAACCAAAACCAATAAACATGAAACTTAAAACAAGTGTGTGTGTTGTGAACTTGAGCATATCACACTATCTAATCTTTACAATGGATCTAAATAAAATCTTAACTAAACAAACTGATGTCTTCTTGTAGAACTCCTTCTCCAAGTCGACTCGATCCAAACGCGATCCAACGAGCTTGACTCCAACCGAGTGCTAGATGTGAACAATGACGCTCGAGCTCTTGAATCACCATGTGAAAGCTCCAAAATACCTTTGTTGAAGCTAATCACTTACTAATATCTTGATTAAATCTCTAAAACTAAATATCACAAGATTATTAGTAAACTATAACTACATGAGTTAATCATGATCAAAACTAGAGTGGAAGGCCTCTGGGCCAACATAGGGTATATATGTGAGGGTTTCATTGTTTGGATTATTCTTTCGACGTACTAATCTCACGAATCGTTAATGTGGGCTTATATAACTGATTTTCCTGTAGTTACTTTACTTACTGTCTCATTTCATATTCATATGTGCTTATATTCACGATACACATTTTCTGTACACATGTACCTGTTTTGCATGCCACTTGGCTTTACTATATGTACTCGCAGGGTTGCATCTGACAACCCTGAATTCTTATGTCCAGATTCTAGAGCCCGGACCTTGGTGGCCTTGCTGGAGCTTATCAGAGTGCGTAGCGGATCCTTCCGTGGCGATCAGGGTGTAGCAGAAGCTTGGTCGCCGTCGTAGCTTTTCCTTCCAGCTCTTCTCCTGATTGGCTCACGAGCTCTCTCTTGCTGTATCGTGAGCACCTCTCAGCTTTTGTATATCTCTTCGCATTATGTACTCTTGTATTTTCTAGTGATGTAATATTCTTATAATATTGTATCACTCTCTACGATGACCATGTACTTGTGTTATTTCTGTTGGGATGTATATTACAACTGCGCTTCTGTACTCTGATTCTTACCTGTACTAATGCTTAGCGTATATACGTGAGGGTTTTTCTGACCTGCGTATATATGTCGCAGTGGCGTTTTCGTACCCGCTGGATCGGGGCGCCACACTGATCTTGCCCCTACCTAATCGATTAACTTGTGGTCATATTCAACAATATACCCCCCTCCCGTGGACAGTCTAACCAGTTAGGAGTCATCTAGGTCTAAGGTTTACCCTAACTTAGATTAATTTTTTTTCTTTTTGTTTGTTTATTTGTTTGCTTTTCTTTGTTTGATTTTAACAATTCTTGTGTGATATGGCTTATAACAACAATATTTTCAATTTTAATGGTAATCCATGTTACACCCCGACCTCTTTTTCAGATATTACAAACCCAGCATATCATAACTTTGACCAATCTAGTGTGCCAGATTGGTCTTGTCTGAATTAATACATGCCCCAGTCCTAATACTATGAGCAAGACTGGAATAATCATCACTACTCTTCATAAAGTCAATGATGATACAACTCCCCCGAATTATATTATCAACTACCTTACCAACATCCAGCTTCATACACTCCTTCTCCCGAATAACCATTAGAAGAATCAATTGACTGGGAAAAGAGAATGGAAGCCATAGAAGAGCTTGAGAGACAAATTCAAATTTTAAAAGACTCAAAATCCCGTCAAAAATTTTCCAATCACAGATCCTTACTCTATTTTTCAAGAAGAACATGTCGACTTAGAAAAGAGTATGGAATTCATGATTCAATTCCAAAATGATCCACTCGATATGATAGAAGCAAGACTTAATAGATTGAAAAACATGTGTGGAATAAGGAAACTCTCCTAACCCAATCTTTGACTATTCTCGACACTTCTAACCATATTAATGAAAATCAAGAATCATGGTATCTTGAAGACGTTGACCAAGATTCAATTTCACCACAAAACTTTGAACTTGACCAATATCAAACCATTGACGAATTGGTAAGTTTTCATTTCAATGAGATTGAACTTGATTATGAATGTGAACCCGATCCCCAATTTTGTGATTCAGTTCCCATCTTCGAATCTATGTTGACTCCGGTATTCTTACACAATTTGAACCAAATTCCCGAGCCAACATTTATTCCCGTACCTATAGATCTAGAAATTGAATCACCAACTTTGGATAGTCACATTCTATTAATGGGAAAAGAATGTGAATGTCAATTCTTAGATTTGAACTCAACTCTTGAACCAAAACTAACTCTCGAATCCAAAGTTGATTTTCCCAAGTTAGTATTGGTTCCTGAACTTATCATTCTTGAGCCCAAGTCAACCATTCCACCAAGTCACATTCTTTTGTTGGACATAGGTATAGACCATGATCACTCCGCGATGATTTTTCAAGACTGGTCATGTAAAAGGAATAAGTTTCATGATAGGATCTTTCATGATCCTATTCATATTAGGGACTGTAAATATGTAAATAGAAAAGAGGTCAATAAAGGTGGGTTCTATGAACCACCACATTATCTTGACTGGGTAACAACGCTTGACCCAATCAGACCACCACCGGAACCACCACCTTAAGGTAATATTCTTCTTCCCTTTCTTCTTTTTCATGCATTTATGCATTAATTCATACATTAAGGACAATGCATGAAATAGGTGTGGAGGAGGGTTCTAACATAACTTAGATTTTCCTTTTATTATAAAAAAATTATTAACATTTTCTTTACTTTTAAAATTTTTGAAAATAGAAATAATATTTTGACATATTTTTGTAAGAAATTAAGCAATTTTAAGGAATAGGAGAATCATAATTAGGATTTCTTATACTTGTTCAAAATAAGATTATTTGTTTGATTTTCAAGATTAGAAAGAAAATTTGGAAAAGTAATTTAGTCTTGCTTTTTACCTTAATGATAATGCATGCTTTATACACTTACACACTTAGGATTCAAAAACAAAAATTCTTATGCCTTATAAAAAAAGAAATATATATATATATATATATAAATCCTCTGATTAAGCTGGGTATTTATGCCTCATAAAGCATAAGTATTCACGCTTAAAAGTGATTCATATAATAAAATTCTTAGTTTTGTGGCTTTGTTTGCTCGAATTCTTAAGTCCTTGGGGTGTTTTCTCACCCGGTGCCATTTGGTTCGGGAGTCACCGATTAAAGGCTCGTTATATGGGCAGATTAAAAAGCCTAATAGAACTAAGGAATAATATCATCTAAAATTAAAAAATATATATATAATAAGGCATAAGCGTTAGCGTTAAACAACCCCAAGTCAAAATTCACAGTCACAAAGGTGCATATAATTTAGGGTAAAATAATAGACTAAACGAGAAATACAGTTTGACTCCTTGCCTTAATTGATAACAAGTTTTTGAATTAAGACTAAGCTTAAGAATGAAAAATTCGATTTTCCTATAACTTATAGATTACTTAATTCTTACAATAATACTTCAAATATTTTTCTCTTTCAAAATGTATTTTCAAAATACTAACACTCTATTTCTCTTTCTTTATAGATTTTATGGGTGTAATCCACTGAAAACCCTCACGAGACAACACTCGTCCTCTAGGAAAAACCTAGAGGTTTAACGGCTTGTTGTACATGCTCAGTGCAATAGCGTGACCTGCGAAAGTGGTCTAATAATTTTTGGTTTAGTTTTGTTATTTTGCTCGAGGACGAGCAAATGGGGGTGTGATCGGTCGCTGATACTGCATTTTTATTGTCACATTCTCATATTTATTATATAATAAACTCTATTTTTAATCCTATTTATTGTCTAATTTATATGCAGACCCATTACTAGGGGAGAAGGAAGAGAAACAAGCCCAAAAGCCTATCAAAATTCTGATTTAATTCAGAATTAATTCAAATCAAAGATCAGGGTAAATCAGGGCAAATCAGAGAAGATAAAATCAGTTGAACAAGTTAAAACAAGATCTTTACAAATCAATTGGTTAAAGCAGAAGATCAAATGAGGTTTCATCAAATCCAGGACACAAAACTGTAAATCCAGCGAGAGATAAAAATATATCGCGAAGTCAGGGAGCAGCACCCCCTGGGTGTGACCATCTGGCCACACCCAGGCCACGGAAATGTGGCCAAAGCTGTGTTTTCGTGGCTTTGTTGAGTCTGTTGGGGGAGCGTTTGCTCCCCCTATCTTCGTACGCTCTCCCCTGTTTGATTTTTGCCTATAAATACTGGGATTTTTCAGCGTACAGGGGGCGATCAAGCAGAGATAGATTGTAGGCCAGTTTTTCATTCTTTTTAGTATAGGTTTTTATTTTTCTTTTCGTGTAATTTTCAGTTTTCATTTATGTAATTCAGAGGAGATCAGAGTTTTATAGGAGAATGAGAGTGAAGTTTGTGCTGAGAGTGACATCGGTGTAAGTTGTTCTTCTCTTCTCTTATTGCTACCACATTGAATCTAAAGTACATTTTTTATGTTCTTCTACATTTTTATTTTCTTCTTTTCTACTTCTCTTTTTTTGGTACCAAGTGCAATCCATATGAGTCTTATAGCATCGAAATAGCCTTACTTATGCAAGTGCCACCGATAGCTCGTGACGATGGATTTTAGTCTCAGTCTGTATCATTTCATACTTATATCGTCCTTATGATGTAATATGGAAGAGACGGGAATCAACTTTTATAGGCTATGCGCTGATTGCCTCCACTTTAAGGTAACATCGTCGCCATAGATTCAAAGTAAGTATTTGGCCAGAGGAGGTTAGTATTTCTTTTAGGTTTTCTTTCTTTTCTTTTAACTTTTAGTTTAGATCACCAACACTACAATCTTTCAACTCTTTTATCATTCTTTTTAATTTCTTTGTATAAATTCATTTTCCATTTTCTCCACTTCTCAATCTACCACTTTCTCCTTAATTTAACTATAACTTATTTTTCTTTTTCTTTTTAAGAACTAAAAGAAGATCTTTGACCATTTCAAGTGAACTAAAGAGAACTTACTAAAAAGCTTCCATCGGTAGTCCCTCCTCGTGGATCATGACCGGCATAGCCCTTGCTATAGCGGTAGTTTGAGTACTTGCACATTCCATTCTTAAAGTTCTGAAATTCTGTATTTTTTGTGCGCATATAAAACCTCAATCATCGACCGATGTGCACAGGACGTGCACAAGTTCTTTGGCCTAGGGCCAGTCGATCACACAGTCGACCGATCCAGAGAGCTTGCTCTCTGGATCTGGCCCCAGTCGACCGGACAGTCGACCGACCCAGAGAGTGAGCTCTCTGGTTCTGGCCACAGTCGACCGGACGGTCGACCGACAGTGAGAAAAATCTCACTGTGCCTTAGGGTGGTCGACCGACAACCCCAAAAGTCGAAAATCTGACCGTTGGCCGGTCTACCTGGTGGTCGACCCCAACGACTATATTTTCAGACCCCTATAAAAATGGGTCTTTGGTGGTTATTTCCCCCAAGATTTTAAAGAGCAACTTTTCCCACCTTCTCAAGTGTTTTTAACAAAGTATTCAAAAGAGTTTTTGTGCCAACATTCTCTATCTTTATTTATTTTCAAAGTTTTGAAAAATCAAAGAAAATTAAGTCTTTGGGAATTCTATTTTGTTCTTCATTTCACATATCCATCAAGAAGTTTTTCCCAAATATTTTCTTTATTGTTTTATTTCCAAACACTTTGATTTCTCCATACTTAAGCCAATCAATTCTAATCATATCTTTAGGATCTTTGTTTTGTGAGAAAATTGTTTGTGATCCTTTAAGATCACCAAGAGAGTTTGTGATCATTGGATCACTAAGTTTTATTTTTTCTTTGCTTTGTGCACCCTCTTGTGTAGAGGTGATTGTGTAGAGAGAAGAGTTATGTACTGCGGTGTTGAGTTGTAATTCCTCAGTAGAGAAACTGTGTGAAAGATCCTATAGTGGATAGTTGAAATCCTTCTGTGTGAAGGCGGGGACGTAGACCAGTGGCTCGAACCTCAAAACATACCTTGGTGTTTGCGTTTGATCCACTATCTTTCAACTCTCTCTCTCTCTTTATATCTTGCATTGCTTTACATTGTTCATATTCATATGCTTGATATTATTTGTGAGCTCATACTTGTGTTCAACCAAGAGAGCTTCTAATAGAAGCTCAACTCTTAGTTTAGAGGAATTTAGAGTAGTAGTTTCAGAGCCCTTCACGGGGAATTCGGGCTCACTCTTGATTACACATAATGTGTTAGCAATTAACCTTTAAATTCCGCATCATTTGTCCTAGATTAGCTTATACACCTATTCACCCCCCCTCTAGATGTATTTCAATAACTTGATAGAAGAGAAGAGAGTAACAAAAGAGTTTTGTCTTCTTCTACCTTAACCTCTAGACCTAACAAGTCGCTTAAAATTCTATTAAAAGTATTGAGATGTTGTAGAATAGGTGTACCTTCTTTCATTCAAAGGCTGTATAACTGCTTCTTCATGAAGAGCTTGTTTGACAAACTCTTCATCATGTAAAACTCTCCAGCCTACATAAAAAACTAGTAGTTGTCTCCTCGTTCATTCGTTATAGAGAACTTCGTCTGATAGGTACAGTATGATCGTACACTCACATCCTCCATCTTCGATGGCTTCTTCTCAATACCAAGTAGGGCCTTGTGTGTTTACTCCTTCACGAGTAACAATGTTACTCGTATCTTTCACAAAAAGAAGTTGGACTTCTCGTCGAATTTCTCCACCTCGAACTTAGTTATCGTAGTCGTCTTGCTAGTCATCGCTCTGATACTATAGTTGCAAGTTTTGTAGTGGTTGTGATGCTCGTACTTGATTTGTCGCTCATAGCTACAATTGACACCAACTTGATTAAAGTTGCTCCTGAAATTTGATGAATTTTGCTCTATACAGTAGCCTTTTCGCTCTTGACAATAGAAGGAAACTGCTTTCTGGCCTGAAATCTGATATCACTATTTTCTTTCTTTTGTTTTATAATAGCCAAACAGGCCGTATAAGAGTCTGTTTGTAGCCGTTGGGGGCCTCTCGCCCGTTGGGCTCTGTTTTTGTCGCTGCTGCATTTTGAATTGGAGTTAAATTAATTGGATTTGAATTTTCTCCTATTGGAGGTAAATATACCATTCAACTTTGAGTGGTCACCATTTCTTGATTGGAGATGTTGTCATATGCTTGTTTGTGGGGCTCACCATATTTTTCCTTGGTTACTTTTCTTTGCAAACTAAATAAGGGTGATGACAAAAACAAGCTGAACCCCTCTCTTTTCACTCCATTTTCCCTCCTAACAAACAAAAAAAGGGCAAGAAGGGAGAAATTTTTTTTTTGGACTGAAATCTAACAACACTCTTTTTTTTTTCGATAGCCAAACAGCCCCCACACTCAACCGTCTAACTAATTCGCTCCAAACAAGATTCACACCTCAAAGAAACCGAACATACCCATTCATCCAAAAGCAAAGCAAAAAAGTAGCAAAACATCTCTCAAAAGCCTCAATAGTCAACACATTGCTTATTAAAATGGTCAAATAGAAAAATTAGTCATAAACCCAAGCCCACATCAGACAGGTCACCCACCTAGGGGTGTCAAATGGGCCGGGGCACGACCGGCTTGCCGCGCCCGCCCCACTTGACAAGCAGCGGCCAGCCCAGCCTCTGAGGTCCAGGGTCCCCTTTGAGGTACCCGGGTCCGGCCTGCCCGGACCGCGACCTGGCCAGTCTGGACCCGTGCCGGGCCAGATTTTTTTAAAAAATAAACTATTATTACATACACTAAATATACTTTTCTCTTTATTATTTACACAAGTGTTAGTGGTGTAGTTGGTTATTAGGTTTGTCTTACACACTTGTGGTTCTTGATTTGAACCCGGGTATTTACAATTTTTTTGACATTTTACTCCCAAGGCATTGGAGGCGATGGCGAGTGGCGGAGATGGAGGGGGTAGCGGGCAGAGAAGGGGGGGGGGGGGGCAGGCGGCGGAGTGGCGGGTGTCGGAGGTGGAGGGGGCGGTGGGTGGCAGGCGGCGGAGGTGGAGGGGGTAGCGGGCAGAAAAGGGGGTGGCAGGCGGTGGAGTGGCGGGTGTCGGGGGTGGAGGGGGCGGTGGGTGGCGGGGTGGCAGGCGGCGGAGGTGGAGGAGGTGGCATGCAGCGGGGGGACGGCGACCTAGGGGGTAGCAAATGAGCCCTGGGAGGTGGTGGGCGACGGAGGAGGGGGGCTAGCACGTCGGCCGGGACGGGCCAACCCGCCTGTCCAATGATACCAATGCCGTTGGGCGCTGCCTGTGCCAGCCCCTGTGACCGGGTTGTGCACGTGCTGGCATGACAGTTTAGGCCTAGCCCGGGCGGGCCTGTGGGCCGTCAAACACAAACCAGTCACGAGTCGAGGGGGAGACATGCCCGGGCCAGATTTAGCCCGGTTACCAAGTAGGCCGGGTCGTGCTGATGCCAACCTGAGCGGGTGCCTGTGTGGTTTGCCGGGCCGGATCGGCACAGTTGACACCCCTGCACCCACCGCTCTCAAAATTTGAATCCATCCTCCGTAGCGCCCGCCCCACAAAAGCCCGCTGGGGCCGACAGGACGCCTGTTTCTCATCCCCGCACAAAAATAGCCTTCGCATACGAACCGACCGGCCACGGGTCCCAGCATCCTGTGCCAGGCGTGTCGACGACTTCCCATTGGCCGGGAGCCCCCGCAGCTGCTTCCGTCCTACCATTTTCAAAGTTTTGAAATCTAACCCGAGATTAAATTTGTTAAATACACACCCCAGCCCAACCCAACGGTCCCAACCCAACCTTTGTTCTTTCTCTCTCCTTCCCTGCTCTCTACTGCTGCTGACTGCTGTCGGTGTGAGCTATTTTGTCCTTGCTTTCTTTCATTCTTTTTCCCCATCAACTGACTTCGCCGGCCGCAACAAATTCGTGTCGGTTTCGATCGAATCGGAGCTCGAATCATGAACGGAGCTGCGATCGGAGGCAGGCAGCGATCTGGTCACCACTACCAGCGCCAGTACTCGCCCGATCGTTTCCTCATCGACCCCGCCTCCTCCTCGAACGCCACCAGCAAGTGGGCTCAGTCTTCATCGCAGCAGGTGGTGATCCGATCCCCGCGATTCGTCGAATGTTTTGCTCAGATTTGGGCTTAATTATTAGCTTTCTTTTTTGGCTTTTTAGGGGGAGTATTCGAGGATGTTGAGGAGCATGCAGCGGGGGATGAGCGGGGAGTTCTTGATGTCCGCGTCAGCGGAGCCCCCTCGACGCCGCCGCTGAGCTCGAGGTCGTCGAGTCAAAGGAAGAACGGGGATGATATCTCGCCCAGTGAGCTTAGCCCTGGGCTGCTGGATCTGCATTCGCTTGATACTGAACTGCTTCCAGAAGTAAGGTTCTTGTTGCGTTTTTTATTTGTGATTGGTTGTGTTTTGGATTGAAGATAGATGTCCTGAATCTTGTTTGATAAGAAAGGATCTGTTTTAAATCATGATTCCGGCGATCAAGATGTCAAATACGATTTCTTTTTTATTTGTTTCATAACTTAATAACAAGGGCAATTTTTCAAAAAAAAAACCCTTTTTAATAAATAATTTTAAAAATCGATCCCTCCTAAAAGTTATTCTATAAACCGACCTTTGGCACGCCGCGTCGGTGCCACATTTGCGGGCGGTTCGCCCTGCCAGTGCGGCCGGCGGGGGTTGGATTTTTCATTATCCGGGTTAGCAACCCGGACGAAGCTAATCTTTTTTTGCTGTGTAGTTCTTTGTCCGGGTTGCCAAATACGAACAAAGGAATTTTCTTTTTTCTTTTTGATTTTGACTTTATTTGGAGTTGGCAACCTCGTACAAAGCACACTCGTACAAAGCACACTTGGGCTTTTTCTTCCAAGCCTGCTTTCTCCAGAGTTGGCAACCCCAGACAAAGTCAATATTATTTTTTTTTGGTTTTCGCTTTGTCCGGGGTTGGCAACCCAGACAAAGAAATTTGAATTTTTTAGCGTCTTCTTTGTCCGGACAAACAAATAGGATGAAGAGAAAGTTATTGCCATTTGGTTATTGTAGTAGAGTGGTGAGTATACCTACTTGTCATGCGAGTGACCCCGGATTCGATACTTCGCAACAACAATTTTGATTTTTTACTTATTAATTCAAAAAAGAAAATCCAAATTTTTTTTGACTTGCTGGGATATGAACCAGCAATTCAATCTGAAAGGATTGTTAACTACAGTCCTCCACTTTACCAAATGAGCTAAGATCAATTTGATGTAAAACTCTAATGGAAAAATAGAAGAAGGTAAAAAAACTAAAAATTTTTTGTCCAGAGTTGGCAACCCGAACAAAGAACACTCGGGCAAAAAAAAGCCCAAGTGTGCTTTGTCCGGGGTTGCCAACTCCGAATAAAGCCAAAATTAAAAAAGAAAAAGAAAAAGTCTATCTGGGGTTGGCAACCCTGGACAAAGAATAAAAGAGAAAAAAATAATCTAAGAAAAAATCGACTCCCGCTAGTGCAGGCGCCACGGTGATGGGGTGAAACGCCTCGCCGCCGCCGTTATGTGTCAGAGATCAGTTTTGGTAATTACTTTTTTTTGGGGGGGGGGGGGTTCGATTTTTAGAATTATTTATTAAAATTTGTTTTTTTGAAAAAAATGCCCTAATAACAAATAATATAATCAGACAACTGATAAAAAGATGCTTTTTTAGGGAAAGTTTCCATTTTATTGTTTAGTTTTTTCATTTAGGAATTTAGAACCTGTGTCAACCAGGATTTTGTGAAGAGTTTATATTGTAAAGAGTGAGCACATTCTGTTGATCAATAGGCCATTGTTAATGGGATGAGATGTTGGGATACTTTTTGATCATTTACTCATTTTGAATGTGGGATGGTGCTAAATTGATGACTTTTTGTGTTAAAATTGTATACTTTTTTCGCCGCCTCCTTTTGCCGTGAAACACAATACAACTTCTACTTTAAATGTTTACTGATTTCAGTGGTGGTGATGTTCAGATGTTGGGTCCTGGACTATATGATGGTGGTGTGCCTTTCGGTTTAGCTCGGGGAAAGAGCTTTGATGATTCAGAGTCGAGTTTTAATGGCAATAAACAGATCAGCAACGCTCGTGTCGTGCCAGAAAACAATCTCTTGAAGAGTTTCTCAGCAGACAAAGAGAAGTCGGGTTCTGTTGCCAAAATCAAAGTAGTGGTAATATTTTGATATTTTAGTCACTTTAGCTGTCACTTTGCTCATGCTCTTGTTTTCCTCATGTAGATGAAATATGGGTATGGTTCACTGGAAGGATGGTTATCTTGTTTGAACTGCCTGTAGTTTGAATTCTGAATTATTTATTGAACAACATAAAATTTTCTGAATTGGCTAAATGAAATTGCCTAAATTTCTAGTTGTTTCAAAATATATATAGAAAGACATATAATGGTCTTTTTGCAGGTGCGAAAGAGACCACTGAACAAAAAGGAAATATCAAAGAAAGAGGAAGACATCATTACAATTGAGCCACATTCCAGTTCACTTGCAGTTCACGAGACTAAACTCAAAGTAAGAGTCCAAGCGTTGATCCTTTGTGTTTTTTTTTTTTTTTTTTTTTTACACTTTGCCTTATCCAAAATGCAAGTGCCATCATGCTAGCCGTGGTTGGCTTTTTATTAAATCCTTTTGCAATTCCCTTTTGTTACTTAATGCTATGCGGTCATAATGATACTGTTTCTCAAGAAATAGATCCATGTTTTGTAAAAAGCACATATTTCACCATTGTGAGTTAATATTTAGAGGCTCTTACTTATGATGATCAACAATCGGTTCATATCCTCATTAATTTTATTTATAATTGAAGGAAAACCCTTTTCTCCACCTTTAAAAGCAATGCGGTGAAAGAAGTTTGCACTCTGAATATTTTGCATAGTGAAAAGATGCTCTCATACAATCATGGTTCACAGTCGCGGTCTCGGCCGTCGACTCGGCGGGCACTGAGACGGATTGGTCTCGGCGACTCAGATCGGTATCGGGCGATACGCGCAAAACGCCACATAGAAAGCTCAAAAAATTCTGAAAAAATCACGACAAATTTTAAAAAAATGTAGACATCCACATTCATATATCACATGTCCAAAATATATCACCTAATACACTAAACATAAAGCGAAAGTATAAATACACGCGTCGTCGGTATAAGCATATTAAAATATATGCACAATATAGTAAATTACACAAACTATATTCATAAATATATGCTAATGTAGTTATTTTCACATTGAATTGTGATGACGCACAAAATCATCATCATAATGCCGAGGCGATCGAGTCAACTCCGATTCTTGGCCGAGTCGGTCTCCTCTGAGTTGAGTCGACCGACTCGTGACTCGGACTCGTCTCGGAGTGGACCGAGACGGATACGACTCGGCTGACTCGTCTCCGACTCGGCCGAGTCTTTGAACCGTGCATACAATTTGTAGTGATCCAGCCTAATGCTAATAAAATTGCATACTTTGTAACTATGTGAATCACTAATATCTTTTTTGATCTTAAGTCCATTCCTTTTAAGAAAGCATTTTACCTTTTCAAGTTTTCAACATAAACAAATTTTGAGCATAGGGGCTGACAATGCACTACAGAGTGAATTTGAACCATCTGAGAAAAATAAGTGTGTGTGTGTGTGTGTGTGTGTGTGTGTGTACACACACACACACACACACACACATATACATATATATCCTCACTGAAATAAACCATAAATCTTAACTATTACCAAGTGGACTTGAAATCCCATTTTTGTTTAATTGATATATTTCACATTGAAATGAATGATAATTATTCAAATGGAAGATTCAGTCCGTTGATGCTAATCTAATCATTTAGAGTGTGTAAAAATAAAAAATCTAGGGAAATCTTGAAATCCCATTTTTGTTTAATTGATATATTTCACATTGAAATGAATGATAATTATTCAAATGGAAGATTCAGTCCGTTGATGCTAATCTAATCATTTAGAGTGTGTAAAAATAAAAAAAATCTAGGGAAATTAGTGTTCTTGCCTATGGATTAGTGGGCGCAAAACGGACAGTTGAAAAGTGCATGTTGTTTAAATCTATGGTTCATTGGTTTGGTGCAATAAATTGTTGATCCGAACCATTGATCATGATTTTAATACTTTAAATCCTTACACACCAATTTTTTTAGGTTTCAAACATTTTGGACCATTAAATTAAACAACTTGCCATTTTCTACCATTCATTTTGTGCCTGCTTGATGCGTGCAAGAAGCCTTAAAAAAACACACTTGACGTATGGTGTTTAGGATTCCAAATAGTGTAGAATAATTTGAAAGAAGTGGATCTTTAATTTTTGTTTAGTAACATTGAATTTGAATGAAAAGATTTGCTTTCAAATCCTTTCTGAAGGACTCAAGTCTCTCTTTGTGCACACACAAATACATATATATTTTGCGTGCACGCATGTCTTTTTGAGGTTTGCATGCCAATGCTAGAGAGGAAAGATGCCCAGTTAAGATGGATGAAATGGAAGCTTTTTTCGCATATTGGACTAATACTGTGACATCTTGAATCATAATAGTTACAATATCAGTTTCAAAATTGTGAAATCTGACAAGTATTACAGTATATGCCTTCTTTTACCTTTTTTATCCTCAGAATTATAACTGGAGTTTATTATTTGACTAATAGGACCTATCGAAAATCACTGCTTGATACTTTTGATAGCCTACACCCGGAGATGACAGACAAAACTCATTCCTGACTCTCTTTCTGCATTACTCAAATCTCTTCTACAAGGCACTAAGGCAGTGACTTTCCAAATTCCTATCTCCGTGTAGATCTTAAAACTATATGCCCATATATAAAGGGAATCTTTGATTGACAGGTGGAATTTAATTAGTGAATAAGCTGCTTTAATCCTTGGCCAACATTTGGTACCTAACATTAATTCTTCCCCCTTAAAAAATTAAAACCTATAAAGCAGTATAGTCATCGCAGGCACACAAAGAGTTATACAATGGTCTCCAGACATCAACTCCCAAAGCTACCACTCAAAAAATTATCCCAACAATGAAGATGGAATCTATCACCTCATAACGTCTTCTTGTTCCTTTTTTATCTTTCATTTTTTTAGCCACTTCATTAGATTACTAAATTTTCTGTATCCACTATCCACTATTTTTTAACCAGAGGAAAAGGAACCCGCCCTGTTTGCGCAACTCATTACAAGGATGCATTCCGAAATGTTAGGAGTATAGAACATTCTAATTATTGCACCTTAAAAAAAGGGTGGTAAATGAGAATTCTTTGCTTGCCGTCATCTATATTATTTGACAAAATGATGTGCAGTGTGGAAAATTGTGGAGTTGACATTACGTTGCTCTACCATAATAAAGTTGGTGATTGTGACTTTGGAGATTTGCATTTAGATGGGCGGCAGTCTTCTTTGGTGTAGTCATGAAAAGGCTAGCTTCTAAAGTTTTACAGATTTGCCATTTGGAATTTTTGGTTGCAATTGTTCTAATAATCAACATCCGCTTGCTTGTTCCCTACAAACCATAATCATGCGAGGAAATGTTTGCACTTTGCAAACTAAATTGTCAGAATATGCTTTCAGACATGTTCTGCTAGAAAATTTGCCCAAACGGTCAAGTTTGCATTGCATTTAGGTGGGAAACTTAATCTACTGTATGTTGTAAATTTTAATTATGAAGGAACAAGTTTTATTCAACATTTATAGATACCACCTGCAATTTCTTGTCAGAACTGTAGCGATAATTAATAAACATTCCTTGTTTGTTACCTATTGACATTATTATATCTATGACACGTGCAAAAAGCACATGCTTTTTTTTATCTCTTGAGAGAGTTATGTCAAGACTTGAACTTCAAAGGACTGTTATATTACTCTTAAAAGGAAAAAAAAAGTTGCTTGATCTTCTAAATATTTAGATTAATCTTAAATAAATATCCTTTGGAATATACAACTTTAATTTTAAGAATTTAATGGGTAAATTTAGTTAAAGCTATTATTTGTAGTGGTATGGATAGTTGCATTTAAATAAAGGTTATAATAGTTGGGATTCTAGATGATGATCATGTTGACACCAGAGGACTGGGATCAAGTTGGAGAGCGGTGGTAGGACATGACATTTGTCTAGAGTCCCAAATAGTTTGCATCATGTTAATAGATATTTATGTGCAAAAAAGCTTTTTTTTGAAACTACATTGTCCAACACGCTGTAACACATGTTTTTGGAGATATTGATCCCATGTTAAACAACAATAGACTACATGTTTATTAATGTTAAGAAGAGTAACAAAATGCAATTGCGTATAGCAATGAGTAATCCTTTCTTTACATAGACCTCAAACGAAAACAAATCCTACTCAGACTATTCTCATAGTAATACTATGACTCTATGAGACTCTACTATTAGGACTCTATAATTGAATAACTCTACCAATTAACTATGCACTATCATATCTAACAACCTTGATGGCCAAGTTTGCTTTACTTTCTGTTTATTCATGCTTGTTTATACCACATAGGGATATTATTTATGTGAATAAAAGTTTGTTTCATTTGTTGGCTGGCAGACCAAGGAGATGATTGCCAAAAATTCTTTCAGAGTTTAAAGAATGATCGTTGTGCGCGCGTGTGTGTGGATTGCACTTTTGAATAGCATTTACCGATAGTTTCATGTTAAACATTTAACTTTAATTTATTCGTGTATATGATAATAAGTTTCTCCTCTCCAAAGGATATGGTCAATCTTTTTTTGTAATTGCATACAGTAATACTTCATGACTTCTTTAATAATCACATGTAGGAATACTTCATGACTGAATGGAAGTGTTCATTTTCCTGCCAACTTTTGATATCAATATTTTCCTTTAGGTTGATTTAACGGAGTATGTTGAGAGACATGAATTTGTATTTGATGCTGTTCTGGACGAGGATGTTTCAAATGATGAAGTGAGTACTACTAAATAAACTCAGAAAATTTTCTTGGCACTGCACTAGTGATTTCTTTACCAATTTGGTCTTTCTTTGGTTTTCTTAGGTATATCATGAGACTGTGGAGCCAATTGTTCCAGTTATTTTTCAGCGTACAAAGGCAACATGTTTTGCTTATGGCCAAACAGGCAAGTTAAGCATTTCAAAACTTGAAATGTCTAGCTTTAAAATGTTTGTAGCAATCTACTATTGACAAATAACTTTTCACAAGGGAACAATGTCATTAGAGGTTTACATTATTTGAATATGATTTTCTCTTAACTTTCTTATGTATATATGATTAAAGCAAATCTACTATGTGCTTTCAAACTCTTCTACTTGATATTCTCTAACTAAATGGACTATAGTAGGCAATAGATTTCCTGTTCAGGACGTAGTGGAAGCCTTTTCTTTTCATTGTCATGTACTGTCTCTCGTAATATTAAGCTTATTTCCGAATCTATTCTCAGTGTTTGTAGAACATGATATTTGGACTTGTGTTTTGGCAGTAGGAACTACCTAATATTCTGATAATTGCATAGGTTTTTCAATTGCAATATGTGTATAAATATGGAAATCCTAAAGGAACAAAACTAATGATGTGCCCATTTGATATTCTAGCTCTAAACACAACGCAACTGGTATTTGTTATTCTTATACTTTTGACAGGCCAGATGTATGTTCATTATCAGTTTATTAGGTAGTTTTGTGGTTAGTTTATATTAATGGGTAATTGTCATTTGGGATTTTGACTTGAAACACTTATCCTCCCGTTTCTTTTCCCCTCCCTTTTTTGATGAGAACATCACCAGCTCCTAATTATTTTTTTATGTCTTTGGTTTATTTTTTAGTTAGTTGTTTTCTTCTATTTTGTTTTTAGTACCACATCGTTTATATCTGAGAACTAGACCTTTTGTAAAGCTTATAAATAGGCCTTCTTTTATTATTAGATAATGATTAAAAACTTTTCAGTTAAATTCTCTTGCGGGTGTTCTTGAGTATTAGGGTGTGAAGCCCGTGGTGTAAGATGTGCGAAGCCCGCGCAAGCAGTGCGAAGCCCAAATCTATCTGGTTCATCTCTAAACCATAATCCCTCTTTTTTCAAAATCTTAGTTTTTCCCCTTTTCATTAGATTGAAGATGATTGCGATCTGTATTACATCAATTTGGTATCAGAGCTTTGATCTCAATTCCCTTCCAAATATTTTTCCTCTCGTTCAAACCCTAGTCCCTTCTCCAAAACCTAAATCTTGACCCCTAGATCTATTAAAAAAAGAAAAAGAAAAAAGAAAGAGAAAAAGAAAAAAAGGAAGAAAGAAAACAAAAAAATTGCATCATGTATACAAGCTGACTGACGTTAATGGTTCAACTGCTGACGTCATTGGCTCGCAAGCCAGCCTCGAGCTGCGGCTCGAGCCCGAGCCAACTCAGAGCCGTCGGCTCATATCGAGCAGATCTGGAGCCGCAGCTCCGACCCCGAGCCGACTGTCGCCGCGCTGATGTCGCCGCGCTGATATCAGCAGCTCAACGCTAACATCAGCGGCTCGTTCAGCTGTATTGTTCTTGCAGCCTGACCGTCTCAGTTCAGAGCCTATTTCTCGCTCGTTCGGAGTCCGTTTCGAATTCTGTTCGAAGCGTTGGGTTTGTGACTGAGGCCTAGAGCCACTGAAGAGAATTTGTAGCACTTGAACAGTAGATCCGACCTCCACGAGCCCGTGTTTGGTGTCGGTATTGTCCCTATAGCAGAAAATTAGCGTTTCAGGCCACATTTACAGCCCGATTTTAGTTCAGTTTGAGCCACCGAGATCTTGGGTAACCTTTGATCTTTATGCACTGAGTTTTATTCATTAGGTTTTACTTTTATGGCAAACATATATATACTGATGGTGATGAGAAGGAGGTTAAAAGGGATATGTATGCAACTCTCTCATATTTTCGGGATTCTAATGATCTTGATGGGTATGAAAAGTAGGAAAACCAGCTTGAAGAGTTCTTCAGATATTTTGCCTTGACACCTGCGCAGAAGTGTCGCTATGCTCAAATGAAGCTGGCTGTAGAAGCTTATTGTTGGTGGGAAGACAATCATATCGACTGTCGAGATTGACTTATCTTACAAGAGTTTCTTCGTGCTCGGTATGCTCCATACGTCGAGGGGCTACAATTCAGCTATCTGGTCGCTGATGTAAAGAGATTCTCACTAGCATGGTGACGATGCTAGAAAATAAGGCAGTAGAGGTTGTTGAAGATTCAGAACTAGGGCCAGAGGTTGCTGGGTTGGTGTCACTGCAAGAAGAGATTTCCTCACGGCTCACGGAAGTTATAGAGTTGCCTATTGAGACCCTTGTAGATCTCCAGCAGAGCCCACTTTGGAGCTAGTACTATCTTTGACAGTTATGAGGGTCTCGCTTTTTTTGAGATCTCCTGATGTGTACGATCTTTGCAGATCTTTCTCTAGGAGTCAATTTCACAGGAAATTGGTACCTTGATCGTCAGTTAGATATCAGCGGAGCAGAGTTGACTTGTCATGCTGCGTGTATCTTGCTCGAGCTCCCGTCGACGTGTACTTGTTTGTCACGAAAGTCGGCTCCACCTCCACCTCCACTATCTTTGTCTCGATGTGATGCATTAGTGCTGCTGACACGACCACCTCCATGGCCCGATTGAGATGCTTCAAAAGGGGTGCCCTCACTCGACAGAATCAAGTTTCTTCCCACCCGGGGGAAATGATAAGGACATCATCAGCTACTGGTTATTTTTATGTCTTTAGTTTATTTTTCAGTTTAGTTGTTTTCTTCTATTTTGCTTTTAGTACCACATCGGTTATATTCGAGAACTAGATCTTTTGTAAAGCCTATAAATAGGCCCCATACTTCTTTTATTATTAGACAATGATTAAATGAAGAACTTTCCGGTTAAATTTTCTTGAGGGTGCTCTTGAGTATTTGGGTGTGAAGCCCGTGCTGTAAGGGTGTAAAGCCCAAATCTATCTGGTTTTATCTCTAAACCCTAATCCCTTTTTCTTCAAAACCTAGTTTTTCTCTTTTCTTTGGATTGAAGGTGATTGTGATCCTGTGTTACATCATTTTTGGCTTGTAGATCAGTTATTTAGCATTTTGGGCCTTGGAATGTAAGGATTATAATTCTTTAGATAGGAGCCAGCCGAATGAAAGAACCCAAGTTTGTATCCATCTGATAATACTCAAAAGGTCAATATGTACAGGAAAAGGCACACATGAATCCAATTGGGGAAGTTTAATGAGAGTACATGATGATCCAGTCTAATTGTTGCATTAGAATTGAATGCATGAATACCATGGTTAAGAAGATAGAGGTGGTTGAGTGGTTGATAGTCCTGGTTGACCTTCTGGTCTTGTTTTTCCCCAAATAACTATTTGGTGATGCCAACTCTAGCAGTCCTTATCGTTTATATTGTATGGACCCCCTTACCCCACGCCACAACAACAACAACAAAACCCATGACTGAAGAAAGAAGCACACACACTAGCAAAAAATGAAAAGAGATGCTAATCAACATTTAATTCTTCATAATACAGTCAATAATAAATATTTTAAATTTGTCTTCAAGATTTTCAGATCCTATTCTACCCAACAGGCTTCATTTGGGTCCCGTTTGATAACAATAGTTAGAGCTTTACTCTTTCTAACTCTTGCCAAATGGCCTTAAAAAAAATGCTCGAGAGTTAGGTATAATGATGAGTTAGACTTGCCTTAATGATGCATCTTCAACTCCGATATGCAAGAGAGAAAGGGTAAGTTGGCGCCATAGTTCAAAGTCGCGGTCTCGATCGCCGACTCGGCGAGCACTGAGACGCATCGATCGCGGCGTCGCGGATCGGTCTTAGGTGATATGTGTAAAACGCTACATAAAAAGCTCAAAAAATTTTGAAAAAATCACGACAAATCTTTAAAAAAATATAGACATCAATTTTTATATATCATATGCCCAAAACAAGTTTGTTTTAAGGGGTAATTGAGAAAATATAATAATTTAGGGGGGTAAATTTAAGAGAGATGGTGATTGTGGGGTAAATTTAGAAATATGAAAGATTTGAGGGGTAAATATAAGAGAATCCAAAAAAATAAAAAACAAAAAGAAAAAAAGAAAAGATAAGAGACAAAGAGAGATCGGGTTAGATCTGACTCGATATCTCCCTCCGGCTCTCTCTCCCCCTCCCTTGGAGGGGGAGAGAGAGGGAGAGAAACGAAGAGAGATCGGAAGGAGGAAGGGAGAGAGGGAGAGAGACATGCGAACGACGAACGAGGGCGGGTGAACGGCGATGACGATGATATCGAGGTTTATGTTGGTTTTTTTGGCTTTTTTCTGCTCTGTATTGGGGATGAGTCGGGTTTGACTCGGTCAAATCGGCTGAGTCAATCCGAGTTGTATCGTGACTCGGTTGAATGGTCTGAGTCAGCTCCGAGTCGGTCGAACGTGAGATGGATTAGTCGAATTGGGACTCGTCTCCCCACCCGCTGAGTCGGATACAACTCGGCCGAGTTGTCCGACTCGGTTAACTCTTCGAACCATGATTGGCGCCTAGATCTCGGGCGACCCCCCTTAGATGCTCAACTCAGTAACTATTCTACAAGAATATAACTGGAACTAAGGGTGCGGAGTTAGTATCCTAAAAGAGGCCCATAGAGACCTCTATGTAGTGTTTTAAATATCAAATATCGGCGATATATCGATCGGCAAATTTATATACTGCATACCAGATATCGGGTGATATATCGCGATGTGGTACTAAATATCGGACGTCATACCAGATGAAGAATATAAATGTGATTGCCTACATAAATCATATGAAACTACTTAAAGAACTATAAACAACTATAAACCAACTATAAACCAAATTCCTGCATCTTTTACTCCCTAAACTCAACTCCTACACCTACACTCCATTTGCCAAAATGGGGCATTAAAGTATTAAACTATCAAGTGTTTGCAAGAACATATAAGTACGCATATCTTATTAATAATAATGAAAGGCTTTCACGGTGTTGGTCATTTCACTAAGTAATACACACACACGCAGACGCATGCCACACGCATACACAAAGAGCGACACACGTGCACCCACTGTCTGCATCCCCCATGCGCAGTGGCATGCAACCAACACACGCATGCTATTGCTTAAGCTTTACTGATGTTGCTTTTAATCAACAAATTCTTGGTTAAGCCACTTCTTGGTTTTAGTTTATCATAAACATGTAGTACTTGCCTGACTTGTTTTGCATGCAGTAGCATGTGATCAGTGGCGTACACAGAATTTTCACTAAGTGGGGGCGAAAACATTTTGAAGTAAAAAATTGAAAATTTATAAAAATCAAACAACATATTCTAAGTTTTGATATTACAAAAAAAATAGAGGGACTCTCATTCAAGACAACATATCTCACTCTAAATTACAATGCTCCCCTTCGAGGAGCCATATTCTGAAATCGTTGAATGATTGATTCATTGTCAATGCTGTCAAATATGTCTTTTTCAATATATGTCACCAAGCAATCATTCATCAACTCATCACCCATTCTCAGAAAAATCAATGATTTTTTCACTGTCAGTTTCTCCAAAAAAATGCCTCTTTTTTATTCACAACCTAATGATAATCCACTAAAGAACAAAGGAAAAACAAAATGAGGTTCCTCTTCTAATTTCAATTAAACTTCAAAAATTTCAACAATTATACAAAGAAATCCCTAATCTCAAAACCCTAATTCCAGAGGACGATCAACAAATCAAGAACCCTAATTCTGATAAAAAAATTTCCAAAATCCAATCTTTTTAAAAATGATCAATTGAACGGAACCAACCAATTCTTTTGTATACCTTATCAGATTAAGAATCAACCAAGACTTACAAGTGGAAACTCTAACTCAGATCAAGAAATCAAGTTATTGAAATTCAAAATCAGATCGAGAAATTACCTGCTTGCACTTCTTTTACCGCTTGCCATTGGCGGTCTGCATCACGAGTTCCGTCGAGAAGATGTTGTTGAGGTTCTGCTTGACGTCGAAAGAGGCGAGCTTGAGATCGTGAGAGAAGAGAGAGAGATCGTGAGTGAGAGAGATGCATTGGAGAGGTCTTGAGAGAGATTTGTTGGAGAGGTTGTGAGAGTTCTCAGTTCCCAGAGGAGAGATTGAGAATCTGTCATTAGGAGAAACTAGAGGGTTTTTTTTTTTTTTTGTGGAGATCGGGAGAAATGATCCAAGTTGGATTTTTTTCTTAGTTAACCCAATTCCAGTGGGGGCGACCGCATACGCTCGCCCCCACCTGGGTCCGCCACTACATGTGATGTATGATTTTAAAATAGTAGTACTTGCCTGACTTGTTTTGCATGTAAGTACTTGAAATATTCAACAATTGAAGCAACCTATGGTCTGAATATTGTGCATCCTACGTTATTATACACAAATATATATTTGGCTACTTTTAGAAGGATTTGGAGGCTAATCCTCTCATTCAAAGTCAATGATAGGCCATGATGCGGCTTCAACTCCGTCCTTAGGTTGCTAGATGATCTGCAAGAGAGAGAATGGTCAGCTGGGGGTGATATTGATGGCAAATTCCCCTTCGACGCTCAAAGTCAGTCACACCTCAGGGGAATTGTGACCAGAAATAAGAGCAAGGAGCAAGAGTTCATACTTGGGCAAGATCCCTTGGATCTCTATTTACATACATGAGAAGGATCACTTGGAACTCTCTTGGGCCAGTTGTCTACCAGCTAAGGTTGTGGGTCCCATTAACTCAAGCTTGGGTTCTCAAACTTTGTCTCCGAATATGGATATTATATGAGATATTACATTTATCATATGCCTTCCACTTCGTGATTCGAGCTTTGTTCATACTTGAAGTAAGGAAATAGAAACTCAAATCGAGGAAATAGAAAAACTTATAAGTATCCCATATATCACTGGTGATGACTCTTATGCGAATTTTCCTAATTTGCCTTTTATGTCTAAGAGAATAGCTTTGTTGCTGCCGAATCATCATAGTTTTAAAATGACTTCTCTAAATTCTTCCATTGTAGGTTTGTCTCCTTCGTGGATTCTTCTTCTCCTCTGTTTACATATGATATTAGGCCTCATTATACCTCGAGATCAGTTTTGATTTCTCTTCCCTGAGAAGCTTTTAGATGCCCAATCATCTGGTCCAATAATCTGATTATCACTCTCGAATCTAAAAAATTGGGATTATGTCTCCCTTTGTGCTGTGCTCTTCATCTGTTTAAGGCACTTGAAATGTGCCCGGCCCAGCTTCATCCAAATAGTTGAGGATTTCTTTTTGTTATTGTTTGTACGTAAACCATTAAATGTCATTCCTCTTCCTGAACTATTCATTAGTACTTACATGAAATTGCCGACTCCAGCTTCATCTAGTTGAGGATTTCTTTTTGGTTTTGTTTGTCTATGTAAATCATTAAATGTCCCTCCTCTTCCTAAACTATCCACTAAGATTTTCTCTATTTACAAGAGTACATCCCAATTTGACTCATCCTGATTCGATTCCATACTAAAGTGGCAGGAAAGAGTAGTATTTGCTTCATTATTATTCGAAATCTAACAAAATTATGTTCCTTGTAATGGCTGTGTTGCTACAACGTTAAGTCCTTTTTCTTTTAAGGGCTGAGGTTTACCCAAAATCCAAACTCTGCAGTCGCCCCTTATCTCTGGGTCTTCTATCGAAGAGGCTTGAACCCTTGTTCTCGAATAATGAAAAGGCCCCCTCTTTGTTCGAGAAAATTCTAACATCTACTGGGAAAATTGAATTCTCTCAGTTTTCGAACGAATTTCTCACTAGTCGTTCCTCTTGCGAGAAGGGAAAGTGAGTAGGTCACTGCTTCTCAAGAAGAGTCTGTCCCAGAAATGGAGTGTTGAAGGTTATTTTGAATGCAAGTATTCAATTTTGAATTCTAGTATCTTTTCATCCATTCTCATTGGATATTATTAAAATCAATTTGAATTAGGTTGTTTATCCCTTGAGACCATGTTAAATTTTTGAATTTGATTTGAACAAAATTATCCTATCATCATGAGGAATTATCCCCATTAAAAAGCATGCAATTTAAAAAATGATGGCTGTTTAAATTGAGAAAAAAAACCAATCATTTTCCTCCTCATCCCGAATTTAAACAAGGGGTTTACAAATTTGCATGGTATTCAATCTTCATCTTAAATCAGATGGGTTTGTTTGAAAAAGAAGAAACAAATCAAAGCTTAATTTGGATAAGTTTAAGTAAGGGATAAAAATCTCAAACTTGCCATCCAATTTAGTTTTAATCTGATCTCAAGTTGGAATAAATCTAACTAGTCTATATTTTTGACTAATGATAAGAACAAGTAGTTAGCTTACTATCCAATTGAGATCTTGATTTTAACTTGAAAAATTTAACTAATCTATATTTTTGATTAATGATAAGAGCAAATAGTTAGCTTACTATCCAATTGAGATCTTGATTTTAACTTGAAAACATGTAATTGGTTCCAAATCCAAGCCTCAAACAAAGGTGATAAGGAGACTAGTTGGTTTCAAATTTGAGAAAATATATGAAACTGAATTTTAGTTGATAAAATCTGTTGTTTTAAGTTGAAAATGAGATCAAATACTATGAAACTAATTTTATCCACTCACATCTTTCTCTCACTATAAAAACCCATCAGATGTAAGAAAAAAGGGAGAGGTGAAATCATACGTACAAAACAAGTTGAGAGAAAAAATTTGGAGAAGAGACGTGCAAAAGAATCAAAAATAGAGAAAAAGTGAAAAAGGGAGCAGTAACAACCACCAAGAAAAGAAGGAAAAAGAAGACAAAAAGGGTAAAAACTAAGGTAATCGATCTCTCTCCCCCCCTCCTTTCCCCTCTATCTTCTCCTTCCTCATCCGAGCATCACACTTATCAACGAACTCGAGCAGTTACGCCCAATATCTTTCCGTTATCCATTCCTCAAGGATTTATGCTCAACGATCTCGAGCAGTTATGCTCAAACATTCCGAGAAGTTACGCATAATATCTTTCCCTTCTTTGTTCCTCGAGCATTTAGGCTCAATGATGTCCAACAATTATGCTCATACATTGTGACGCCTCGCTTCTCAAAATACGCGAAAACGGCACGTGATGAGAATCGGCGACGCATATACGCGAGGAGAATACCCCACGTATACAGGCTAAGGCTCAATATAACCTGAACAAGCTATATAAACCAATTAAGATAACATGATGACCAATGAATACACTATCTAAATTTTTACACAAAGATACATTAATTCACGAATAATCAATAGAATAAATAACGAGTCCTATCTATGGAGAATCAAGTAAATTAATGGGAATTAAAAGGGAGGCAAGAATAATACCTAAATTGGGTGATCACGCAGAGAGAAACTCTGGGCTCTTCGCAATACATGCTCTTCGCAATATATACGATCTCTTTCAGACACCTGATCAACAAAATGAAATATTTCTAGCCCTGCGTATACAAATTCAGAGGAGTCAGAAAACTCCTAGCGAGTGTGTAAAATGAGAGAAAGTAGTGTAATATAATATAATAATAATAAACAATACATTTTAATTATATTACAAGTATATTACCAGCACAATAACATATGATACATGAATAAATACTAAAAAGTCAATCTATGTTAGAATCATGGGTAATAAACAATACATTTTAATTATATTACAAGTATATTACTAGTACAATAACATATAATATATGAATAAACAGGAAAGAAGTCAATCTATGTTATAATCATGGGTCAGGTGTTTATCAGTGTCTGTATATACATCAAGTGAACACATATCAATCTACGGTACACCCTGTTTTAAATATCGGCCGATCTGGCCGAGTTGTCGTCCGATATCTCCTTTTTCCCCGCTGTCAATACGATATGGAAAAATCATTCGCCATCTCGTTTGCAGCAGAAAACAGCCGATATTAAATCGCCCGATATATCGCCCGATATGAAATAACTTATTTATTGCACGACTGCGTGCAAATTTACATTGTTTTTTTTACTGTTTTTGCAAGCATATTACATCATTTTTATTAGGTAGATGATATGTATGACTAAACCAACATTTAATTATCAATATTTTGTTATATATAGTGTCAAATATGAACGCCCGATATGCGCGCGTATCCCCGATATCTCCCCGATATCCGATATGAAAAAACCCCATCCGATACGATTCCGATATGTGATATTTAGAACCTTGACGATATATTATGGAAGGTCTGTTTTTATTAATTATATTAGCGGACACCAATTACCACATACAGTAAACACATCCCATACTACGGCTACTATACGTGTTAATTGTGGTTCTATGTTATTGAAACTGATTGGTGAAGACATTGTCTGTGTTTTAAGTGAGTCTCGTATATACCCGGGACCACGTCACAGTTTCCTGACCTGAACAAGGCCGTAACGCTAGGTACTTAATAACAGTAATAGTATTACAATATAATAATAAACAGATAGGATACCAGCCATTCCTCGGGAACCCTGCAGTGAAACCCTCTTTCGGCTGCGCAACATATATTCTAGGTCAACCCAAAATACAGATGTCGTCACCCCCATCAATTTCTTCAATCCTAGTGTAAGTTATTTAAAGATTATGTCATTTAAGTTATTGGATTTGATCAATATCTTTGTAGTTCTAACACTTTACCAGGTTGATGTGAGATCTTAGAGGTGGCTCTCACAGATTCAAGAGGTGGCCTCAACTATACCTATGTGTGGTGTGACACTTTGCTCCGTGTGACACTTAGTTTCATATGACATTTATTCCAACACATTGTCTGGTTGGTGCTAGCTCAATAACGGTATTCATATCATGTAACATGAGTTTTTTCAGTAATTTAGTTGACATAGTTTATAATTAATAACATGATTAATTATACATAATATGTCAAGTCATATAATAAATGTTATTATATATGATCCAAAGCTCAATCATTTAATTTTCTGAATTTTTCACTAATTATAATCATTTTAAAATATTTTTCAAAAAAACAAACGATCAATAATTCAACCCATTCAATTTCCAAAACTCAGTAATTATTTCCAATAATATTCACATTGGGAACATGCAGACACAATCTGAATAATTCAGGAGAAAATACTAATTAATTTATACAACATTAAATATTGTGAAGTTTGATAATTTCCATAATTCCAGAAAGTTACTAATTCAAACAATATATTTTTCAGAAGTTAATTATTTATTACTTAAACGTTATAATAATTTAATGCAGACACAAAATGAATGTTCAAGGCAAATAATTTGTCCAATAAATTAAACTATGAAACTTTACCGTTTTCAAAATACTTTTATATGCTAGAAAATTTGGTAAACAATTTAATTAATTACATTAGATAAATAAATTACAAAATAATTTAAATTACTACAATAAAACACAATTTGTTTAAAGAGATAAAACACTCACTATAATATTCAAAATTTATAATGTGACTTTTTAGGAAATTTTCACTATATAATTATGTTTAAATATTTTTCTAAAGATAACAATCATTAATTCATACAATTAAGTTTTTGGGAATTAGTAATCATTTATTTAAAACATTTATAGAAATTTCTATATATACGCAAAATGATAATTCAGACCAAACTATTTATCCATTTTATAAATGAATTCAGTCATGGAAATTACAAGTTTCTAAACACTAGATAATTAAATAAATCATATAAATAATTAAACATGAAATAAAACATAATTTGTTGAAAAAGGTTAAAATAAAACACTCACTGTTCCATATTATAAATATTTTGCAAGTAAATTTTGTAAATCATAATGTATTTAAAGAATAAAAGAGTATAATCATGAAGATAATAGGCAAGTGATTCACTCAAGTTTCTTGAGCTGTGATTAAGAAAATGTGTTAGCATTTGAAGTAAGAATCATACAAACTCTAGTCTTCAAGAAAAAATAAAAGAATCAAGCAGAAGAATCCAAGGTCCTAGTTATGGGTTGTTATATCTGAGGGAAGCTATCTAAAACCAAAATGGAATTAAGAATCAAGTATCAAACTACTGAAGAACTAGGTTGTAACATCAGGTCAACAAATCATCAAGTACATGCCAATTTCAAAATGCAACAACTTTCTTCTTAATATTAACAATAGAGATGTGCATGTACATAATCAGTAAAATGATGCAAGTAAAATATCATGTATAACATTAATTCTATAAGGTATAACGTTATAACTACATGATTGGCTTGATGTCATTTCATTAATGTAAGATACATACTTAGCAGAAAGAAACACTCACCTTACTCGTAGCCATAAATAAGGTATCACGGCGACGACGTCGGCAGCGGGTAAGATTTGAACTCGGCGAAGCGGGTCGGACTTAGTTTCTAACTTGAAGCTCACGCGTGTGGTTGGAGATTCCAAGGCATTGGATGCGCGACGTTGGTTCGGGCGACCTGGATTTGCGCTGGGTGTGTAGTGCTTGGGCTCGCACGGTGTCGCTCATCTGAGCGCGAGGAGAGGAAGAGGTGGAGTTAACAGGAAGACAAGAAGGAGGTGATGATGGTGACGAGGTCAGTTGCAGGCGAAGGATGGTGGACAATGTTCTAAAAAGCGGTTTCAGTATGCGCGCGGTCCGGGAGTGCATAATGCTTAAAAGGTTTAAACGGTGATTAAACGGATTACACATTTTATTATTATTTTAATATATAATAATATTATAATACTTAAAATATACAAATATGAATTCTATAAACTCTAAAAAAACAACCATAAAAGATATAGCAAACATAACTTGAAAATTAAATTGCTAGTACTAAAATTAAAAAGTAATAATGTCAATCAACTCAAAGTACATCAATGTACCTCCATTTAGAAAAGTAATAATGGATCGGGTTTGAGTTCAGGTAGCTTAATGGGTTTGAATATTGAACTCATTTAGAAAATGATTGACTAACGTTTAAACGGACACTAATTAATCACCGATTAGACACTTAATCGTCACTTAAGCGAATTAATTGCCTGGTCGAGTAATCCCACCGCTTTCTTCAAGTTCTGTTCGGTTTCAGGCCAAAAATATTTAAGCGGCAGATTAATCGGCCGCTTAAACCTTTTTTTAGAACACTGATGGTGGATACGTCGACAATTGGTGGCACGCGTTGCGATATAGGACGAGGAAGGAAAGAGACAGCGACGTTGCATATGGGGGAGAGGCGAGGGCGTGGATGAGGGAGGAGGGATGATACAAACATCAAGTGTTGAAGCAGGCGAAAGAATCCCAGTACAGATTGACTCGAGCAGTTGAAGACCTCATGCATTTTATTTTATGTAATTTTATCTTTTACTTGTCTTTTGATTTATTAGGAATTGAACACTGCATTTTTTTTATTTAGTACCACATCGGTTATGGTTTGAAACTACAAATTTGTAAAATCTGTTTATAGACTCTGGGATTGGTTGGAATAATTAGTGAAGAATTTGAATCAAATTACCATTGTGTGAGATTTGTTGTTATCTCCAAATTGATTAGGATTAAATTCCTATTTTAAAAAAAACCTAAATCTAATTACTTTTTCTCTCTCTCCCCCCTTTTCCCTCACCCATGCGCTGCCAAAGACCCTGCACCCATCTTCTTCCCGATCTTCTTGTTTCTCCTTCCCATTGTCAAAAGAAACCCAACATCAAGCATTCGAACACCTTCTTGTTTTTCTCCCAAGACCTCAGCACCGGCCTCCTCCCTCCTCGTGTCGCGCTGACGAACCCTAATGTCAACACCACCTCCACCATCATCATCATCTTCGTTTTCCTTTCATCCTCCCCATCCACTGTACTGCCCGATCTCCTCCTTTCTTCGTCCTCGGCTGCTTCTCCACATCGACAAACTCCGCCTGCAAGCACCGTCACAGCGAGTTTTGCCCATCGGACTCGCCTCCTCGTCGTCAGCTCTCTGCTACCACTGCTGGAGCCCCGTCGACCTCTACCTCCTCCATTATCGTCGACTAGCAGTACCGCCACCTTACTTCGCCGACGATCCCTTCTCCCTCCTTGTAAGTGTCAGCTGCAAGAAGAAATTAGGAGATTGATCAATTCGGGTTTAAATCAAAACCCAACCCAAGGCTCTTGCACCTGATCCACCGACAAAGAAGAAACAAGTTTAAGTTGTGTACTCGCTGCTACAGTAAAATCGTTCCCGAGCTACTGTAGCGGATCCGTTCAGAAACAAACCCATTAGTGCCAGTTTGTTTTTCAGGCGTATCTCTCACATACGATGTCCGATTCAGGTGATTTTTAAGGCGTTATGATCGTGATGACAAGCTCTATACGTAAGCATCCCCTACAGGTCGCTGAGATCCATGTATTCTCAGTAGATAACTTTTCTTTACACACTCTACTTATTTGTGGGTTCGATAACCATCTGTATTATTTTATCAATTATATCTGCAGCACAAATACTGTGAAACTGTGAAATTCTGCTTGCCATGTGTTTACTGTTTATATATATTGATTGTACAAGCTTGTGCCATCATAACTGAGTAGTTGCATTATTTTATTTGAGATTAGAATGGTATTACTGTAACTATAATATTTTGTCAAAATCCATTTTCTTATTATTTGTTTTAATTATTTTTTTACTCAAGATCGTTTTGTTAGTGAAACATAGCGAAGTTTTGTTCTCACTGATTTCTGATCACATGCACACACGTTTCACATCATTTTGGTATCAGAGCACGATTAGGGTAGGATCTGCATCACGTAGGCATTTACTAGAAAATTTTACTGCTTTCTTGCATTTATAGAAATATCATTTAATTTAGATTTGCATCTCTTCATCCTCAGTTAGCTTTTATATAGTGCATGCCCACTCATAGTGATCAGCCATATCTGTTAGGATAGTCTAGCAAATCCCACACCTCCCCAATGGATTCCCAGTAGATTACAACAATATTCGTCGAGATAAATGTTAAACTATAAGCCCTTATGACACTCGACGAAAGGCTGACCAGAGTGGAAGCCACAGGTGATCAAAGCCCACAAAGAAACAACCGACATAACACCGATAACCCACCCAATACCGATGCTTAATATTTAAAAAACATTAAGATCGATGCCCCCAACTTTGATGGACGTCACGATCCACAATTGTTCATAAACTGGACACTCCAACTAAATAGGTACTTCACGTGGTACGAACTCAGAGTGTCTAGAAAAGTTAAGTACGCTGCAATGAAATTGTCTGGCCAACCTAGTTAGTATTGGACCAACCTAGAAAGCAAGCGTGCAGCCCGAGATCGACCACCAATTGACACATAGGATAGGATGAAAGAAGAGTTAGAAACAAAGTATGTGCCACCATCATTTAGTGCTCGTCTCAAGGATAATTGGTACCAATACACTCAAGATAACAAATCTGCAAAAGAGTATGTCGAGAAATTCGATGAATTCCTTATTAGATGCAGTACCCTTCATCGAGAAGGTGAAGCTCAAATTCTTTCTAGATTTAGAGCCGGTCTTAGGGATGATCTACGAAGTGAACTGTTAGCTAGAGGAGCCAACAAGTTAGAGGCAGCATATGTGTTAGTCCAAGATTTAGATTCCGCTAGGATCACTCACTCCCAAGAGCCATAATTATAGGGCCTTAGTGTTTAGACCTTCCCTATATCTCAACCCAATAGGTCTAGTACTCAAACCCCTTCACATAGGGATGATATCAAAGGTAAGAGTCTTGAATGAGACTACAGAAACAAGGGGCCCGAGTCCTCCGAAGTTAATTCCATAACTAAGTGCTAGAAATGTTAAGGTTACAGACATTTAGCTGCTAGTTGCTCGTCTCGTTAGAGTCACCATATATATGAAACACCCACCGGAGCCACTGAGTCAGATTCTGATGTGTACATTTTTAAGGGAGAAGATTCTGAAACTGACAAAGAGCCCACAAATGATGATGGTGGTTTTAATTGTATTAATCAAATACCATCAACTCACTTGTCTGTTGTTAGATGCATCCCCTCTCAACAAGCTGAAAAGGACGATTGGAGAAAAAGTGCTACCTTCCACACGTTCTCTAAAATTGGAGATAAAAGTTGCAAAGTGATTGTGGACAGTGGAAACTGTATCAATGCAATATCATCTAAGTCGCCTAAAAATTTTGGATTATAGGTTGTACCCCAACCCAACCCATTCAAAGTGTCATGGATTGACTCCATGGTGCTTGAGGTTAAACAAGGATATCTTGTCCCGGTCAATTTTAATCATTATAAAGACAATATTTGGGGTGTGATATGATCACCATGATTGTGAGTCAAGTCATATTAGGTAGACCATGATTGTTCGATAAAAATATCACCATATACGGTCGATCCAACATGTGTCAATTTGAGTTATGAGAGTAGCAGATTAAGCTCTTACCCATGAGACCCAAGACTGGACAACCCAAGTAAACATCCACTTGAATTTGTTGCCACTCCCATCTTGTCCACCTCATGTTGCTACTGTTCCCTCCCTATCCTCCACTGATCATGCATATCATGTCCACAAACCGCTTCCTTCCTTATTGCCGACACCATTTCAATATAAAGTATTCGAGTCTGCATCTGCACTTGCATCACATAAACACATGTACAAACTATACGAAGAGATCAGTGATGGAAATAAATGGAGCAATGTGAAGCCTACTTTACGAACTGACAGTAGAAAAATATTTTAACTTTTAATGTAGGCGATTATGTGATGGTTCAGATTTATCCGAAACGGTTTCCTTCGGAAATTGTTACAATGCGCAGTGCTGCACTTTTCAAGATCTTGAATAAACTGAATTACAATACTTATGTTATAAATCTTTCTAGAGATTATGACATTGGTTGTACTTTCAATGTTAATAATCTAGTAGATTATAAGGGTTTTGATTGTGGCCCATTAATTGTTGAGCCTTCTCCTAAGTCATTCTCTGAGAGATCCCTACTTACCCCACTCTCAGATACTCATCCGATTACAGCAGAGAAGTTGATAAAGTTTTAAAGGACCACCAAACTTGGTGGAACTCACAGGTACTTGGACCGTTGTAAAGAAAGGGCACCGACTGTTGAATTACAGCTAGATTGAGGTCATTTGTAGTGGACTGATTCAGTACAGCAGGAGAACACTTCCACCTGACTCGACGGGGTCGAGTCTTCTCCCACTCGGGAGAATGATGCGGACATCAAGTGCTGAAGCAAGCAAAGAATCCCAGTCCAGATTGACTCGAGCAGTTGAAGACTTTATGCATTTTATTTTATGTAATTTTATCTTTTACTTGTGTTTTGATTTATTGGGAGTTGATTGTATTTTCTTTTATTTAGTGCCACATTGGTTGTGGTTTGGGACTATGAATTTGTAAAGTCTATTATAGACTCTGGGATTAGTTGGAATAATTAGTGAAGAATTTGAATCAAATTACCATTGTGTGAGATTCTTTGTTATCTTCAAATTGATTAGATTAAATTCCTATTTTAAAACCTTAAACCTAATTATTTTTCTCTCTATCTCTCCTTTTCTCTCACTCGTGCGCTGCCAAAGACCCTACACCCATCTTCTTCCCCAACTCCTTATTTCTCCTTCCCACTGTCAAAAGAAACCCAACAATAAGCATTCAACCACTTCCTTGTTTTCCTCGGACCTCACGACCGGCCTCCTCCCTCCTCGCGTTGTGCCGACGAGCCCCAACGTCAATACCACCACCATCAACATCATCTTCGTCTTCCTCTCATCCTCCCCATCTACTGCACCGTCCGTTCTCCTTCTTTCTTCGTTCTCAGTTGCTTCTCCACATCGACAACCTCCCCCAGCAAGCACCGCCACAACGAGTTTTGCCCATCGGACCCGCCTCCTTGTCGTCGGACCTCTACCACCACCGCCGGAGCCCCGCCGACCTCCACCTCCTCCGTCGTTGTCGACTAGCAGCCCCGCCACCTTACTCCGCCGGCGATCCTCCCCTTCTCCCTCCTCGTAAGTGTCGGCTGCAAAAAGAAATTTGGAGATTGATTAATTCGGGTTTAAATCAAAATCCGACCTGACCCAAGGCTTTTGCACCCGATCCACCAACAAAGAAGAAACATGGTTAAGTTGTACCCGCTGTTATAGTAAACCCGTACCCGAGCTACAATAGCGGATCCGTTCAGAATGACCAGTTAGTGCCAATTTTGTTTTTCGAGCGTATCTCTCACACCTGGCATCCGATTCAGGTGATTTTCTCGTGACGATGAGCTCTATACATAGGCATCCTCTGTGGGTCGATGAGTTCCTGTGATTCTCAGTAGGTAACTTTTGTTTACGCACTCTATTTATTTGTGGGTTCGATAACCATCTGTATTATTTTATCGATTATATCTGCTACCACAAATATTGTGAGATTGTGAAATTCTGCTTGTCTTGTGTTTACTGATTATATATATTGAGTGTACAAGCTTGTGCCATCGTAACTTAGTTGTATTATTTTATTTGAGATTAGAACGGTACGACTGTAACTGCAATATTTTGTTAAAATTCATCTTTCTTATTATTTGTTTTAATTATTTTTCTACCCAAGATCATTTTGTCGGTGAAATGTAGCGAAGTTTTGTTCTATCATTGATTTATGATCACACACACAGACGTTTCACATCAAGGGAGGTGGTACCCGGTGCTCGCAGGAGGGTGGCGGCGTGTGCAGGGTCTGCTAGGGTTAGCGTTAGAGTTGAGAGAGATATGAGGAAAATGATGATGTATAAAGGGGAGGAGTTGGGCTTTATGCCTCCTCAACTTTGTAAAAAGAAGAAAATGAGGAGAAAGAACATGGATGGGCTTGAGAGAAAATGGAAAATAAATAAGAAGAGATAAAAATAGGGAGAAGAGTTTTCGGGCCTAGACTTGGGCCTAGCAAAAGAAATTGGAATCAAAATAGATGCATGTCTTGGGATCAGTTAAATAAAGGAGAAGGGAGAATAGAAATTTGAAGAGAGGGAAGTAGGTTGGCCATCTCAAGCTACAAATAATGACAATAACAATATATATAGAGATAGACTTGTGTTATTCCCGAAGGATTCGAGGCTGAATCCTTCCCACTCATACAATCCTACGACATTCGAATGCAAGATTCACTCTATTAAAGTTGATCTACATTATTTCAAGTAAATAAAAATAAAAAATTATGTATTTTGAATAGTTTTTGTCTATACATCAAGCAGGCATAAAATGGACAATCGAAATAGTAAGTTGGTTAGTTTAACGGTGTAGAATATTTGAAATCTAACAAAAATTAGTGTGCGAGGGTTTTTAAGTGTTTAGCTTATGATGTAATGGTCGGATCGAGAATTTGTATGTTTAAAAACGTAAATCTGAGCAATATGCTGTTTTCGACCGTCCATTTTGTGCCAACTTGATAGATCAGCAAAAAATATTCAAAATACATGTTTTTTAATTTTTAGTTACTTGAAATAATGTAGATCAACTTCTACGGAATGTATCTTGCATTCAGATGTCATAGGTTTGTATTTGAGAGGGAAGGATTCAGCATCGAATCCCTCCGGAATGACACAAGTCTTTCTCATATATATATATATATATATATATATATATATAATATATATATATTATAAACACACACATACTTGTATGGATACAAATAATAACATACATAGATATATATCTATTATATATACATACATACATTTGTTTATACACATATACAAATGCTCATAACATTATACTTGTAAAAACACACACATATTTATTTTAAATACACATCTTTACATATAAAAAATATTTACTCAACAAGAATTATTAATGTTACATCATAAATTCATTACAACACAATTAATTTAATAACTGGTATAATTAAGTATCATCGGGTAAATACCCATATACATATATACACTCATATATATACAAATCTATTTTAAATCCTCCAAAAAATTATTGATATTATAAATAACTTTTTACATGAAGATATTTACTTAACAAAATTAACTTGTCAGTACTTATGAATTAAAACAAATCAGAATATCAGTATCAATTATATAAATCAAGTATTAGTGAATAGGGATATTACATACATTTCGAGCAGTACGATCATTGATTCTTAGCATTTACGCTCGTTGATTCCGAGTAGTTGCACTTGTTAAATCTGAGTAGTTACGCTCGTTGATTCTGACAGTTATGCTCGTTGATTCTGACAGTTACGCTATTTGATTTCGAGCAGGTACGTTAGTGCACCTCGAGCAATTACGCTCGATTTTGAGTGGTTACGCTCGGGCACCTCGAGCAGTTACGCTCATCATTTTCTTTCAAGCTCTTTAATAATATCCTTTAAAAAAATTGAAACAATATTTGTTAAATGTGTGAAAATTTCCAGTCTAATAGCAAACTCATCAAAAAATAAAACAGACACAAAAAAAAATCTTTAAACTGAATATTAATCTTAGATAATGAGAATGGTTGCTATTTCCGAAACTAAACCCCCTTCAAACAATAAACTGTTGGATTCGTATTTGAGTCTACTTGTTGAAATTTCTGGTCTTAACCCAACCTGAGTTTTGCAGCGGGAGACAAGGCCAAAACATTAAAAGCTGCCAAAAAGATCCTGGACTGTGATTTTTTTTTTTTTTTAAAAAACCTAATCTAATGATCTAGTTCAGTCTCGTTGCCCCAGTATTTTTTTCTAAAACCTGAAATCAGTGACCTAGTTTGGTCTTGCATTACCAATTAAACCCTTTCAATCTTTATACTATTAGATTCATATTCGAGTCTACATTTCAAAATTTCTGGTCTTGACTCGTTCTGAGATCTCTAAAGGGAGACATGGTCAAAACATCAGAGGCTGTACATAAGTTCCAAAACTGTGATATTTTTTTTCAAATCTGAAATAAATGACCTAATCATGTCTTGTATCCTCAACTAAACCTCTTCAACCTATATATCATTAGATTCGTATTTGAGTATACGTTTAAAAAATTCTAGTCTTGACTCAATTTGAGTTCTCTGATGGGAGATAAGGTCAAAACATCACAGGCTGCACATAAATTCTAGAATATGATTTGCTCTCTAAAATTTGATCCACTATCGAACCCTTTCAACCACGCATACACCAGTGGATTCCTCTTCGAATCTAATTTTCAAGACACCTAGTCTCGACAGAATCTGAGTTTAGTAATAGATGAGGTCAAACAATTACAGATTGCGCAAAGAAATTCAAGAACATAACTTACCAAAACCAGAAATTTAAATAAGCTCAAATTTTAAAAAAACTAATTAAATATTGGTTAAAAATCTAAATAACCTTAAGGTGGTTGAAACTGCAAAAGCCATCAGTGGTTATTTAAAATGCAAGATAATTTTTTGAACGACCAGATGAAGAAAATAAAGGTTACTGAAAGTCCATAAGTATCTTAAGATGGCTAAATTTCCAACCAAACTATCAAGGTTATTAGGATTTGAAATTAACCTTAAAATGACCAAATCTCCAAGATTGGACCGCAAAGTCTTTAAACTAGAATCATACACGAAAAATGAAATCCAACATCAAACAAAAAGTTGATTAGTTTGTGTACTCTGTGGTGATTTGAGCTTTGCGGTGGGTGACGACAAGGTCCACTCTCCATCATCTCTGATCTCGATTTGTGAAAATAATCTTTTTTGCCTAAATAAATCGATCATACAGTCACTCCCTAAACTAAAATCAAGTTCAAATTCAAAATTTATGAACCATAATGTTCCTAAACTAAAATCAAGTTCAAACTCAAAATTTATGAACCATAATGTTCCTAAACTAAAATCAAATTCAAACTCAAATTGTATGGACCGTGATGTCCCTAAACTAAAATTAAGCTCAAATTCAAAACTGACTATGATGTCTCTAAAAAAAATTAAGCTCAAATTCAAAGAGGACACATTTTCTTTTAACTAAAATCAAATCAAAGCCCAAATTCTATGGACCACGATGCCCATAAACTAGAATCATACACAAAAATCCAACTTCAAAAATAAATTAAAAGGCTAATTTTTCTGGTGTGGATGACGATAAGGTCCACTGGCCATCCTCTCAGAGCTCGTTTTGAGAAAGCATTCTTTTCGCTTAAACTTTAACTAATGATCAAAATCCAATCAGACTAGAACGTCTCTAAACTAAAATCAAATTTAAACCCAAATTTTAGAGACCGCAACGTCCTTAAACTAAAATCAAGCTCAAACCCAAATTTTATAGTCGTAACATCCCTAAACTAAAATCAAGTTCAAAATCAAAGTTCAAGGACTGTAATGTCTCTGAAGTAAATTAAATTCAAACCCAAATTTTATGGACCGCAAAATCTCTAAACTAGAATCATGCACATAAGTACAAAATCAAACATCAAAATAAAAAGGTGAATAGTTTGTTTACTTTGTTGTGGTTTGAGCTATGCGGTGGGTGATGACAAGGTCCACTTTTTGTCCACTCGGATCCCGATTTGAGAAAACAAGCTTTTCTGCCGAATTGATTTTCAAAATCTAAAACCCAAATTTCAAGGACCATAATGTCCCTAAACTAAAATCAAATCGAAACCCAAATTCCATGGAATGATGAAGTCCCTAAACTAAAAGTTAGCAAATAAATAAATCCAAGATCCAAAACCTAGATTGAAGAAAGGGCCCCTAAGTCTTTAAACTCGCAAAACTCAAAATTCAATCAAACACAAGTTGGAGCTGTAGGATGGACCCCTAAGTCTCTGAAGTGGAAATTATAACTTCAACTAAACAATCTCAAATTCAAGAAATGGACCTCTTCTAAGTCCTAAAACTAGGAAAATCCAATCAAGACCCAAATCAAAACTAATGGATAAGCCCCTAAGTTTTTAAACTATAACTGAATTAAATCGTCAGCCAAAATCAAACCTTGTCAAATTTCAACATGTAGCCAAAGTTCAAAGATTAAGACAATCAACTTAAAGGATCATCAATCATTTTGATTCAGAGCCTGTTAAATTTTCATTTGTAATGTCAACTCAAATGTAAATTGGAAGTATGCCCCCGGTTAAGCCATACAAAGTGAATTGTGATAAATAAAGTTTTCTTTTGCTACATTGACCTTTAATCAACGGTTCCTCTTAAACAGAGGGTAATTAACAATAGACTCTTGAGTCTATTGGAAGTTTTGAACCCATAAAAAAAAAAAAAAAAAAAAAACTATCTTATAGGGTGTATTTGTTAAATCTAAAATGTTTTATCTCAATTTTATGCATCCCCTTCGCGTTTTAGAGATGTGGATCATTTTGGACCGTACATGGAGATCGCAGACACACATGATACGAGTGGTTTAAGAGGCTCCTATTGCTTCCAAAAAAAAAACCCTGCTGGAAGGTCTACTCAGAAAAGGAGTTCAAACAAGAGTAATCTTACTTATAGCTTCCCCTCTTTGGCAAGAAAAGAGAACAGAAGAAAGAAACGATCTCTTTACGAGGGATTCCTGAGTGATATTAACTTTGATATCGAATCCGCATAACCTAAGGTACTTACTCGTCCCGAGAACTATGTATGGAATTATACCCTTGTGACATTGGAGTTAAATCTTCTCCACTCTCCAGTTGCAGTTTCTCGTGACCATAGTCATTATAACCCTTTTGGCAGGTATTGTCCCAGACCTTACCCCTTTTGATCCGATCCATTCACAGTCATTCTGGCTCTTCGTATAACTTTGGTCCACAAAGAGTAACTTGGACATCAGTTATTATTCTAACAATTACTTAAACTGTATTTCATACTTTATCGTTGACAAGATTTCTCTATTGTATATAATAACTGTGGTCTCAGTTCCCTTCCAATAAAGTGGTAAGCGTCACTTGTGTGGTGGTTCAGAACTCATCTAATCTATATGCTTCAACTATACTATTTAAATGGCCCATTCTTCATGATGTCTGAACATGCAAATGATAATAATCCATATGTTCAATAGGATTTCATAGATTCATGATTTGGTCTAGACTTCTCTGCCTAAGTTGTTTGATTTGCTATAGTTTATGTCAGGACAAAGCCAATGATAATTGGTGTGAATTTATGTAGCTGACGGAAAATTTTGGAGCAAAACATAATCTTGTGTAGGATTGAGGCTTTTATGTGAAGTTTTATAACCCTGTCACCCATATATGGAATAAGAGTTAGGCTATTTCACCAACATGTGAATGCTGGACGGGATAAGTTAGCAAGATACATAAACAAGGGACGAGAACTGTCGCTCAATCCTATTGATGCTGGAAATGGAGAATAGGGAAAGAGTTATTTTTCTCCATCCATGAGGGCTATCTTTGGATTGGACAACATAGCTATGTTGCACGGATACGGAAACATTGAAATAGACATGAAACGTGAACACATGGCAAATACTTAAAAATACACATGACCCGCGTGTCAGACATGTGTGTCGGACACATTTTGGACACGATACGGCTCCATGACAGAAGTCTGTGCTACATAACAACTCTGAATTTTAAGTCATGAAACTGATACTTAAGTTTCCATACATCAATGGAGGCTTACTCAGATGTGAAATTCAAGCTTTGACTTGAAAGGGAAGCAAATTATACTAATTGAAGGCCTGATCTTCTGAGACTATAAACTGGAAATTAAATGGTTTATGAATAACTCGGGTGTTCTTATCTTCTCTTTATTTGTTTATTTATTCTTTTGCATTTCTTATACTTTAATGCTATATTTGTGTTGATTTGCTTGGGTTTTTTATTCTTCTTTTAGGTAGCGGAAAGACCTATACCATGCAGCCACTACCCCTCAAGGCATCTCAAGATATTTTTCGACTCATGCAACATGCTTATCGCAACCAGGGGTTTCAGCTGTTTGTCAGTTTCTTTGAGATATATGGTGGGAAACTTTTTGATCTGCTAAATGACAGGAGGTTTGTGTCATTTTTTAATTTTATGGGATATATGCATTTTTGGTATTTAACTTTGCTGATTCTAAGTGTAACCTATACAGAAAACTTTGCATGAGAGAGGATGGTAAGCAGCAAGTTTGCATTGTGGGTTTACAAGAGTTTAGGGTGTCAAACGTTGACACTATCAGGGAACTAATTGAAAGGGGTAATGCAACAAGAAGTACAGGCACGACGGGTGCAAATGAGGAATCCTCACGGTCTCATGCCATACTTCAGCTTGCTATCAAGAGGTCTGTGGACGGTAGTGAAACAAAGCCTGCTCGAATCGTTGGCAAGCTATCATTCATAGACCTTGCTGGCAGTGAGCGAGGTGCAGATACTACAGATAATGATAAACAGACAAGGTAAAACTGTTCATTACTTATCTTTTCCAAATTTAAATGTACCATGAATTTGCAGCTTCCTTAACTTGTGAGTTGCTTATTTATATTGCAGAATAGAAGGTGCTGAGATCAACAAAAGTTTGCTAGCGTTGAAAGAGTGTATTAGAGCTCTTGACAGTGACCAGGTTCACATTCCTTTTAGAGGGAGTAAACTGACAGAAGTCCTAAGGGACTCCTTCATTGGAGATTCACGAACTGTTATGATCTCATGCATTTCTCCAAATTCTGGATCGTGTGAACACACACTGAACACTCTAAGATATGCTGATAGGTGATGATTATTTTTGGTTAAATCTAGTTAAGTACATCTTCTATATTATGTTTAAAATTGATAGGCTTCATTGTTTGTGTAGAGTGAAGAGCCTTTCAAAAGGAAACAACCCCAAGAAGGATCTCTCTGCATCCACCTTAAATCTAAGAGAGTCAACTGCTGTACCCCTTTCTTCTGGTTTGCCTACTGTATCCACCCTTGACAGCTTTGATGTTGCCAATGGAACTAACAGGTTTGGATGGTCAAAACATATCGAGAAAGAAGTTTCATTACCATTCAGCATGGATTGTGTCCCCAGTGGGCGAGAGGAAGTGCATGTTGCATTTTCGTATAATAATTATTACAGGGAACAGGGCAGGAGTTTCACAACAACAGAGGATGATTTTGTTGAGGAGGATTATGAGCAAGAGAAACGGTCACGGAGAAAAGGAAAGGCAGACACATATTCAGCCTCAGGTTATGAAGATAAGTCACGAAGGGTTGATAACCAGACAAAATGGAAGGATGTGCCAGACACAGATGCTAATAGCTTGCGTTCAGATGATGATCTGAATGCTCTTTTAAAGGTAAGATCACATGTTGCCTTTTTCTCCATCCAATTGATGACTGATGTCTGACATAATTACAGGAAGAGGAAGACCTGGTAATTGCTCACCGGACACAAGTGGAGGATACGATAAACATCGTTAGGGAGGTGAGCGACATTAAATTACTAGTATTATGTTTTGATAGATCAGCAAATTGATGCTTGGTATTGCTAAATTGAATTGCTTTTGGAAGCTAACAAGTTAATCTCTATTCCATCAGAAAAGAAACAAAAGCTGTAAGCTTTGATTCTGTTTATCATTTGATGCAGTTTTCTTCAGTCAGTAAAATTTGCTGAACATTTTTTTATATCAAACATGGTTATAACTTGCAAAGGGAGAATCTTTTTCTTGATTTCTTGTGAAAAGTTCCCTTAATCTATTCAACACCGTAAATATATGTTACATTGATGCACATGTTTTGGCTTTACTTACCAGTTAAAAAAGCAAAGGAATATCGTGACTAAATCACCTAAAGGTGGTTTTAGAATTCTTTAGTGTTCCTAACAGTGTGAAACAGAATATCTGATTCATTCACTTTTACTTTCAAGCTATTGTATTTTGCCTCACTCATGTCACATGCAAACCCAAGCTTTCATCTGTTTCATCCAGTTGATTGCTCAACAGAAGAAGTCCCCGATCCCACGCCTGAGAAATAATTTTCTATACCTAACTGAAGTAACTGAGTTCTGGTCACAGTTTGACAAGATTGGAGCTGTAATTCCTTTCCTTTGTCCATTCAGGAGATGAAGCTGTTGGATGAAGCAGATCAACCTGGTAACCAGCTAGATGATTACGTATCTAGACTAGACACCATTCTCTCACAGAAAGCCGCAGGAATTGTAAATTTGCAGGCACGATTGGCTCATTTTCAGAGGCGGTTGACTGAGCACAATGTTTTGGTTTCTTCTATGGGCCCATAAGTATTCTGTTGCATAATCAACTGAAGCTAGTGTCAGCTTGCATGATGATCTATCTCCTTGTACGGCCACATTATCGAGGATCTAGTTGTGCTACAATTGGGCATACATACGACTGGTTCTGCTGCCACCAACTTATCCACTCTTACACGAGACTGAGCAGTTCTGAACCACAACTGTTGCAGTTATGAACCGTAATTGTTACGTGATCAAGAGTTTCAGTGGCTGTTACTTTCGGGTAAGCCTGTTCTCACTGGGCAAGTCAGGTCTTTGGCATGTTTTATGCTGCTTTACATCTGCAGTGCTGTGCCTTATTTTTTCCTCCTTCCTCTTTTTTTATTTTTTATATATTTTTTTCTTCATTGTTTTTGTTGTAGTAAGCATATGCATGAGATGCTCATGTTTTATATCATGCTGTAAAGCTAATATAAATATATAGTTGGACATTGTTCGTGTTTGGAGTCCTACCTCGTGATTTTTTCTGTTTTATGCTTTATTATCTTTTACTGTTTCTTTCTCATTCAAGTTGTCTTGTCAGCTCGCATTGCGTTCAAGTTATCTTGTCGAAGCTAATACAGCTGGCCTTTAAAATCTGACTGTTTTTGTTGCCACCAATTATGCTGAACCTGTCCCTGGCGGTTGTCTAACCGGTTGGCTGGGATCTGTTAAAGCACAATGTTCTCCATAGTCACCGGTTCAAATACCATTGCGCGGATCCCAATCAGATCTCAGGTTTGCTATGTGGAAGTTACAGTGAATTTTATCAACGGTTGAGTTAATTAGTTAAAAAAATAATAATTAATGCGGAACCTAAGGCATGTAAAATCTGATTGTTTTTGTTGTTCTCTTGTACTGTCATGTAGTTTTGCATATATTGTGTGTATTGCATTTGCATGATGGATTCTACTTTTCGGGGTTGTTTGTTTCGCCGTAAAAGTCCGTAATTCGTAAATGACTTACAACACAATTACAATTACGGTGTTTGTTTGGACCTTAATTCGTAAAAGACTTACGCAACTCAACTATCATTTACTTGCAGTCCAATTACCACTCACTTACTGTCCAGTTACAGTTAATTTTGTGGTCATATAAATTTGTATTATTTTTTAATGTTAATATTAAATTTTTTTAATATTTAACATTTTTAATATTTATTTGTAATATTAAAACTTTTTAAATCACCAAATAGTTAATTTTGTGGTCAACTTTTTCACTTACGACTTACATATCATGACAACCAAACGCTGTAAAATACAATACATTTTCCCACTTATAACTTCATATTACCACCAAGCACCGTAAAACTTACATACATGTAACTCATTTACAACTGTAAAAGACTACCAATTACGACTTATGAATTACAGCCAATTACGACAACCAAACAGGCCCCAAGCACTTTTAAATTGCCAGTTGCTGCAGCTGCAAGTGAGCATAAATCAGTAGAACTCTTCCTTAATGCTGGGACCTGATCTTGATGCGATTGAATTGACTTGTATTTTAAAATTTTGTTTAACTTGAAATTTTCCTCATTGTTATAATAGAACATTAGAGATAATTTTATAACAAGGTTATTTTTGAAATTTCAAAAGATAAAGAATGAGATTTTATCTTTCCTTTTCTTTTCCTCTTTCTTATTCTTATTTGTTTCTCTCATGTCTCTAAAATTACTCAAATTAAATATTTATCTTTATATTTTTATCCTTGTGAACAAGTCTCTTTGTATATATTTGAAATTATTCGAATCCAGCTATTCTTCCACATCTTATCTCATCTCACCTAAAATCTTTAAAACCAAATATTTCTTTCTATCTTTTTATTTTTAATTATAACCACCTCCTCAGTTATGATTGAAACTATTGGTAATAGACATACATATCTTTAGCACTCAAAATAATGACATACTAAATAAAAGACAATAAGAAGACAAAATAATAAGTACTTTTTTTAGGAAAAATCACAGCTAAATGAAAAAAAAAGTAATCCTCCATCTTTTTGAGCGTGTAATCAAGTCTAAAGAAAAAATTCATTTGACTGGTCCTTTAATATTTTTATCAGTTTTTTAATTCATTGACAATATTAGCATTTATTTATTTATTTACAGTACTATTGAAGATAAATAAATACAAATCACTCAATCAGCATATTGATCTTTAAATAAAGATGGTCAAATTAACATAAAAAATTTTAGTTCCGCAACCAAAAAAAAACTTCTAAATCTTTATATATTCATATAATAGAATATTTATTTTTGATAAAAAATATCATATCAAATTTATTATTTTATCAATTATGTTTCCCATATCTAATTTTTTTGGGGATAAAGTGCATAATAACAATCAATTTATCAATAATTTTTAGTTTTATCTTTTGTACATTAGCTATGTCATGCTTAAATTTACATAAGCTCAATTTAACACCATTTTTTTTTATTGCTTTTATGACCTTATATAAATCATGTTTGTTAATAAAACTAATATAATATTTATATTAAGTAATAATTAATTAGAATTAGAATTAATATCTAATTATATTTCATTACTAACTCTTTCCTTATTTTTTTACTTGAGCATGTTGTTTGGACAAAATAAATTGCACCGGGTAACGAGCACCGAAGTTGGGGAAGGAGCCAGCTAACCAATGCAAATCGGACTACCACGAGGTTTAACATAAGCCTCACAAGATAGTTGTTGGGAAGATCGAGGCAGTTCCAACCGGTTTCAGAACAGTTCTTAACCCTCGATTAACCCAGATTTTAATCGAGCTAACCGTTGCCGAAGAGGCATACCCACTATCTTCTCCCTCATCATCAGACCATTGGAATAACCTTTTCATTGGTTCTGGTGATGTTATTCCAGTCAAAGAGGATGACTGCTCATAATTGTAGGGTATTGTCACCCTAAATCTGGTACTTCTGAACACACCTTCTTCATCTACCAAGACTTGGCCTAAGTCAGGGCTATTGTCCGGGTCTGGAGAACTGAAGGAAGGGGAGTTAGCACAACGCGGCGCTCGCCTGCCCTTATGCGGTTCACGTCCCCTTCCGATCCTGTTGACAAATGCAGAAGGCAGATCTGGTAGATTTCGCGATATGCTCCTTTTGTGATGCTTCACATGAGCTCGCACTGATAGTCGATTAAAAACTGACTGTCGGCTTGGAAGGGTGGCGGGCACTGGTCCTACTCGGCAATGGACTGAATGGACCGTCACCAACTGACATCCCACTTGTTCACAATAAGAGGGAGAAGTCTGGAGTAGTTCTAACTTCCGCTTGTTCGTTAAGAACTCTCGCAGGTCAGATTTAAGTGAGCGTAAACGACTCAGCGCGGAGACTTGGGAGGATCGCGCATTGATTTGTTCAGGTGATTTTGATATCACCTTTTTACTCATAGCTTTATAAGGGGCGGACTTAGCATCTGAAGGCCATGGAAGCACGGGACAAAGCCTCGTTCTTTTCATCACCGCAGAGGCGATTGGCACTGCATAGTGCTTTAGTTCTACCTTCATGGCTGAGAATTTTGGTAGCACCCTTAGGCGCTGAAGCTGCATAGGCACCCCTGTCAACACCCAGGGATGATTCATTAACTTCGTTCTGAAGAGCGGACTTCACGCTAGATGTAGCACCCCGTTCCCGGGATACGTACCCAGATACGTGTCCTGACTTTTTCGACCGTATTATTACAATTTTCTTTCAATATTAGTTTATAAGTTGTGATTTCTCATGTTTTTGGTATCGGATCCGGATTCTCAGTCTTAGAGTCAGCCCTGACTTGGACCGGGAACCCGATACCGGTATGCCGCCCGATTTGGCCTTTCTGTTAGTTCGATTTGACCGATTTTAGTTTCAGACAGTGTTTTTCAATATTTTAGATTTTTCATGATTTTTTAGAATTTTTCAGAATTTTTCTACAAAATCTCCAAAATCGGTGTCGGTCGGCATCACTGACTGATTCCCGGATTTTTAGTTTTCAAACGGGATTGAATTTTCAAAAACAGATTTCACATTACTTCTTAGAATTTTATTTTCTACCTAAATACATTTTTTGAGATTTGTTTAAATTTATCAAAATTTGACCGATTCTAGTGTCGGCCGGTATCGTCGGAAGATTGCAAGATTTTCAATTTGAAAACTACATTGAATTTCTCGAATCTGATTTCATCGAACATCTTAAAATAATATTTTCTATTTTTGAGAATTTTTCGGAACGTTTCTGAAACAGTCGAATTTTCGCCCTATTAAAATAATAATATTTTTACCGATGATTTCTTTTCTTGCTTTTTCCTTCTCTACTCCCCTACTTTGTACTTCCAAAAATTATAATAAATAAAATATTTAATAATAAAATTTTTATACCATTTTATTTTCTTTTTCTTATTTATTTTCCTTTTCTTTAATTTTCTTTCTTTTTCTTTCTTTTCTTTTCTTCCCCATTTGACTTTCCCATCCCCTACACCCAGCCGCCTGCTCCCCTGCCACTGCCGCCTGCAAGCCACCCGCAGGCTCTCTCTTCCCCCCAAATTCATCATTTTATTTCCCTTTCCTTCTCTATTAAACCCTCATTTTCCTTTCCTTTTCATTCCAATTTCACTTTAACACCTTCAACTAAATAAAAAAAAAACCAAACAAACCCACTCCCTTCATCTTCTCCATGGTCGTCGCCTCCTCCATCACCACCACCGTCGCCGCTCCACCCTAGGTCGGCCAACCACCTCCCCTACACTCCCTCTCCACTCCACCACCTCCTTCAACCTCCAATAAACCCCCACCACCTCCAATTTCACCATAACCCATCACCACCACCACCCTTCCTCCTCCAAAATTCATCACCCCCTCCATCAAATTCTCCACTTCCACCACACCATCATCACCTCCTCCTCTCCTCTAACTCCCCATCACCACCAATCACCACCAACCACCACCACAACCACCACCACCATCTCCTTCAAACAACAACTCCAACAACATCAACAACTAAAACCAACACACCCCCACCTCTCTCCCCGGGCTAGGCACACGCGCCGCCCCTCCCCCTCCCCCGGGCCACCGCCGGCGGTGGCTGACCACCACCCCCCTCCTTCTCTTTTTCCATTCTTTCTTTCTTCTTCTTTCTTCATTTCTTCCTTTCTTTTCTTTTCTTTTTCCTAAATAAATTCACTTTTCTCACATCTCTAAAATACCCATCCCCTCATTCCCAAATTACCTCCCCTATATTTACAACCATACCTCTCCCCTTTTAATTCCAAATTTATTTTTAAAAATACCATATTCTCTCTCTCTCTCTCCTTCATACAACTTTCTCTCTTCTCTCTCTCTCCTCTTTCATTCCCTCTCTAATATTTATAAATATATTTATATTTATATATTTTAGTATATGTGCATGGGCTAGTGGCTTGCTCACTCGTATTCGCGAACTTCTCGGACTTTAACCTGGTATTTCGTTCCGGTATTAGGCGAGTACATTTCTTTGACACATCTTGCTTTATTACCATCGTATCATATTTAATAATTATCTTGCTTTTAATATATGATGCATCTTTATGCAAGTTAGTATATGTTATATAAATGATTATCATGTTTTATAAATAGCTGCCGGCCTTTATACTTTGTCGAACCGGTATTATACCGGGTATGCCTAGATCTGCTCCCGCTTTACTCGGCTTCGCATAGCTAATTACAAGATAAATTTATTATTATAAAAATGGTAGTGAAGAGTTTGAAATGTTTGTACCGTTCTCCTGTACATTGTTATGTGACCGGTTGATACCTGATATTTGTTGTTGTGACTCTCACCGACATATTAGTTACTTGACCCTAACATGTATACACCTGATACTTGTCATGCCATGCTTAACACTTGATATCTGACACTGTTACTTGCCATGCTATACTTATTATTTAATATCTGATACCGGTACTTGTCATGCTATACTTTTCATGCTATACTTATTACATGATATCTGACACCGATACTTGCCATGCTATATGTGACATATGATACCCGATACCGGTACTTGCCATGCTATATTTGGCATATGATACCTAACACCAGTACTTGCCATGCTATATTTGACACATGATATCCGACACTGGTACTTGCCATGCTATATTTGACCCATGATACCCGACACCGGTACTTGCCATGCTATATTTGACCCATGATACCCGACATCGGTACTTGCCATGCTATACTTAACACATGATATCTAACACCGGTACTTGCCATGCTATACCTGACCCTGATATATGACACCGGTACTTGTCATGCTATATTTGACATATGATACCTAACCCGGTACTTGCCATGCTATATTTGACACATGATACCCGACACCGGTACTTGCCATGCTATATTTGACACATGATATCCGACACCGGTACTTGTCATGCTATATTTGACACATGATATCTGACACGGTACTTGCCATGCTATATTTGACCCATGATACCAAACACCGGTACTTGCCATGCTATATTTGACATATGATACCTAAAACCCGTACTTGCCATGCTATACTTGACACTTGATATCAGACACCGGTACTTGCCATGCTATACTTGACACATGATACCCGACACCGGTACTTGCCATGCTATATTTGACCCATGATACCCAACACCGGTACTTGCCATGCTATACTTGACACTTGATATCAGACACCGGTACTTGCCATGTATACTTGACACATGATATATAACACCGGTACTTGACATGTTTACTTGACACCTGACAACCGTATTACATGGCATATGCATGATTATTATATTATTACCCGACATCTGGTACTCCTGTATCTCCTGTACTCCTGAACTCCTGTATCTCTTGTACTCCTGTACTCCTGAACTCATGTACTCTTATATCTCCTGTACTCATACTCATGTTAATAGCACAGTCATTCCGGCGTCCGGCAGAGCATGCCTGGTATCGGGATGACGAGGATGTATCCCACGATCGTGCTAGCGTCTGGCGGTTCTTGAATGTAACTAAGTGCCACACAGAGCAAAGTGCCACATCACACACGTGGTGGGGGCCACCTCTGAATCCGTGTGGGCCACCTCTAGAATCCATTCCCCACACGGAGCAAAGTGTCACACTACACACGTGGTGGGGGCCACCTCTTGAATCTGTGGGGGCCACCTCTTGAATCTGTGGGCTACTGTAACACCCCATCCTCAGAATTCGAACACAACTATGTGTCCTGATTTTTGGAGCGTATTTCCTTATTTTCTATTATTTAAATTCTTACTCGTATAGCAGTACAGCATGATTTGACCTTTCTGATATTCTGATATGACTGATTTTAGTTTCAAATATTATTTTTTAATATTCTATATTTTTCATGATTTTCTGAAATTTTTCTGAATTAAGTTGTAAATCTTCAAAACCGGTGTCGACCAGTGCTGCTGACCGACTCTCGGATTTTTAAATTTAAACGGAGTTGAAATTCTAGAAACGACTTTCACATTATTTCTTAAAATCATATTTTCTATATAAATGAATTTTCTAAGATTTTTTAGAATTTATCAAAAATCCGGCCGACCCGGTGTAGACACCGTCCACGGTGGATTTCAAGATTTTTATTTTAAAAACGGGATTGAATTTCTGAAAATCGATTTCATCAAATATCTTAAAATAATATTTATTATTTTTGAGAATTTTTGAAAAACTTTTCAAGATACTTCATTTTTCGGGCTTTCCCTGAGTTTTCAGT